>CM050408.1:34877874-35477874 GCA_027580255.1 Therioaphis trifolii | reverse complement strand
GAGAAGGTATTGTACTTTTGGTAACTCGATCAGTTTATGTGCACTGTGTGTGTGTGCTTTCGCCAGCGCGTTCGCACAAACAGAATGAACTACGCGACCGCGATAATGGCGAGTGTTAATAAGTATGGTGAAACATTAAATGCGCGCCAGTCGCGTTTTACTAGCGTCGCGAAACGACAAAATAAAATATATTATCTTATAAGAATGACCCGTCAACGACTGAAAAATCAGACGGAACGTTTACGTCGAAAAACCACCGATCTTTTATCATTCAACGTTCCTTAGAAAGAAAAAGAAAAATTAAGGAATCACAAAAATAATTAATCATTTCCGTGAAGCTATCAATTGTTTATTCTTCGATAATTTTGATTCATAAAATAATACGACTGTAATAAGTCTTTGAGTCGGATGCGATTTATACTTTTTACATCATGCTCATTATTATTGTTGATATCCCGCTAAGTGACGATTGATATATTTATCACGATAATGTAAAAGTGTACATTTCAGAATTTGAAAATATTCAGTCTCCAGTCAAAATATGCTTTGAAAATTAAATGTATTAAAAACATAGTATTTAAGCATAAAATATGTTGTACTTATCAACCTGGAAATTAACTATAAAATTCAAAAGAAAAAGTAATTATGAAAAGTATATATTAATTTATTTATCATAACCGTATGAGAACTAAATATATATATATACAATTTATATATATATATATATATATATATATATATATATATATATATATATATATATATATAATATATATATATATATATATATATATATATATATATATTTCTTTATCTTGGAAAAATCTTTGAGAACTACACATTTTCTGAATATATGTTTGGTAGATAATAAAATTAATTTAAGCTTAAAAATCAAAGCGGTTCTTCATTAGGTACTTACTTACCCTTTTAATCAAATCAGCGCACTGAGCTTTAGAATAACCAATCTATAAAAAAAATCTTAATTAGTAAACCTGTAAAAAAGAATAAATAATGACCAGATAATAATTAAATCACTCCATTCACATGAATTAAAAATAATGTTTTTTCACAAATGTATCACGAACCGAATGTGTTTTTACCGAAGAACGAATTTTAAATTGGTAAGTATGACACTGGAAAGCCGGTCTGGTTCATACTATAGACCGATGGAGGCAATTCAAATACTCATCAATAATTTATAATGCTCTACTCTGTTTCAACGATATAGGAAATAAAAAATAATAATTTGAATAAATGTATTCGTCCGTATTTCGTTAGGTTATTTCTCCACCGGACCAAAAAGTTGTATGTTTTATGTGTTTTCTCGTCAAATTTATAAAATTGAATTGTGGATTTAGTTAGACTAATAGTCCATATGATATTATTATTACTATTAACGAACATAATATCACAAACATATGACACAAACGATTCTTTGTGAGAAATGGTATTAAATTTCAAATACGCATTTCGCAGAGTAGTATTTAACATGGAAGCCTAGACCTAATTTCAGACTGGTTTACAAAATGGAAACTCGCTCTTAACCCAACTAAGAGCGATTCGATAATATCTACCCTACAGAGATATACAAATCCAACTCAATTGAAAATCAAAAATCAGCCTGTATTATGGAATAATAAAGATCAATCAATTAAATATCTGGGAGTTCATTTAAATGAAAACTAATATGGAAAATGCGTATCAATAAAAAATTAAACCAAGCCTACACACGATTAAAAATCTTATAACCCTTTATAAACTACAGCTCAACACTTCGGATCAAATGCTCACTTCTAATATACACATCAATAATAAAACCATTAATAAAATATACAAACCCAAATGGGCAGCCGCGTCCTAAACAAAAATTACAAACGATACAAAACAAATTTCTTAGAATAGCTCTTAAAGCCCCATGGTACATGCGAAACACACAACTCCACAGCGACACTAGAATTCCATAACCTAACCACATTGATTGATGAACAATTTAAAAAATATTAACACAACAGAAAGAGCCCTTCACTTCAAAATTGGGAAAAGAACCGAAAACCAAAGACTAAAGCCACGTCTTCCTCAAGATGTCTTGTCACCTCCAGAATCGTCATCATCATCTTCTGCGTCGGTATCATCAAAACATTGACATAATAAAACAACTCATAATCTAAGTACATTTTGTTAAATTAAAACAATTTATAAATTATCTCATACTCTTTTATAATACTCTTATAATCTACATTATTTAAAACAAAAAAAATTGTAAAAACAAAGATTATGTCAAAACAATACAATTTAATAAATACATAAAAAAAAAAAAATTTAAAAATATAGAAGCCTGAAAATTTGTGTTTTCTGAGAATATGTAATAATGTTGTTTGTATTTAATGAAGAAATTCAGCACCAAAAGTTTAAAATAATAATTAGTTCGTTAATTATTAATTACGAGTAGACGTAAAAACTGTTTTTGAATTTTCTTATTAATAATAATTGTATTGTTATAGTTATTAACTTCAAAATACATATTATAATTCTTGAGATTTTTTTTTTTTTTTTTTTTTTATTTATTATAATTCACAATAAGATGTTTAATTTATACATCGAAGAAAGGTTTTTTCGAAAAATTTGACCATTCAAATCACATTATTACAGAAGTAATTATAGATTAAAGTTAAGTTTTTTTAGAAAAATTGAAACAATAACTAGATACCCGAAACAAATGTATATAAAAAAAAGCCAAATAATAATGAGGGTCGGAAAAAGGTGTCACGAGGTTGCTTTATTCTTTTTTTCTTTCTGCGATAAACTTTTGTAAGCATTTCTTCCCTCCATTCCCGTTTCCCTGAAAATACCTTTGATTATGTTATGTTGTAAACTTAAAAAATATAACATGCCCAAAAATCTAGAGAAAAATTCATCACGTGCACGCACAATGCCCTGTCAAGAATAACGGTCAAATATATAACTATATATAAGAGCCAAAAAATATTTATTTTGTGGTGTACTTTTCTTCTTTTATTTAAACTACGAGATAAAATGATGAACGAAAATAATCAACACTTTTAATTAGTTTTAAAAGCTCTTTAGCTATTTTATGTTTAGAATAATTTTATTTTCATTTACATAAAAATCTAAATGATGATTAACTAATTAATTAAAAATCATATTCTCTTTAAAATCTGCACCTCTGATGGGACATTATCATAATTATTACGATTTATAATTAATCCTCGTGGTTTTAAATCACGTTTTCCGTTATATTTCTCCGTGCAATCCGTGTGCGCCAGGTCAAAAAAAAAAAAAAAATCGATTAGACAGTAATATCTTCGCGGTACGTTTCCTTTTTACGGCGAAACATCTCCGATTTTCCGAAAAAAAACATCTATTATTTAGAATATTGTATGCAGGACCTACCTGCTCTGCGGCCGATCGATCCTCGCTACGTCCCAAGTCGTAAAACGATTAAATTATCATGTTACATGAATTATAAATCTTTATTCGTATTGAAACCATGAACAGAGTGGCTATTTTACGGGACATCGTGCCGTTGAACATTTCGTCGTTAAGGTCGACCCGACAATAGTAAAACGATTTGTTCCGAGTACGCTGTTACGTAATGTCCACACACGATCGAGTGGTGGAATTATTGCGTTTCTCGTGTTTTGAGAAAATAATAATAATTTTACAAAATAAGAAAAAAAAACCATTGGCCAAAGGAGGTGAACTCGAGTTGCCAGAAGTAGCAAAGCTGGCGAAATCCTTTGAGGCGAAAGCACAACAATCGCAGAGCGGCTAAGCAAAGAAAGATAAAAAGTACAAAGACTTTCGACTAAATAAAATATCGAAAAATTATAGAGAATGGCATGAAAGGCAAGCAATATAAAAATATATGTTTTCGATGTGATATAGTGACTAATATTATGCTCCGGGTGAAAATTGTACAATACGCAGCGAAATTTCTAGTTTTCTTTTTTTATAGACTACAGAGCTGTACACATTAAAATTTGAACATTGAATTCAACCGGGTAACACAAATAAATAAATTCAACGTTTTTATAACATTTAAGACTCGATAAGTATTACATTTAACATGGAACACATTCGTCGTGTATACTAAAAAAAGTACATGGATTTTTTTAAATATTGAAAAAATTCAAGATTAAATTTAAATACTACAAATCACTGTAATATATTTAAAATTGCTTCAAATATTTTTTGTGCGATTAGAAAAATAACTCTTGTTTGGTATTTTTATGCAGAATCCATAGAAATATTTTTTTTTCATACACAACACAAATCTAAACATAAATTGTGTTTTATCAATTTCCAAACAATAAAATACATACACTTATTTTTACGATATAGTTGAAATATGAAACATTATGAAACTTTCATTGTATTCGTACTGGGTATGATAGAACGCAAAAAAAAAACATTGATTATTTGTACATTAATTTTACGTTTTTTCTTGGTATATGTATTTGTTTTTGTAAAATACTTGAAAATAACCTAAAAATACAAAATGCGTTATAAATACGTGTATTTGACAAAAATATTACCATCCTTGAATTTAATAATAGGTATTATCGGTTCATAGCAAACCACCGGAGCAAGTCGAAAGTTGTGTAAAAGTCGCATACGGTTTGTCAGAAAAACCGTGAGAGTAACAAACACGTGTCTTTTGCCTCGAGCCCTAAAGGATTTTCGTGTTTATTGGTCTTAGGGTGTATGTTTATAAATAATTAAATTTTGTTCACGTTGCACGTTATCCCCGAAAAGGGAATTGTGTATAACCAAGTACTTGTGTGTGTGTGTGTGTGTGTGTGTTTTTACTATTTAGAGCTACGAGCTAGAATTTAATTTGTTTCATAAATACAATACAACTTTTACCGTACATTCAATAGTGTTTTCACTTCTTTATTTCAATCCGTCATAGTGACTTTAATGAAACTTCCTGACCACAAAAAAGTTTACGGTAAATTTTATAATTTATTTACCTTCTTATCGGACGCATATTGAAAATATAACATGACATGCGTTTTATTAAATGTTTTCGGTTTGGTTCAAAACGGTATTAAAATTCTAACCATACATTTTGTTGATAAATTATTATTATTAGAACTCGTAATAGACATAGTCGACGACAACGTGACTTATTCGACACACTTTGTACGGATATTACTGTATACGATATTCGATTTGAAATTAATTAGCAAATAAATCATAATTTAAGAATATTACAACAACATAATATAATTTCAGAAATGTAACGACAAGTGGTTTGAAACACTATAAACACGATGAACGTGTACGTTATATACGTCAATACGTCATATACGTTAAACCTTTAATGTAACAGTCATGTAAAACATTTTAGTGAATAGATGTAACAACTGGTAAACTATTTTAAATAATTTTTTAGTTTTAGTGTTTGAGTAAACATCTTTGTTTGAGTACTTGAAAAATATGTCATTATTTATCATTTGCAGTTGAAACTCATTGAAACTGATTATTGTGGTTTCTAATGCCAACGACATTTATAGTAACGAACCGACAAAATACACTACTTGATTAAATACGAATAATCAAACCACGTAAAACAGGAACTGTTGAGTTTTATTTTTCATGATTGTGAACATTTTTCATTTTGAAATTTGTACACGTAATAAGTTAAAGACGTAGGTATGACGAAAAACAAAAATTATTTACTTAAGTATTTAAATTTACGAAATGTATTTGTACCTCTATTTCATTACATTTTTAAGAGTACTTTTTCGCGACGCTGGTGACGAATTCATAGAGAATAAATCTAGGATTGCGATATTCACCCGGATCAATAGAATATTGTCAAGTAAAGCTAAATAAGATCATCGTTCTGATTCATTCACTGATCATTCACTGTAGATCTGGGATTAGAACAATGAGATTGGTTCCTTCGGCGTACTGGTAATACGAGTGCTTAGCTCGATATTTTGTATTTCATACATTCAATAGTCACACGTTTCAAAATAAAAATCAATTTATAAAGTTTAAAACGGGCAAAACTATCTTAATCGGACGGCTCGTAACTTCTACGACGCTCCGCCGAGAAAACCGCGTGCATTTCGGTCGCATTAATAAATTAAACCGTCAAATCGTTTGGTGCAATATTTTCATGTCGACCAAAATTTTTATACGTTCTCGGTGAGTTCAACCTTGGAACCAAATGTAATTACTGCAAAATCGTAATCTTGAACATCAATTCGGCCGTTGGGCGACCACTGGTGATTACGACGCTCCGTTATCTCGTAAACTTCGGTATGTGAATACACGAGTATAATATGATCGTTAATGTGTCCCCGCGAACGTTTGTAATTTATCATTTTTAATATTCATAGTCAGTTCCGATGTGGCAGCCGTCCGATACACACGTATGCTATCAACGTCGTCGTTCCTCGCCTGCCAATTAGTGCTTTAATTAAACAACGCGTTTAAAATTTTAAATTTTAACGTAGTAATATACCAATTTCTTTAATGTCTCTCGTACATATAAATAAACAAAAATAACCTATTTTTTATTATTAATTACTTTTTTTTTTCTACGCATTCGTACAGTCGTGCGAATGAATATTATTTTATACAGTTTTAAAATAATTATATTCATAAATAGTCCAATTGCTGTTCTATCACGTAACACACCGATCGGCGTTTCCTTATCTGCGGACCGTCTTCGACGGCCCGATTAATCTAATTAATCACCTCCGCATCGACCACAATGTCAACTACTACGAACAAAAATAATAACGCTGATATGCCTCTGATCAACAAACTTGCAAAACCAAAACTCAATGTAAATACAAATCTAAATGTATCTAATCACAAGGATTCTTCGTCTAACGCCACACCAACGAGTGACTGGTCAACTCAAAAGAAAAGGAATCACTCCAATTCCTCTTATTCTAATCCTGATTCACCAACCTCTCCACAAGTGCGCCCTACCAAAACTAAAAAAAAATTATTCATTACGAATAATCGCTACGAAGTCCTCAGCTCAATGGAACAATCGGTAGAACCTCCTGCTGAAGACTCGCAGGCTACAACTTTCGAACCAGACGCTCCCTCATCTATCAAACCTCCCCCTCCTATATTCATAAAACACGTTCGCGATTTTCCTGAATTATGCACCGTACTCTGTGAGCTAATTGGTGTTGATAATTTTCAGTGTAAGTCAACGCCAGAGCAACTAAAAATCCAAACAACAAATCCTGAAGCATACAGAACGCTAGTCAAGTTCTTAAGAAATGAAAAAGCACAATTTCACACGTTTCAATTAAAAGAGGATAAACCAACACGCGTGGTGATCCGTAATTTACATCCTACTACACCAACTAGTCTAATAAAAAGTGAACTGGAAACACGTCTTTTTGAAGTCCGTCAAGTCTCACAGGTACTCCACAGACTAAACAAAAAACAGCTTCCACTGTTTTTTGTAGATTTAGAACCAACGACCCACTCAAATGAAATATTCGAACTCAATTCTCTTCTTCATACAAAAGTAAAAGTTGAAGAACCCCACAAAGCTAAAACGGTCGCCCAATGTACTAATTGTCAGGACTATGGACACACAAAGGCGTACTGTGGCCACCCACCTCGCTGCGTCCGCTGTGGAAAAGATCACCATTCTTCTTCCTGTCCGAAATCTCGAGATGAACCTCCTTGCTGTGCACTCTGTCACGGAAACCACCCGGCGAGCTATAAGGGATGTACAATTTACAAAGAGCTCCAACACCGTAAGAAATCAAATTCCAATAATAACAAATTTTTTTTCGATACGAAAAATTCTAATCTTAAGACTAATTATGTACAAGATAATCACCCTCCAGGTCCCGCTCCTCCTAATTCTTCCACGGTGCAAACTCAATCCTATGCAGAGGCAGTAGCAAATCAGACAGCTCGGCATACATTACCACCTCCAACACCTAATTCCTCACCTCCTTCAGAAACAAATATCACACTCTTAATGACAAGTTTCCTGAATGATTTCAAAACCTTAATTAATCCTCTCATCTCTTTATTAACAAAAGTAATCTCAAGTTTATTAGATAAAAAAAATGAATAACAATGTCACAAATAACTCACTCCTAATCCTCCTCTTCAATGCTAACGGTCTCAAAAATCATATCAATGAATTACAAACAGTTCTATATAATAAACGTATAGATATAGCCCTAATAACAGAAACCCATTTCACAAAATACTCCTTTATAAACATCCCTGGTTACTTTTCATTAAAATCGAATCACCCAGATAATACCGCACACGGTGGTGTAGCAATTCTAGTTAAAACTTCCTTATTTTATCAACCACTTCCTAACTATAGTTATGATTATATACAATCCTGCTCTATCCAAATCAAATTAAACAACATACCACTTACTATTGGCGCATTTTACTCTCCCCCACGTCACAATATCACTAAAGAAATACTTTCAAATTACTTTAATACAATTAATAATAATTTTATTGTCGGTGGTGATTACAATGCCAAGCATCAGAGTTGGGGATGTCGTGCCAACAACCCTCGCGGCACCGTACTCTACAACGTAGCCAACGAAAGACATTTCCAAATTTTAGCGCCACCTGGTCCTACTTATTGGCCTACCTCTCCTAAAAAAAGCCCAGATATATTAGATATCTTCTCAGCTAAAATTCCGGGCAACTTATATTGCTCTACCTATAATATTTTAGACTTAAACTCAGACCACTCCTCCGTATTACTTTCGATTTCTGCAACACCGTCAGTTCGCATAGAGCCTCCTAAACTATTCTCCCCCTTAACTAATCGTAAACAATTCCACGATCTAATTAATGAAAAATAAACTTAAATATTAAACTCAAGTCCAACACAGATATAGACGAAGCAGTTTATAATCTAACAAATCTCATTCAATCGGCAGCGTGGTCAACTACCAAGCCCGACAAAAATAGAAACTTAAAACCAAAGCCACACCTTATCCCAGAAGAAATTCGTAATCTGATTGTCGAAAAACGCAGGGCAAGAGCAAAGTACCAGGCCTCCCATCTGCCATCTCATAAAATAAAATATAATAAACTTGCAAATTCATTAAAAAAAGTTCTTGCAAAACATAAATCAAATACTTTCGAACAGAAATTACAGAAATTGTCGGCTGTAGATGGCAGTCTCTGGCGAGAAACCAAAAGATTATTAAATTATAAATCTATCTCAACCCCTCTCAGGAAAGAAGATAACTCCTTAGCTATTAGTGACCCAGAAAAAGCTGCAGTGTTTCAATCACACCTTTCAAATATTTTCCAACCCCATGCTGAAATTGTAGATAACTTACACATGAGCAACGTTAAAAAATTACTAGATTCCCCCTTATCAAAAGGACTTCCTACAAAATACTACACTCCTAACGAGGTGAAAAACATAATTTTAAAATATTCAAACAAAAAATCTCCAGGCTTCGACCTAATAACCGCAGAAGTCGTAAAGTGTCTACCGAAAAAAGCAATCATACTATTAACTTACATTTACAACGCAATTCTAAGACTCTCTTACTTCCCCTTACTTTGGAAATTCTCTCACATCGTTATGTTTTCCAAACCCAATAAACCACCTGACTCTCCTGGCTCATACAGGCCTATAAGCCTCCTACCGTTCCTTTCAAAAATTTGTGAAAGACTCATACTTCAGCGCATTTCCCCATATATTATCACCAATAACATACTTCCTCCATCTCAGTTTGGCTTCCGTGCCAACCACAGTACAATCCACCAAACACATCGACTAGTTGATGCTATTTCAACAACTCTCGAACGCAAACAATACTGTACCTGTGCATTCCTAGACATATCCCAGGCATTCGATCGTGTCTGGCACGATGGCCTTTTATTCAAGCTTCGAAATTTTCTCCCCTCGTCACTTTTTCTTCTTATTAAATCGTACTTAACAGATAGATATTTCCAAATTCGCCTCGGGTCTTGCACTTCCGATATGGCCCCAATCAATGCAGGAGTACCCCAAGGAGCCATTTTATCGCCTATTCTTTTCAATATATACTCCTCCGATCAACCCATTACGCAAGACACCCTAGTCGCCGATTATGCCGATGATAAAGCTATAATGTCGATCCATGAAAATCCAGTCACAGCTTCAGCCAATTTACAATCCCATCTTGATCAACTCTCACAATGGTATACCAAATGGAGAATTAAACTAAACCACAGTAAATCAGTCCACACTACCTTCTCTCTTAAACATGGTTTTTGCCCGTCTGTCACAGTTGACAATATACCAATTCCTATGTCCAACTCTGTAAAATATCTTGGCATCATACTAGATAAAAGACTAACTTGGAACCAACATATCAAATCAAAAAGATTAATTTTAAACTCTCGCTCTCGATCACTTACAAATTTAATTACAAATAATAAATGCTCAAGTTTAAAAACTAAATTATTAATATACAAATCTCTGATAAAGCCTATTTGGTCATATGGACTACAGTTTTGGGGTTCAGCCAAAAAAACGAACCTAAACAAAATTCAAGCCTATCAAAATATAACACTAAGGAAAATCACAAATGCCCAACCCTACATATCCAATCTTACCCTTCATAACGATCTACGTATGAAAACTATAGAAGAAGAATCTGTAATCTTTTATAAACGATTCTTCTCACGCCTAAACAATCACGAAAATCCTCTGATCCAAAGCCTAAACTCCTTAACGCTCCCGGAAAACCCTCGCAGGAGGCTAAAAAGAAGATGGTGCAGAGACCTCTTAAATTAAAAAAAAATTAAAAATAAAATAAAAAAATAATAATAAATTAATTAACTAAAAATAAAAATTAATATAAAAAAAAAAAAAAAAAAAAATGCGCCTTACCTACTGCTTAATAAATTCCTGCCTTCTTACTCCCACCTTCCATTCTTTTCAATTTATAGGGTTACCATAGGGTGATTTCTTAATCAAGTTTATTCATGTATAACTACTCTTTTCACATATACTTATTGTGCTGTACAGTATAGATTGTATATTATCTCATAAAAATAAAAAAAAAAAAAAAAAAAAAAAAAAAAAAAAAATATTCATAATATAATCAGTACCAAATTATTGTCTGAAAACCTACTCGCTAATGATTCGCCGCCGGCCGTAGACAAAAATGAATCAAACATTACCGAAAGATTTCCATCCCTTTTTTTTTCGTCCCTCTCAAATCTCCCTCTAAAATCGGACGGCAAAAAAAAAACACGAAAATTCGTCTATCCATATCGTTTCGCAGTCCTCTCAGTGGATAAATACGTGCTCTGGAAAATAAGCTCGGATTCTAGTAAAGATTACAACAATGACGTAACTCTCCGCCGAATTTTAGCAACCTTATTAGCACCAGCGTGATGTAAGTGACTATTCTACAATAAAAAAAAACATATATATATATATATATATATGTACTAACTTCCTCATTCGGTTCAACAAGTTTTGAAGAAGTTCCAAATCCATTCTTTCTAGCATTTGCACGTTTATTTCGAGAAAAATATCACGCGTTATAATATAATCTGAGTGGACTAGATTTTAATTTCACACCTTTTGACCATTGCCACTCTGGAAATCTGGATAGCGTTACTTTGACGGATGTTTTCGTCGAGCTTTGTTGTCTGTCATTTTTTGAAAAATCAGTACGACATTAGACACTGAACGAGCGATAACGATGTTACCATTCAAAGTTTGAATGAAATTTCGAACCATCGTGTTCGGAAAAACGATACGGAGTGAAACACGGTTGCTAGTTTTTCAACTACAACGAGCTCATACAATCAATGTTCGAATAAAACTCCGAAGTCATTAATATCAATCATTTACTTTAATTTTCCACTAATCGAAAAATCTGTAAATACCTATTGTATTACTTATTGATGATGTAATAATAATAAATTCATTTGTGACTTTTTGTATGCCACTCATTTTTCATAACATCTTTTATTTAAGTCATATTTTAAATTTGATTCTCCCCTCCTCCAAATCTACTATGAAGATTTAGAAACATATAAAAAAAGTTTTAATAAAATACGTTTTGTATAAATGTTAAATATTGAGTACATTTTGATTGGAATAATCGTTATTCCACATAAAAACACGGTAAACCAAAACATTTTGAAAAATTAACCTTAAGCAAACATTATTCCACGAATGTTTTTTTTAAATTTATTCGAGTTGATATCTATATAACATATATATACTTATAAAATTTTTAAAATAGAACTATTTTCTAGATATGATCAAAAGTTTTACTTGTGACTTAAAGAATCAATTAAATTTACTAGCAACTTTTAGCTGTATTTTATGTAATGATATTATTGGAAACATTTAGCGAAAGTTTAAAGTTTCTTAGATTGTAAGATTTCTAATATAAATTAAATAACAAATCAATTTCTTGAAAAACTGGTATGGGCTATTTAAATGATATCGTTTTCGCTCGATTTCCTGGAAATTTTTCTGTATGCTTGAAAATATAAATGAAAAATTGGAAAATACTCTTTGAAGTTACAATCAAATGTAATTTTTGGTTTATAAATATTTTTATGAAATTTTCAGACAATTTTTCCTAAAAACAGAAAAAAAGTTGAACTAATGAAAATGTCAAAAAAAAAAAAATCACTTAAGAACCTAATAATTGCAACACCAATGTATTTTTTTTTTTGATTCACTCGGTATCTAAAAATGAATTATTCAATTGAAAATATATCATAAGTACACAAGTATTTTAAATTTTAACTGTTCGAATTTTCTAATACTAAAATGTTTTTATGAAATGATTTACTTATGACGTTTGTGCTTCGACTACATTTTTGAAGTATTAATCACGTTGAAGTGTTATAAAACACGATGATAAATACATTTAATTAAATAAATCGATAAGATAATGGTGGTGAGGGTTCGATTTTCATCCCTTCAGTCCTCGTACAGGATAATGTTAGTAGTTGTAAAAACTTTTGATGAGCCATTTTTACAAATCGAACATCTGAAGAACGATAATTTGGTAAAAAATGTGTTTTGAATTTGAAATCAATAATAAATAATTTCTGTCAGGAAATGATTTTGAATGAAACTCAAATAATGATTTTACTGTGCATTAGTTTTTGAAAAAATGGAACATCCTATGACAATTGATTCGAACAAAAAAGTTTTAGAATAATAACAAGAATAATCCCTGCCCATTTAATCACGTTTGTAAAAATGCTCCATTTCGCCATAATGAGACATTTATAAGCTCATACATAGCAACCGATTTACATGAAAATGTAAATATAGCTAAAACTGTTTATAACGAAGCACGCATGAAAACGTCATATCTTTTAACCAAGAATTACAAATTTTATGAAATAACATTAAAAATTAATCAGAAATTTTGTGTAAAAACAATTATTTGAGCCGTAGTTTTAATTTTGAGCTCGTTGAAAAAGTAATTTATTGCGTTAAACTTTATTAAACCTGAACAATAGATAAGAATATTATGTGAACAATCTATCTGTGAAAGAAAATGTTAACCGAAATGATAACTTCGAATTTTACAAGGTTTTTGTTGAAAAATTTACTTGTGATTAATGATTTTCGTCTAACTTTGAACGAGTATAAAAACATCCTAACTAGAGATTTTGGAAATTTATTCAATACCGTAAGTTAAGTATATGGATAAGTTGGTATAAAACTTTAAAGGTTTTTACATAAAAAAAAAAACAATTTCGTAAGTTCATATCGTAATATTATGTTTGGAATAAATATAAATAAGAAATTTAATTTTAATAAAGTTATACGAAAAAATGTCATAGTAAAATATTATGAACACGTTTTTTATCTATTTTATATTTTATGGTGTTATATTGAAAGGAGATGTGAGAAAAGTTGATGATGCTCAATGAGGGGGGAGCATAACACAGAAAAGTTTGCGAACTGCTGATATACGTCATTACATTTTTGGAATACAAAATGAACCATAAATCGTTTTAAAATGTTAATATTTATTATTATTACTATAATTTTTTTTGGGGGGGGGAATTTATTTGAACATAAAAAATAACTAACTCTTACGTAGATTTAATGAACAAATAAATATTAATTTTATGTCATTTAACTTTAACAAATTAACGTACATTTTAAAGGGTCGAATGAAATCTCCTTTTAATTTGCACGTTGGCCATTATAACTGGCGTATTATGTTTAAAATTTAAGAGCACGTAAAAATGCACAACGAAAATGCACAAAATAATTCGAACTTTTATGAAACGAAATTAAAAACAGTGACACTACAAACTTCTGTTTATCATAAACTCCGGTAATGAATTAATAATTTAGAGAAAAAAAAAAGCTAAAACGTTGGAACGCCCGTCGTCGTTCGATAAAGTAATGCGAATGATTGAAATTCACGAACAATACAAAACTAAATCAATTGTGTACCATAAAACATAAAGTATAATATTGTTTCGATAGTAGCATTAAACGAATATTCGCCTCTTTTGATTTCATTAAATTTCGTCGTCATCAAAACGCCTACTCGTTTTCACACGTACACGGGGGTCACGTGACGCGACGGCCATGTATATATTTTATGATTTTTCGAGTACCCGTCCCGTCGTGGTAAAAAGCGCAAAAACTAGATAAGCAAAATAAAATCGTCACTCGGAACAAAACTCATTTCGGTAACAAACAGTCAGACACCTTGGACGTAACCTGGTTTTTCATTAGGAGCCAGACGAAAAGACAAACCGTTGTTTTCTGCGTTCTAAACGTGCGTTTACGTGTAGTTCGACCGTCGTGCAACACACTCGTCACGCTCATAACGCATTAAGTGTCGCTTATAGATTTATGCGTTTCGAATGTACACCGACATTGCGCCGGGATTGTTTTTTAGATGTAATTAATCACGAAAATGGGCTCCGATCGCGCACGTGAGCCGCTCCTCGTCCCCGCCGCGCCCTACGCACGCGGATAACGCCGATTATTATTTACCGCTTTATTTCGCCGATAAGTCCGTGGCGCGCGATCAATAACACAAAGCATCCGGAGAAAAAATTAAACAAACACCGAACTAGTGTGTAAAGCTTTTGTACGAGATTTCAAAGTTTACGGATCATGTAGGATTACTCGAACGGGATGTATGCTAGAATTAGGCCGCCCGCGTTATCCTTCGCGTCGCTTTTCGTTTAGCGGATTGGCTGTTGGAACGCCAAGAACAATACCTATATCGCGACGCGAATGTTTTATATATATATTATTATAAATTGTTTGCAGAACTCGATTTAATTCGGTTAGCGATCGCGGGCGCGCACGTTTTCATACGGTTGTGCGGGAAACTGTTGTAAACCATTGATCGTTTTACAGACGACGTCGGTAATAAAAATCGGAAAAACGTTTTATTCTTACAAAAATAACCACTCGCTTGACACTTGAAACGTGGAAATTTACATCGTAAAATGATTGTTTTACACATTATCCATTATACTACAATTATTTTACTTATGTTGCTTGTGTGTGTGTGTGTGTGTGTGTGTGTGTGTGTGTGTGTGTGTGTGTGTGTGTGTGTTTGTAATACATTTTCTACATTTTTCAATTTTCAGTGAAGCGGAGAATGTATGGTCTTACAATGATATTAATTTATTTTTTATTTTTGTCTAGAAACGCTTTTTCGCTTGTGAACTTTGTACAAAAGTTACATGTTGTCCATCCATAGATTAGAAATCCCATCTAGATAGTACTTTAGAGAGGTAATTTTTCTTTACTCTCAAAAGATTTCCCAATATGTCGGAAAAACTACTGAAAATTGAATAAAGACGGTAAATTGTTTCGTAAACCCAGACTTCCGTTAAATCTATTTTACGTAGTTATTTTGTCATAACTTCTAAAGTGATTTAGCTAGGAACTAGAAATGTCCACCGTACAAAAACAATATTTTCATTTGCTTCATTTATATTTATACAAGCTTAACAACATTTTCAAAAACATTTAATCATTTGTATGCTAAACATAGAACTCAAAAAACATGCAGTTTTTTAAAGCGTTCTCCTATGAAAATTAAAATTATTATAGTCTTGATTTATTTTTTTATACCTGAAAAGTTGACACAATCTTACTCAAATACTTGATTAACAATACTGAAAAAATCTAAAAATCAGTAAACTAAGTTTTTTTAAAAGTATTTATATCGAATTTTAATTCTAGTATATGACACATAAACTCTGTTTAGGGTCGTTTTACTAAATAAATCAAGATTCTTTAAAATTTAACTAACCCACCATTAATATTTAGTCTGAGGAATCAAGAAACGTCACGATGACACCGTTGACCCTTCTCATCCAATATATCCATAATATATGCCAGTCATTTTGATTTTACATTCTTAAATTTTTATGAATTTTCCGAATTTATAAAACTAAAAGCTCAAGAATTATATGCGTTTAATGTTCTAAAAAAAAAAAATAAAAAAAATAAATATTTTCATTCGACTATTTAAAATATTAATGTGAATCATGTATGTACGCTATTTTACCATGCAGGCAAAACATCTTTGATTTGTAACAGTTTTGATTAAAAACGTCAAACTCTATTGTATTATGCACATACTTGTGATCAAAAATTAAGAATATTGAGGCTACTGTAAAACTTAAGTGCTTTTATGGAATCTTAAAAGAACTTCGTTGTCCTCACTATGAACTGACCCCGTGCACGGCTCTTCATGCTGTAAAACTATTAATAGATTTATGTACATGATGGTTTAATGTGCAGAATAATTTTTTATGGAAAAATAGTAGTATTCTTGAACGAATTAAACTTGTCTACAATCAAATTAGACCTCATCTTTTTGATAAATATTTCCAAGCAAACGTTTTTAATTTATTTACGTTAAAATTGTTTAAATTATTACGTTCGATGTAGCCATTTTTTTCTTTTATTAAAATATTTAATAAATGATTACATAATTTTCCCAGTAATATTTCTACACTAGTGCACAATTTTATTATGATATTATCATTTTTACGGACATATTATACAGGATGATGAGTATCGTGTCTAGAATAAAAAAAAAAAACCATGTGATTCGCATGTGTTGAAATTACGAGTACATGCATATCAAACACCTTGTATATGCAATAATTTATTATGATATAAAATCATAAGTGCACTTTTATATGCAAATTATTTAAAATTATGTTTTCTTATAACGATTCCTCTTTGTGTATGTAAAATTGAATTTAATATCTTTGTATGGCATGAAAACGACTAACTAAACTTCAAAATATAGGAAATAAACGTTTATTATGCGTGAACATTTTTTTAATAGTATAAATTCATGGCTCAAGTGTGTATAATTAATAGATAAAATAAAAATATAAAGCTAAATAAATTTGAAAAAACTAAATAAAATAGTTTTTCCACACAAGTAATTGAACAGGTTACAAGATTCTTTCAAATGCAAAACACTAACATTTTCTCAAAATTATGTTTTTAAATCTTCAAAATTCAAACGCGAATTTCATTAAAACCGTCATACACTTTTAAAATGTATAAAATTACGAATTACGTTTTATTCAACTATTTTTGCTTCAACGAAATCAATCAAACACACTAACTTTAATTCGAACAATTGATACTTATTTTTCGCAAAAGATTTTTCAGCTGGGTTACACATCATTATTTACAGTATCGGTACGCACTACTTATATTTTCAATACAATGTTCTATTTTTTTACAATCGAGAAAAAACTTGCAGTTATATAATTGTATTGAAAATGGATTACCTCTTCACTTTCAGTCGTTTAGTACGCAGTTCAATCGGATAAAGTATTCGAAAAAAAAAATCCTAACATTAAAAGCCGTAAAACAATATCGAGTTTTAAACTCATTTTACAAGCCATTTTGTTGAGTTCGTGAAACGTATAAACGTTTGTGTTTGTGTTTAAAACACAGTTAAACCGCCGGTGAATTTTTTTTCACCGGAATAAATACTCCCGTATGGCCATCGGTCTAGACATGGGAATATTAAAATGCGGTAACGAAACTAAATTTAATAAAACGAAAATCAATACGAACGTGAATCAATACCATTGCCGTTTTACAATTTGACGGGCCGGGCGTAATAAACATCCGTTAGCGAGAGGAAGATAAAACGAGCGGCGAGTTGTCTTTTCCGAGTGCGTCGACGACGTGTGGTCGTGCGATTTCCGGTGATTCTCCGCGGGAGAGTCGATTGTATTTAGGGCGCGCCGTGATCTAACGACGTGTGTTTGATAACGATTAAACACCGAACAATATTATTATGACATTACGCTGCCGGGTAGGTGCGCTTCATTAGATAAGCGAGTGCTCGCGCCTTCGGTAATGACGACAGGACGGTCCTCGTCGGGAGTGACTGCCGAGTTTAGATTCTGAGTGGAGCGCAGGATTTATTGGTTTTACAATAATGTTCATTATTATTATTATTATTTTATTTATATTTTTTTTTAAGATGTTTTTTTTGTAGTCTCGACCTTGTCCGAAAATTTCATACGGCGACTCTACACGCCGAAATACGCGTCTAAACGGTACTCGGAGGGTTCATTTTTCTCTGATCTTAATAGTTTTTCTAAGCGTGAGGAAAAACTGCCGGAAAACCGAATAAAAACTGTAACATTTACCGTAAACGACACATTTACTACATCGATTTTGACTGTTTATTCATAACTCCGAAGTAAAACTGCTAGAAACTTTTCTACATTTTCTGTACATATTAATGGCACATTGCTAAATGTTTTATAACTTTTGGCCTAAAAATAGTACTTGGAAAATGCCTCGTTTTTTCAAGTCAATCTCTAGTGAAATGTTCAGTATTTATTTCGACTAAAATTTCTGAAAATTCTATATAATCATCGGTACTCTTACATCTACTAATCCAATGATACTGAAAATATAAAAAAAAATCGTAACTTTGAATTTTGTATATAGATGATTAATTAAATCCCTGTACAATTTTCACGCAAGACTATTTTGATATACATTTTCGACTATAAAATGTGCATAAAAAATTTTTGGACTACCCGATTATTTTGAGTCTTTGGATACAGGTATTCAGAACGACGTGTTTTTAATCTTTTGGTGAAGCAATTTCACGATCATAATTCACAGTAAATATTTAAGCAGGTTTGAATAATAAAAAAAAAATGAAACCTACCAACGATTAAAATGAACATAATAAAATATAATATATTCGATATATTTTTATACGTGAAGCTCTTTTTTCTCTCACAGTCGTTTCACTAAAGAAATTATTTATCGTTTGTTTAAAATTCAATACACTCGTCAATATTATCTTGTTATACAATCGTAGAATATATTTAATTAACGAAACATAGAATACATTTAACTAACGAAACATAGAATGCGGTACCATAGAGCCTGTATTATTATAGAAATCAATCGATACGCGTGTAAAGGTGCATTACACTGATGAAACAAAGTTACTCATTTTTCTCGAAAATTATTCCGGGGTAAAGTTCACATTATTCGTAAATACAAATTTGGAAAATAAGACGATCCCGAGCACCGCCATAGAAGAGATTCGTTTTTTTTCGGGAGTCTCGGTAACTACGCCAGAATCCGCATCCCGATAAAATATAGATTAATAATCATAATACGAATTGTAAATCAATACGCGGTTTGTCCCACAAGGATGTGATATATCACACAAGATAATGAAAATAATCGCAATTCATTGCATTTATTTTTTTCGAATTTTTTCGAACAATCTAAAGACAGTGATTTTATTTTCATTATAGTAATGATTTTGAATATTTCTGCTCTTTAGCATTCAGATAAATTATGTATTACCATTAAATTATGTATTAGGTATAATAATTATTGTAAGCAAATTGTAGTTTGTCATTACAGATAATTTTTACAGGTGATAATAAGTCATAGAGAAGTAAATGATGAAGCAAATATGATCAATAAACTACTGTTGATAATTGTAATACAACAATATGATGTCAAATCATTTTTTTTTTTTTTTTTTTAACTAAAAAATGGTATTAAAAATCATTAAAATAATGAACACGAAAAACTTAAATGTCAAAATATTCAGATAAATAAACTCTATTAAATAGGTGTATTCAAATTTTTGAAAAAATTTAAGTACATAGTCATTTTGTTAATTTGTGTAATAAAATATTTATAATCAATTGAATTATGAACTGTTTGTGGTATTAAGTCATGTGCGTCTACTGGAAAAAAAAACCCGCATAAATCGATTATATTCCTTATCTCAGGAGACATAACAAATAATAAATCTTCGTTGAACACGAATGTATTATACAACATTAATGAGCTACTAACTGTATATTTTAAAATTTATTTTAGATGAAGGGAGAAATAGTTTGGGAGGTGAAAGTTATTTAAGACGATACTTGAGTAAATTATTAATGAGAAATACCAAGTATTTACATATATCGAGCCTTAACCAGCAAAACGGCGTGATTTACATTTAGAAAAGCGTCCAGGAATAATAATAAAAAAAATCTTTTAAAAAATGCAACATTTTATGAACTATTATGCAAACTTTTAGAGCGAAAATGCCCCATTCCGAATGAAGTAGTGGTTCACGCCTTTTAACCGTCAATAAAAGCGGTTTTTCTGAATTCTTCTGAAAATGTCGTTTCCTATAAAGAATCTAATCATGCTGATAAACCAAACGAATTCAAGAAATTCAACGCGTATTACTTCGACTGAAGGGATGAAAAAGGGAAATTCTTCGTAGTAGTCTGGCCGAGGGGCTAAACGTCAGAGCGGCATTGAGAATTTTTTTCCCGTGATGATAGGTATCCGTCTACGATATCCAAATTTAGACCGTGTGCTCGCCTCTGCGATTTACATGTTCGGGCGGTAGTTCTGTTGGACATTTCTTTTTTTTTCCGCGTTATTCGATGTCATATTCGACACGGCGACGTGGCGATTATCCACGCTAACGCTCACTCGTATGACTTAAAGATAATAATATTATCATTCAGCTCGGTCAGTTTGAAAATTTAAGTATATCGGTACAGCTGACACCGAGTCAGCCAGAGTAAGAAAGAAATATTTTTTTCGTTTTTTTCATTTTTTTTTTTTTTTCATATTATTATCATTATTATTAATTTTATTTTACGTCAGTTACAGTGTGCCACGAGTTACCGAGTAATTCGAACGAGCCGTCGCGTCGCTGAAAGATGCAGATTAAAACGTTAGATTAGGAGCCGACACCCACGAGAGTGCTCAATTATCTCGCTACAGTAAACCGACGTCCATAACTTCACGGATACGAGTAGCGATAAAATTGCTGTTGTTAGTGTAGATTCGGATGAATATTGATCAATGAGGCAAATGATTTTTATATTCTTTTTCCGAACACTCGAATGTTGTGACGTGTTCGTCGTCACTTTAAGACAGAGTTTTCCGACCTCTTTTATTTTACGCCCTTCTTGTACATTTTCAAAAATCTCATCGTTCTTTTAAATAAATTGAAAATTGAAACATTTTTCGGCCTTCGTTTTTCTATTTTGATACAAGTAGTGTAAATATAATATTATAAATATAATATAAATATAATATAGTAGTGTAAATATAATATTCGTTTAAGTATTACAAGTATATTATAAAACAATATAAAGAATTGAGAAATTAGTGTAAAGACTGAGCAACTATTCCATTGACATTTTATTGTTTTTACTTGATTTCGGGGTGAAATCTACTCGAGTTCGATTCGATTCCCAAGTAATTTTCGTGTTCTATTTTTGAAAACCGTAAAGGCCTTTGAAGATTTCGTTCGTGATTTTAGAAAAATAGGTTGGTATTTTATCCAAAATTCTTGTATGGAGATGTTAGTTTTGACAATTTTCGATAAGCGGCAATCGGCTATAATTCATTTTTCACCCCTCTCGGGTTATGAATCTCTGCTACGAGTGATGTGACCGATAAACCATAAGGAATTATTACGTTATTACCGTTTTGCCAATGAGACAACGTGCGGACGTCGGAAAAGGCGTCGTAGACGACAAGTATTCTTTTGGCGGTTAATTAATAACCTATGTCGAATTTATCGACTTATACGAAAATATTAGCCAAAGCATTCTTTGATGACGTGGAATTTGGCCGTGAGTACAGTGCTGTTTGACCGACAAGGTTGATCATCAAAAAAGTCTCAGATCACTCTGTACGAATTTTCCGGAAATTACCGTAGTACGACACATAACGACAAAGTCACTTAAGATATCTCTACTTCTAAAATGACTTAGTATTTTTGCACTGTATTTTATATACGAAGAATTCTTTTTTTCTCATTATTATTATTGTTATTATTATGATTATTATTATCATTATTATTATTTATTGGAATTTATCTCTCGACTACTTTTCGAAAAATATTTTTAATACGTTATTGTAAATAATTGTTCATTTCGATTTTTTGTTTCCGAGTAAAAGTTTTTAAAATACTATTTTTAAATCAGGCGAAAATTTCTCCCATCTCAACGATTTTTTACACATTTCTAGTAGCAGTGTTATGTTTAAAGTTGTTAAAATTTAATTTTATAAAGTAATTAATAAGTGATTTTTTCTTCTTATTTAAAGTTTGCTTGCATTACACAATACACTTGATACCTGTTTCTACTGTAACCTGAATACTTTGAAATGATCCTCTAGCGAGACTCCTTATTTTTGCTGCATTTTTATACTTTCTACTACAAAAGCTAATTCGGTTTTGGAATGAATTTTTTTTTTTTTAATTTTTTGACCTCTTTTTTTATAATTTGCTTTAAAATATGTAATGAGATTATAATATTACACCTGTGTATATACAATGCGTAATTAATAATAGAATATTATGTAAATTGAGTTTGATTTGTATTTTTTACTTTTTAGGTTAAATTATTAAAACCGTTCAATTTTAATTTGCTCTTCACATATTATATTAAACCAGCTAATCAACTAAGCATTTAATGAATTGAACCTAATCTAACAGAAAGCATCATTTTAAGGTACTTTTTTTCAAAGATAACTTATTAAAAAAAAAATGTATTTTATCCAATTACACACGTAATACATCACAACAAATCATATTAAGCGTTACATTAAATTTATACGTACACATTCGCTATTCTGTTGCAAACATAATTCTTGGTAATTTGACGGTATTTTGAGAGCATTGAATTTGAATGTCATCCACTTTAACAATCAGATCACGTATACCAGTCCGAATTATTGCAATTGCCATCATCAAACGTGTATGTGGATGTAATGGGCGTATGCAGTAACAAGAGACACACAGCTTGTATTTCAATAAAATTTAAAAAGCAAAAAAAAAATGGAAACTCGCCATTAAACTTCAGTGCAATACCACTCTAAATTATTTATTTATTTATTTATTTATAATTTATTTATTTATTTTTCATGTTTTTATAATTAAGATATATTGAATTAAAATCGTTTAAAGTGTATACGAATATTTATGTTTAATCAAGTGGTATATTATAAAAAGATCAATGAGTTTGATCTCTCTAGGCAAAAAGGTCGAGTAAAACATTTTTATTGTTATTATTTTTATCATTATAATTATTATTATTATTTTTTTTTATTTAACAGATTTTCAACTGATTTATACTCGTACAAGTAATAAAACTTGGATTAAAACTTACGTCGTAATAAGCTATGTTATGCAATGCTTTGCATAATAATGACGTATGAATCAATGTTACCAATGCTCCCTGTTATTGTTCAGAAATGTAAATACTCTCTGTCGCTTAAAGAAAAAAAAACTACTTTTAATACAATATTATATTAAACGGTCATAAAAATCGCTTTATTAAATCTTCTATATTTTATCGATTACACAGTCTGGCTTGTTGTATTATTCCGAACGACTGAAAAAAAATATATATACAATATACATACATATAACGTATTTGTTAAAACCTGAATTCACTGTAACATTACACCTTCGTCGAAATTCTTCTAAACGTACTGACAGTCGTTTAAATTGAAAAATATATGATTAAAAAGCTGTCTGGATACCGATGGTAAAAGTTCGTCTTTCGTTGCTTCTCTCCTCGGCATACCTACCGGGGGCATAATACGCGTAGTTTGACTGATGTAGGTATCAGAGAGCTGCGGTGGGTATTCATTGTTTTATTAAAGTTGTTATAATTAAATCAATGTTTAATATTAAACTAGTTGATAGTTACTATAGGGACACGAAAGCGGCGTGTGGGTATTTTAAATTTGAAAGTGGGTGATAAATCATTGTACGCGGGAAAACGATTCCGATCGGAGGAGAGACCGTTAAACTGTATTGATTATAAAATAATGCTTTTGCTTTGACGTAGGTACAAACTAATAAAAACAATGTAGCCTATGCCTTTAACACCGTCCGTGAAGATAAATGAACACGTTTTACGATAGTTAATCAATCGATAATATTATACGCATCGATAGTTTAAATGCTCGTTAAAAAAACACATCGATTCAATCGTTTACATATTTCTTACATTCGATATTATATCGCATGTGTACGATATGTGATCAATTTAATATGAAAACGTTCTTCTAAATAATATTTTCAGTGAAATTAAAAACGTTCCACGTCATTACATTATACTGAAGTGTATTACTCAAGATCTGAATGTAGCAATAAGCATGAAAACTGCATAAATTATTTGTAAAGAAAATTAAAATAGAAATATTTGAATAATACTTATATATAAATTCGCTCAAGTTATCTGATATACATAAATTATATACCGAGGAAATATATGGGTATGTGCTCGTAATTGAGATTATGTTTAATGTAGGCAGGGTATTATTTAAATTTTAATCATACCTAATAAATTCATGATCATTAAAAATTAAGGTAAAAGCTTTACTTACCTTCAACAAAAGTATAATTCTTTTTTAAAAATAAAAAAGATTACTTTTAATAATGTTGAATGCTTTGAAACTTTTAATTTTAGTTTTTCATAAACTGGATTCGGACGAAAAAAAAAGTACAAACAGATTACGGTGACTCGATGTTAAATGGTGCTTTTTAATAAATCGCATTTGAAGAATAATCTTGACAGAGCTTAGTTTACCGTAGTGTTTGTATTAGACATTACATAAACAGAAAACATAGCTCTTAACGCTAATTGCCAAATGTCATTCGTATTCATTTACAGGCCTTAAAAATGAGACATGGAAACAAGATAACTATTATTATTTTTCATATTTTTTTTTTCTTAACAATAAATTCTGTGCACATTTAAAATATTTCTTTGATTGTAATTTTTCTAAATGTAAATAACAAATTCGGTAGTTTTTTAAGATTTTTTTTCTTTTGAAAACATAGATTTTCTGTCGATAATTATAAGTAAATTACACTTATAATATTGTTTAAACTTCCTGACAAGTAAACTAAGTAAAGGCATTGCTCAATTGCGCCAAAACAAAAAAGGCTCGTTATTACCCATAGCCCTTTTGCGCCAAATTTACCTGCATAAACATTTTTCGATCTCACGAAAAAATCACCGACCATTCAGACAGATTATTATATGAATATAAATAATCATAATAGATAAAAAAAATTACAAACCTCAAAAAACTCAACAATTCAAATAAGTTTAAAAAAATTTAAAATCAATTAACAATAATTATAGAAATGCAAATTAACTCATTGCGATAGTATGTTAAAAATAAATAGTCGCTTATAATAATAATTATAATGATAAATGAAGATTAAGTCGTACTTTTCGACAAGGTATTCATCATTATTTATTACATCAAATTTTGCCCATGATTTAAACAAATTTTATATTTATATTCCACAATGATGATGGTTTTATTTTTACGATGAATTATTATAATTACATTTTTTTTATACAATATGTCTTTTTTTTTTTTTTTTTTTTTTTTCCCGTGGTAAAACTAGGACCGGGTGGGGACTGTTTCGCACATTACTGCCACCTTATACAATATGTCTGCATATTATCTAATAGTATTGCTTTTTGTTATTGTTCTGTTATTGTTATTGTCGAATCCGAACTAAAACCTATTTTTATAAAGCATACAACTATTTTATGAAATCAAGTCCAAGAAATCCATATAACAGTATTTTCGGTAATTTGTTTGTAAGATTAAACAATATCAACACAGGTAAATTTGGCGCAAAAAAGCTATGGGCGCAGATAAACTTTTTTTTTATTTTGACCAAATTGGTTCTCGATTGAGAAAATCGTTTTTGGTACAAATAAATAATTCCCCGACGTAAATATTGACTTGAGATACATATTAGATATAATTCAATTTTCATATAATAGACATTTTTAGTTGCACATAATGGTATTTTACATCGTTTCCTTTTTATATCATATCTTCAAGAGCTTTAATCATTTTAAGACTTTCGTTATTATTTTTTTTTTTTAAGCTTTTTCGTAAACGGAATTATAACAAAGTGTTTTTGACGAGATATATGTGTATACATTAGTAACTGAAATATCAAATCCGACGTTAAATCTTTTATCGTGTATTAAAAACACATAAAATATTTTTTTTTTTTTACTAAAACAATCATACATTGTTGATAAAACGCATCAACACTAAACGATTTTCATTGAACGTGTAGGAATTGATTTTTATGCAGACGAAAATGACGACAGTAATCCGCCTACGTAGGTATAGCGAATCACTGTTGAGTCGTGATAGCACCAAGTGAAACTCGTACCAACGTCGCATGATAAATAATCATTTCAAACAACTTCATTCCGGTGTATTTATTTTTGAAGAGCACTGCACATAAAACGCACTGCTTTTGTTAGTTCGTGTTTTAAACTAGAGTTTTCCATCTCAAAGGTCGCGGACAAACCACCGCGGACGACGCAACACTGGATACGCGGTACGTTTACAAATGTATGTTACACCTAATTAATTCATTAATTTTTCACAAAACAAAACTTGTTACCGTACAATATCCCTGTTATAATAATAATAATAATAATAATAATAATAAAAATAATAATAATAGTATGTAAAATCTCGAGGAAAAAAGTAAAAACCGGATCATTAAACATCACTGTACGCAAGCAAGACCCTCTTAACGGCGTTCCATCAAGCGATCCGCTATAAAATTGTCTCATGAGACCGAAGAAAAATGGTGCAGAGTTTCGAGAAACTTTTCAGTAAACTTTTAATGGGATTTTTACGTTATGTTTGACTCGTATTTTCTATAACAGTACTAAGTTATTTAGTATCACCTTCTGATCATTACGAGTGAATCCGTTTTTTTTTTTTTTTTTTTTTTTTTTTTTTAGAAATGATAATATAATATTATGCGACTTTTTCTCGTTCAACACCCGTTCAAAGACGTGCACGACAACGGTGGATTATGCGTGCAATAAAACGCGATTCGGTCGCACTATCCCACGGTGACGAAAGATTGCCCGTCCCGTTCCAGTCGATATCGTGCGAGTTCATATATGGTGCTCGAGTTCGATGTCGATTTTAATGCAAATATTGTGTTGTTCATAAGATCACTCTTGTTCTGAGTTACGTCATTTCAATCGATAGACCATTGTCGATGAACAATCGATAGCAAAATGCAATAATGTTCTCTAAAATATATGATTGCGATTTTCGGATCGGTGTGATCAAAGTCCACAGAAAACGATAATGAATTGTCAATTGTCTAAAAGGTTACGTAGTTTGTGTTAAATATATTATCGAATATGTAATTAAAATAAATTAATATTCAACAAACGCAAAGGAGTTTCACTGAAATGAATATTAAAAATGGAAATTATTAATTAATGTTCAAAAGTGCGCGCTGGTCCATCGAACAGAATTACATTTCTCTTACATTATCTCTCTCTCTCTCTCTCTCTCTCTCTCTCTCTCTCTCTCTCTCTCTCTCTCTCTCTCTCTCTCTCTCTCTCTCTCTCTCTGTCTCTTCGCTCACTCAAAAGATGCGCGCGCAGTCTTTCGAAATCGCTAAAAAAGAAAAAGAACGTTTCAACAAAATGTGTTCGACCGTTGTAAAAAATGACATTGACATATCACTTTATTATATTGTATATCTGGAAAAATTCGATTTTCCCGATTACGCTCTCCGTGTGCCTACCTCCCGATCGACATGTACACGATAACAACACAGTACGGTCACATGTCCTCGCAGGTCGACGCGTGTGGCCATCGATCGCTTTTCGCTCGGTGTTTGACAAATCATTTCGCACGCCCCCCGCGATATCGACGGACGGACAAGGCGCCGACTCATGTACGTCGAGCACAGATCAAAGCATCAATATGGTTCAACCGAGCTGTACCGGCGACCAGAGGCGAATAGAAATGTCGGACAAGTCGGACCGGACTCCGTCGGCAAAATAAGAAGAAACAATAATTGTATTATTGTAATAAATACAAGCAAATTGTATTCGCCAAACTCGTATGCAAATCAACGACGATCACCAACGATATTTTTCGACCGTTTTGCTTTATCATCATTTTCCATTCACATATTTAAATCTAATCGTATGATTCGGTGAGCTTTAGAAACTCAAGTTTTGACCGGCCCATTTCCCTTGGGGTTTTATCGATTCCGTCGACACTTTCGGTTTCAAAAAATACTATCTATCGACTCTGTCGGCCATATTTTTCACAAAATTCGTCTGCGCATAGTGATCAAACCACAAAGTCGTCATCGATTAAAAGATAACTGACTAAACAAAATTAGACATATTGTTTTTTCTGCAATTTTTTGGTTTTTAATATTTTTCTCTTTTCTCCATCTTCATTTTCATGTAAAAATACGAAAAATATTCTGAAGACTTGTCGTGCACTTCAGCAATTTTGCTGAAATCACTACTGATACGTGGATTTTCTGTAGTCAATAGCCGGCGGAATCAACGCTATAAAACTGCCGAATCGATATTAGAGAGTTGCCAGATTTTTAAATCATCGAACCTGAACATACTGAAATTTCCTTATTTTTGTTTAGGTTTATTACGCAATTTTTTTTTTTTTCATTAATTTCATACATTGTTTAGGATTAGACGACATGTATTAAAACAACATTTATTTATTTAATTTATTATCCTTTTATTATTTTAATATTCATAATTATCAACAGTTTTATATTTTCCGTAATGTCAATACCGGCAAGATGAAAATATAATATTACTATGCATAGTCTACAAACAGTATCTAATATTCATTTTAAATACTAATGTACACGAATCGTGACCTTTCAGTTATTAATTTTATGGTTTAAATTTATTATTAGTGTCATTCTACTCGTGTGCTATTGTACAACATATAATTTTATTGTTCTATACTTTTATGCATAAATATACATTTTTACCAAACATAAAATGTATATTATTCCAGTTTCTATTTTTTAATAACCGGAACGAAACAAATAACCGTCCGGAAAACCGGGACGCACTTATATAATTGGGACAGTCGAACCGGAACGTCTGATGACCTGACGATATCCCATGCCTTTTCACGAAAATTCGCCAATGCCGTCGGCATAATTTCAACTATAGCACCACGTGGTAATGCGCGCCCGAATGTCCGAGAATCGTCTTAAGCCCACTTGTAGTTCGGCACATTATGAGGTTGAGTTTGATCACTCACCGAGGGAGGGGCAAATGGTGGATACACAATTTTGGATACTTGTGTTTTATGTCCGATGTATAAAATTATAATATTCATAGAATTATGTTTTTAAGAGTCACTCATAAGACAAATCGTGTTATCCCATTTTTCTTTTCATATAACAACATATTCGTATTTTACATTTTTTTATGTCGATTTTATGTAGAACCTTCTAAACAATTATTAATTTTATAACAAACAGTTGATATCACGATAAATAATCAATCATGTGTTATAACATAATTCATCAACATACGTGATATTATTGACGTTGATGCTCGAAAGAACACACGTCGAGCGGAAAATCATCCGAAAACACCTCTAAACTGATTTTCGATTCGATTTAACTCTTCAATAACGAGGTATTTTACTTATATTTTTAAAAACGATTGCTATAGCGTAATTGAACGTATTGCGAAAAAAGTGCTGCCTAAAGTCCGGAGGAGGTGATTGTCCACCTAGCACCTCGCAGGTGCTGAACATACGCCGAGGGCAGGCCAATGGAATTAATAGGATTTTATGGTCTTGGGACGTTGCTTTTATCGGTCTAAAAATCAGGCACATCCATAGCAGCTGGGTGTATTTTGTCATATTAACCGCGAAGTAGTTTTTCGCTTCGAAAACATGGTCGATAAACCGCGCGTTTATCATTGCCGTGAAATGTTTTATCGTCTAATGTCGTACTCGCATAGTATTAATTACGTATGAGCCGTTAATGTTTTTGTCGATAAACATTTAAAAAAGTATAGTCGTAACTTAATTCGGAGAAAGGCTTTTTGTTCCCGCGGTGAGCTCGGGTGCGTTTCGCTGTTAATCCGGACCTAATGCGGGGGTCCGAAAACGTATAACTAGTTAAAACCGTTAATAGTTTGTTTCGGTAATTCCATGCGGTGTATAAAGTTTGCCAGCATCTCATCTCCACTGGTACGGCTTTACGGACCACTATGGTCAACGTGAATCTACGTACGACCGGTGTTCCGTGCCCGACACCGACTGGACGGGTCATGCTGCCCGGTGAACTTGATTTTTCAGATCTCACGACGACGAGCTGAAATCGTAGAGAGAACGGTGTCATTTCACGTCGGCGTCACATTATCATTACGAAAGAACACAGACATAGACGGAGATCGGGAGGCTGTTTGGGGATAAAGGAAAAGCGCTCCTCCCAGTGGCGGGTCCAAATGGGGGGGGGGCATTTTCCCCTCAAGCTACCCATAGTATTACACTAATAAATTTTATTAACTGAATATTGAAAAATATTTTCACTTATCATACTATATTGTTGGAGCGTGGTCGTTATTCCTAGCATTGGCACTCATAGCTTTTTCTCACATATTATAATATACATTCAATCGAATTATATCGTACTTTTGCTTTCGCCCTTCCCCCCCCCCCCCGATTAATTTCTGGATCCGCCACTGGCTCCTTCCTCAAAATCGTTTTTGAAAGCTCCCAAAATATTTGAATGATTTTCAAAGTACGAAATACTTATTTTACATGAATTTAAAAACCCCTGGAACTTGACAATATATTTTTTACTTGAGATTCCGTTAACTAAACAATTGGTTTTTATTATTTTTCGCCAAATGATAAATAATAAGTATCTATGTATACTCGTACAAATAAAATATTAATGTGATTGATTTGAAATAAATTAATAACATTTAATGAGTCAAATCCGAACTCGATTAATTTTCTCGTGATATTATAATAGGCATGCTATGAATAGTTTAACAATGTTTTTCCAATAGCTTTGATGACCGTGACATAACAACAGAACAGTCGAAATACAGGGACATGCCGGTAAAACTGAAAGTGTTCCGGTCACACCGAGACGTCTAGCAACCATAGAACCAAGGGACGTGGAAGAAAAACAGTTGAGTGTTACCACGGAATAACATAATACTGGTCTTTAAACAACAGCTGTAGACTATAATATAGACGAATGCGAAGTAGGCGTAGGTGTGCCTGGGCATCCCCCGACATAATATGATTGAGAACTTAAAATAACAAGTCTCGGAGAAAGAGGTTCGTTTTTTGAACAACGTTATTACAATAAAATGTTGTAATATTTTCTGAAATATGATGTGAAAAACACAAATCATTTTTCGTGATAAAAAATAAATAAAATGTAAACTGTCTGAAACTCGCGTGGTTTTGTGTACGATGAAATCAGTTATTACGTATACTTTTACGGAATGAGAAATGACTTCCAAAGTTGATGTACAGTTAGTCATTGTTGTGTTAAATAAATAAATTAAATTAATAGCTTAAGAGGCGTATGTCATTACACATTTGTCAATGATGAAAATTGAACGAAAACAAGTGATATTTATTCGCACATTGTAATTCATTAGAAACGTTTGTCTCCTTAAGAGAAGGCCCAAAAATGTTATAGGCACTCCCTGGAATTCAGGCGGCTCACGCCTGTGTGTGTGTGTGTGTGTGTGTGTGTGTGTGTGTGTGTGTTGTTGTGTGCAATTCGTTTAAAAGACGAACACATTTATAGTCAATGCACTATTCCAGCACTAAATTCTCCCGACTTTGCACCGAAAACTGTATCAGATTTTTACAGGTTTTTGGAGATAATTATTAAACCGACATGGTTGTGGGCTCGAAACTAATGTAGATGCCGGTCGCGGCGGCACAGGCTCGCCTTAAAGGAGTCGGTCACATATTTTTATTCGATTTTTTGTTTTTGCTATGATATATACGTGTTACACACAGGTGTATTGTCGCCAGACGGAATTCCATTTACTCTCGACCCGCATGCCACGACGTGTATTTGCTCTGTGGCCGGAACGACGCGCCGCGCCGGGGCAAAAGTTTCGACGCTCTGAATTCAGCGATTTCCATCTACGTGTTGAATTATGTTTTGTAAACGCACGCGTGAGTGTGTGCGTGTGTGTGTATGTGTGTGTGTGTGTGTGTGTGTGTGTGTGTGTGTGTGTGTGTGTGTGTGTGTGTGTGTGTGTGTGTGTGTAGCGCTGTAGTGTTTGTGTACAGTCGCACAGACACGCGGTCGGATTCGCGGTCATGAGTAAACGAACGCGTGTTTGTCGACCGACTGGGTTCGAAAAGTTCGTATCGCTGTACCAACTCGAGTATTGAGGAAATGACCGGTGGTGACGGAAACGGAAATGACGATTACTGTACGAAACGTGAAGTGCCCAGTGTGGTACACGCGTGTGCTGGACGCGAATATACGGGTAAAATCAACAGACGGTTTATTATTGCTATACGAATGTGTGTTGTATGTACGTAGTGCCCGCGGAGGACGGACGCACTCTCCCCCGGCCAGTCGGCAGATCGCACGATTTTAATTTTGTTAAATTAACCATTATTCACTGAATAGGTAGGTAACTATGTAGTGGAAGTAATAATAATAATAACAATAACAGTAGTAGTAATAGTAGTAGTAGTAGTAATAATAGTTGTAGTAGTAGTTGATATGAATCGAAATATAGTCAATAGTCATACGGTATAATATTAATATTATTATTTATTGTATATGGCAGGGGAGGCGTAAGAAAAATTTTGGAGGGATTTTCGAAAAAATTAGAATCAAAAATATTTTTTTATTATTATTTTAGATTCTGAGTGAAGCTAAGGATCTTATGGTTTTACGATGATGTTTATTTTAGATTCTGAGTGAAGCGAAGGATCTTATGGTTTTACAATGATGTTTTTTTTTTTTTTTTTTTTCTGTAAACACTTTTTCGTATAGAAATCCTTGTCCAAAAGTTTCGTCCAGCAACTTTTTAGATTTGAAATTGAACTGAGATGGTACTTTAGAGAGGTAATTTTTCCAAAATCTCCATAGTTTTTCCAGTATCAAGAATAACGATCGAAAAACTGAGTAAAAACGGTAAAATCGGTAAAAATCCGCCGTTAACGAGATTTTCACTGTTCAGGTTTTAGGTATATAGTCATAAATCGAAAAGTAATGAAGCTAGAAACTTGAAAATTTTATCCAATATCAAATACATACTTTTTTATATTGGACAATGTAATTGTACATGTCATGTATTTAAAAAAAAATTTATGTTTCATAATTTCATTGAAATATTTCAAATTAAGAACCCTAAATTTATATAATTTTACATAGGTATCTAGGTAAAATGTTGAAAAAACCTACATATTAGACATGTCTGGGTAATCATTTCAACAAAATATAAACAATATTTTTAATTCGACCAGCTGTTTTAATATATCAAAAGTACGTATAAATGTATAATCTGTAATCGTCGAAATATCTAAAGAAATCTTTTTTTGTTGTCAACATCAACAAAAAACGGTGGACACATCAATACATTTTACGATATCAAAATAATTTTTTTAACAACGATTTCTATCAAACATAGATAACAAAAATAATATCTGTGCAATCAGTTTCCAGAATGTTGTGTACGCGGCATGATTTTCAATGACAGCAAATATACACTTGTATGCAGATAAGTTATAAACATGTCTGAGAGAGAACATGATTATGCTTTGATACCTGTTATAATACAAGACCACACCGTAGTGTATCGACGGAAAATTTACATTTTGACAATATTATGCAACACAGACACGGCGCACGAATACATTTAATTACACGTCGTGATTTATTACTGTTTTATTTTTCGTACGCGCGTAAAGTAGTAATTAAATGAATACACTGTTACTCGTGTGATAAGTGTGTGTTCGATAGAAAGCAGGATTTACGTTTTAGCTTCTAGGACATTTTTATCTATTCGATATTCGTGAAAATGAATCGATTAGTTCTTAAGCTGTTGATTGACACGTGAGAAAATCAAAAATAATTATATGTTACAAAAAACACGTTTACGAGTATACCTAATATTATAAATCGTTGAGTTGAATATCAACTATGTGTGTAAGATTAGACACCAACATATTTTTTCAAGAACTGAATACAGTTTAAATTTAAAAAGTGTGATCTAGAAAAAAATAATGCACTACTCGAGAAAAATGATAAAAGATTTAAAAAATATGAATGTATGGGGGGGCTTTTAAACGTGTACGGAAAATGAAATGTCGACCGATTGAAAACGCAGAAAAAGGTATTTAAATAAGCTCTTCCAGGCATCTCAAACACACTGCGCACAAAGTGTATAAACTTAAATATACATCAATACGTGACGCTCGCGGCACAAGGCAGTGACAAATTTTGGAGATTCGTTTTAGAATTTGAATTGCTAATGACGCGTGCGGGGCGCTGAGCGAGCGGATCGTTCGAAATTATTGGTTTGTTAACCACCACGTTGCTCATGGTTACGGCAAATTAATGATAACTGTGGAGGTATTATTTACATTCTACACATCGGATACGTACACAAACCTTTTTGAAAACTTGTCTCAACTCTCTTTCCCTCTTTATTATCTTTCTCTCATATGTATGTACGTATACCAACGAGTTTGTGTGTGTGTGTGTGTGTGTGTGTGTGTGTGTGTGTGTGTGTGTGTGTGTGTGTGTGTGTGTGTGTGTGTGTGTGTGTGTGTGTGTGTGTGTGTGTGTGTGTGTGTGTGTGTGTGTGTGTGTCTTATACCAAACACAATGCCGTTGAAGTACTTCACATAGGGTCATAGGCGTGGCCAGACTTTCTTGTCAGGTGTTGCTAAAATGTTCCAATAGTTAAAAATTTCCAAAAAAATGTTCCAAAAATTAAAAATTTTATTAAATGAGTTGTTTATTTTATCAATTAGATATTTTTACAGAGTAGTAAATGGTAATGTATATATTTCTTACATTATAACTAATTAAAAATATTAAATAAACTAATTAAATCAAATATATAAAAAATTGTAAATTATACATTAAAAATATAAAATATTGACGGTAATCTTGAGAAAAAATTATCCAATGTCTTCATCTTATTATTTTTATTTTTGTTCATGTGGTAAATATACTTTGAATAAACTATTAACACTTAGAATTACTATAGTTTATAACAGACAGTCGAATATTATAACATTATATAATATTATAACATTTATAACAGTCAAGTGATAAAAATTCAAATTATATTGGACTAATACACTGATAAAATAGTATGTATTATCAAACAATCTATTGCCGTGGTGTATACTACGGTTATCTATTGTAGAGAACCGAGCTGGGTATACCCAAGGTTTATAGATTATAATCTATAAAAATCTATATATATATAGAGTATAATCTATAAACCTTGGGGTATACCGAGATTATGAAACCACGATATTGATAACAATTACACCCATAGGCCATAGACGTTATATTAGATTTTTATATTTTAAAGTTAAAGCAACAGCTGCAGATCTACAGCCGTGCTTTAAACTAAAATACAAATTGATGTTACTTTGTAGTATACTAGTATGAACAATCATCTAACAAAAGTTCAGGTGTTGCTATAGCATACCCAGAAACACCCGTAAACACGCCTATGCATAGGGTGTAGTTTAGTACAACGACCTTCTCCAACCTAATCGAACTCATGATTCGTTTTAGCTCATGTTTATTTTTTACGACCAGTGTTGTTTCAACATAAAAAAGGCGATCGTCCGGGGGAATGCTGATTATAATTGTAAAACATACCGATTTTTAATTTATATATTATCATCAGCATTATGTTCATTTATGTTCTCTTTAAGTCATATCAAAGACATTTTCACTAGGTTTTTTTCTTGAAACCATGTCGCGAACTTGGGACCCAACTCTGAAACCCAGCTGACCAACCGATTACATTATAAATGGTTTATAGTAAATAAAGTAAGTAAGATCGTAAGTTATGAATATGTTTGTTAGGTTTTGGTTATAAGTAGGGATAGGGGAAACCCCCTTGGTAATATACGATTTATTTATTAACTGGGAACGCGAATCTGTCACATGTTACGAGTGTACCACTACTACTTTATTTCCAAACCAAGCACTAAATATACCTGTTCGTAGATTTCAGTAAAATACCAAAATGTCATTGGACTGTAACGACAAATGTTTCCTCATTAGTAGATACAGCGCAATTTTCGGAATTAAAAATGGACAATAGTTATGATTTTATTGACCAAGATCGAATCACTTCATTTTCAGCTGTTTCGAGATTTCGTTAAACGATCGATTACGAGAATTCCGCGTGTATTACTATCTACTATCTAGTCACGGCGATGTGTACATAATATATTGTATATATCGACCACTTAAAATAAGGCCTATATAAATCAAATAGTTTTTACGCAAACCCAAAACGATTGCACGTCGGTAAAAGTTTGATTTTTTATACTATACGTACGAGTGAATCGACGCAACTAGGTATACCTTACAGAGTATGAAGCGTGTGGACTTTTAAGTGAGAAACCACATTCGACATTGTTATTTTTACCTTCTACGGCAAATATCGAAATACATCCGTATAAAGACTTAAATACCGGTCAGCCGACGATCGAGAGTGACAGCATATTATATAAATAAAGGAACAAAATATTTATTCCAAAAAATGCGTATTTAAGTATATAACATGTATTATACATATTATACCATACATTTTTGTAAATATTTCTAATGTCAACAAATAAAGCCGAACAACTTTTAGTCCATATCGGATATTGAATACAAATCGTACACAAAAGTTATCATCTATCGATTTTTTCAAGTCTTAAAACGTGTGTGAAAAACTATTATAAAAATAATAAGTTAGTGGGTATGTATGAAACGAGTGGTGTTAAATCAATGGATTTTTAAATGCATTTTCCTACTCTTTTTAAGATTAAAATTATTTGACACTTCAAAACTCAACGTAATGAATAAAAATATAATTTACGAGGACAAGAAATAAAACAGAGTACATAATAAATCATTGTTCAGTGTTATATTATTACATATAAATATATAAATATATATATATATATATTTATATATATAATATTTTATAATAATATAATTAATATAATACTTTATATCAGTTACTGACAGTAAGTCAGTTGTTGAACACCAACTGTTAATAACAATAAAAATAAAAAAATAAAAACGTAGTCGTTAAGCTTATCCGAAGATTAGAATACCATGCCAATAAAATTATTCGTTACTTGCCACACATGTGTGATTTTCCGAACAATTATACACGGACATTCGATGTTCACCGAGTATCAAGCAGACGTTTGGCTCATGACTGTTCGGCAAAATCCCAATATTTTCTCGTCGGTAAAATGCACCGAATCAAAGACGTGAATGTTCGTCATATATGCTCATATGTTTGACATTAGCGAAAATTCGCGCGTTTTTTTAATGAATTTGGGATATTACGAACATTCAGTTTCGCGTGAGAACCCATATTGAATAAATACTGTGGACGGTTTCCTTGGACGGGATAATAGTGATCGGTAGTTTTCACTCCTCAGTCGAGATTCTGGTATGGGTTTATTGGATTTTGAAAAACCTATAAATTACTTCTTTAGTTAAATGATTCTGCACGGTTCAAAAATTAACTCCCAATTCCAAACGCTTATAAAAAAAAATTCTGATTAAAGATTTTTTTCCTCTGGATTGTTAGTTATATATATGTATGAATGAATGATGTTAAATATTGCAGGTCTTAATGTCAAGTATTTAACATTTTATTAAAAAACTACATTTATTTATTTTTTTAAGTTCTATATTAAGCTCAAAAGTGGTCAAGTGTTTTTAAAACTTTTGTCAAGTTGTGACAAAAATGTTGTTGATAGATGATGACAGTATCAAGTTTCCAACAACACAACTTTTGAAGTTATGATTAAATAGCTATAATCGATCTAATGAAAATCTCGTTTACGACACATTTTACAGTTTTCATTTGATTTTTCAGTGGTTTTTCCCAAACACTGGAAAAACTTTCGAGAACGCAGCAAGACGGCCCGATTAAAGTGTGCGCATTACCAAATGACATTTCTGATGAACAGAATTGCTGAAAGTATCTTTCGGGGCAGAGTAGTCGACTGCTCGAAAAAATGTCTTCGGAAAAGAAAAGAAACTACGTCGTAAAACCAGTCGCAACCCGAGGCTTCGCTTAGAATTTAAAACAAGACAAAACCGTCGTCGGCCATTCGACTTTGAAACTCGACTGTAATTCAGTATCATACGTATAATTATTTGTGACGTATTCCTCCAGACTCGGGGTACGAATTCGAACACGGCTAAGCTGTGCCTCCGAACGACGGCGGCGCACAACGTTCAAGTCGACGGAACGGCGAGATCTAATTGTACAGCGGGGACAGAGCTATTCAATAGCCATCAGACCAAGTCAAATCGCACTAGGCAGCGTCATATTATCAAATACTATTACGGAGCCTGTTTGTGCGTTTTTCAAGCCCCGCACGAACGTCGTGTGTATAATTCATATTATACGTTTATTTTATTTTTTTTTATTTTGCTCCACTCGAGCTTGTTGCGTTTCTGTGTAACGTGATAATATTATGATACTAACATTATACGATTGCGACTGTTAAACGTTATAATCGTAATATACGTTTGAAACGAAAATGAAAAAGTCGAAATTAAAATATTATTTCCGACGATCTTTCCGTCTTGACGATAACGGATATTGTAATTTCTTTCGCTTGTATAGACCTGTTGATGCTGCGTGGTCGGAAAACGTTATTATTACAGCGCGAACTGCGGTGTCGGATTAGTCATGACTCGCGGACGACGTCACCGTTGCGGCGCGCCACGGCGTGGCAATCAAAATGAAATATTTCAGCCAACTTATACCGAGGTGGGCAAAAGTCACGCAACCGATTTGTAAAAAACGACGCAAAACATAAAAGGTTGTAAAATTTGTTTATAGTGTTTTGTAATTTATATAACCCCAAACAAATGGAAAAAGCTTAATTTATAGTATATTCTAATAATTTGTGTTCGATATGACCACTGTCTTCATCAATACCTACACGCTTAACAACGCTTTCGGACTGTTTGGCATATGTGTTCTAGAAGAGCTTTGTCGTTACTAATAATGTCGAGTTTTTCCGTAACGACAGCTTTTAACATTTCAATGAAACGCGGCCGACGGGCGAATACCCTGTCCTTCAGTATGCCCCACATGGAGAAATCACAGGGCGTAAGGTCCGGTTATTTTATAGTCGGCGTCATACCGGTGATATGCGGATAAAAGAAAAATGCGTTTTTCGAGCGAATATTTCGAACGTAAATCCATTGCTCATGCTCGTAATCGCGTACTGATTATATGTACTACAGAACATGACGTGTACGTCTTCCTAATGTTGTTGACTTCCAATTACCGCATGTCTATTTTTGTTACACGCCGTGTCGTAGCGTTAAGGTAGCACAATCAACTTTCGAGATAGAGTTGCGTGACTATTGCCCACCCTTGTGTATTAGGGTGCGAGCGAAAAAAAATGATAATTTGTTTTTAAAACGTACAGTACCCGCAATGTGATTTGTAGTAATTATTTCAGTTTACCGTATAGGAGAACGAATATCTATGGTGACTTAATTTTATCGGATCGATTTTTTTTTATCAAATGATCGTTGAAACAGGTACTTTTCAGTTAACGACCCTCGTTATTTGAATGTCACGGACATGGAAATAATATTTCGTCGAAAACGTTTTCTGGGAAACTACTTCGTCTCACGAAAAGCGTCTTATTATACGTCCGTGTGGTATCCCCGAGCCCATGATGTATAACTGTACAAGTGCGTTAACTAAATTATGTAAATTGTAAACATCATGAGCATTATACTCGTGAATTCGTAACTTGGCCATTAACTCGTATTCCATAGTTCGCGTTCATAACTTCATTGTCTGACGAAAACAAGTAAAATCATATTCACCGGACGCAATTCTCATTACTGGACGCTCGGGTTTCCGTGTCGTACGAATAAAAATCCAATACCGTTCTAAAGGTGTTCGTCGAATGATTAGAATATATTCCGTTGATTATTATAAATTATCATCATATTGTGTTCAATACGCATTTGAACTCGGCCGATTTTTGTGTATATTAAACATTATAGTGTCCATGGGCGCCGACTATTGGGGTGCTGCGGTGCTCAAGCACCCCATGAATCATTCTATGGGGTGCTCTGCACCCCGTGAAATAAAAAGATAGAGCAATACGTAATTTAATACGTTTATAATTTTTTCGTTGTATAATATTTATGACAACAATATATTTTGGATGTTTTGATAACTCGTTCCTAACATACGTATATGAAATGAAAATAATTTTATGTATAATAATTAATATGTATTTAAAAGTTTTAATATATGAAAAAGGTCGTATTAAATAAGGTAACAATTTATGTTGAAAAAAAATTATTATTTATTTAAATTGACATTTATTAATATCTAAGGATTTTAGGCACCCCGTGAAATTTGGGAAACCCGGCGCCCATGATAGTGTCGACTGCAGGAAGAGAAAAACTCTTATAACGATTTATAGTAGGATTTCCCTGGCTCAATTGCGCGTAGGTATTACAACTCGACCACGTCCGATAATATTGAAGGACAAATACGCAGACGGTGAATGGGTACAACTCCCTGGCGCCAACACGACAACCGGTCACCGGTGTACTTAAATGGCATATCTGTGGCCATTGAAGTACAGGGATCGATGTCATTGGTAGATCTATATAACCTTAGGCCTTTTAGACACTGTGTGAAATGATCTATTAGGTTTTATAGTGATATTTTTAATACTTTCTTCTTATTTTTTCATGTGATAATATTTTTTTGCGTAGGCAGTATAGCCCGTAGGTAACACTCTTCGTTTGAAATACAGATCAAAATGCCAAACTCTGTATTCATTATCGTGATTGTTTTACCAATATTTCAGAAAAAATTGCCGCAAAAACTGTTAAATATGCTAAATGATCTGAGTTTTCATGATATTGGATTTAAATACTTCGCGTGTAATGAAAATAGACACTTGAAATTTTAACTTATTGTCAACAACATAATATAACCAAAAAGAATTTCAAAAAGATTTCACATGACTACTTAGGTATTCACGTTCAAATTATATACTTAACTACTGATATTGAAAAAAATTTTAAAAATTGTAAGTCAGGATTTTTCTTTCTCTGGTTTAAAGTAAGAATTTTAATTTCAATAAATATTGCACTTTGCTTTGCTCGTTTTACTAAAGAATTGATTTATCATGCCAACTATAAAAATTAATGACTGGAAATAAATTGCATTAAAATAAAAAAGGTTAACTCTATAATAAAAACTAAAATTCGGAAAAATGTATGCAATTGTTTGTTTCCTTGTAACTTTCCTTTAGTAACCTTGTCTTTGTTCCGTGTTATGAAACCAAATCAATTGTCATTTAAAGTTTAAACATACAATAGGTATAATATTTCCAATCAATTTACAATTTTTTATTGATAGCAAAATTAAAAAACAATAAATACAGTACATTTAAAAAAATTAAACAATTGAAACATGGTAAACGAAGTACAATTTTAACATTTAAACAAAATATATTGATTTCGCAATAATTATATACATAAAAAGTAAATGCATGGCACAAAATCAACACAAATAAGAATAATAAAAAAAAATAATAATAATTTACATGATTTTTGATTTGAGCATAATATGATCTCAGGAAATAAATCTGTTTGCAACAAACAACAAATTATGTTCACATCAAAAATCATGGAAAGTAATTGGTTTTCCATTTTTCTATGCACATCAATGTGTTTTCTATAATTTTTATACATTTTAAATTTGATTCAGCAAATTGTGCATAATTATTGTTTGTTTATCAACAAAACTTTTAAGATCGTCAGTGAAACTATTGTCTGGTTCACTAAGACCATCAACAGACTTTGAAATACACTTTTTGGGACGACCTCGTTTTCTTGGTTCACCACTAGGTGATCCAGGTTCAAGAACACTATTTTTTCGAGGCCTTCCTCTTGCTCTTTTCACAACAGGTTCATCACTCTTAGAGGGACTAACCCCACGTTTTTCTTTAACTTTGTAACTTTGACGACCTCGTTTTCTTGGCTCACCACTGGGTGGTGCAGCTTCAAGAACATTGTTCTTTTGAGGCCTTCCTCTTGCTTTTTTTACAGCAGGTTCATCACTCTTAGAGGGACTAATCCCACGTTTTTTTTTAACTTCGTAACGTTGATGCACTACATTTGCATAACATTTATTGCGGGTTTGAAACGTATTCAACATTTCAGGATTTAACAAATCCTTGTTTACATCGTGGCCGTCATTCTTCCGTCCTCGTCTTCCGTTTTTATTTTTATACTCAAGGTATGTACGATTTGGACCATCGTAGGTTCTAACACATGTATTAGTACCTACATGGGCCTTATATACCATTTTAGAAGCGAACTTCTTGCAACATTTTAGACAAATGACATGTTTACCAATAAAATCAAAATCTTGCAATGGCAAGAGTTTTATACTCCCTTTCATTATACAAAAATCTTCGTATCCAGTTTTTGTATTATTGTTTTTTTCAAACAAAGTCAAATGTTGATTTGACATGGAATCGAAATTTTTATCTAAAGCCTGAAAATAAAATATACACAGGAATATTAAATACATACAATTTAAAAATTGAAAAAAATTTAAAAAATGTTTTAGAACATATTTATTTATATAACTTTAAGTATTGTTTTATGTAATAATAATAACAGATGAAGTATTAAATTATTAATTGTAGAATTTTACTTTCATTATTATTTTACAATAAGGATTAGTTTTTATAATAGATAAATTAAAAACAAAGTCTATGAAGTGTGCCTAAATTTAACATACTTGAGCATATTTATTCTATTATATAACCTCCAAATTAATTTTTAAATTTAGTAAGTTTGATTGGTTAAAATTTGAATTCAGTAAAAAAAAAAATTATAATTTTGGGGAATTTAGGTGCGGTTTATTCTCAATTTGTTTGATGGGAACAGATAATAATTTATAAAATTAGTCATTATGAAACCTTAACCATGAGCAAAATCAAGGTTTTATGTAGAATTGTACCTACCTAAATTTGCCGCACTTTTCTATGCAGTAGCACTATGTCTTAAACTATATAATTTCTAAACTTGTTTTCAATTATTAAAAATAAAAGACCAGTTTGTATTTAAAGCCACTAATATACAACAAATCCAGTATGTTTTTGAGCATTTGGGTGTGCCTATAGGCACCGTCTCTTAAGTAAAACGATTCTGAGCAAAGCTTTAGAATTGAGATATACCGTTAGGATGAACAATTTCTTTCAATAAATAATTAAAATTGAAAATTGACGTAAAAGTAGTTTGTTACGTAAAAATCGTATAATTATTCATGTAAACGCTTGCAGAAAAAAATCCCGAGTCACGATTTTCGAAATTTTTTTGAGAAGTGTATGAGTATGATCGTGTATAAGTGCCCTACCTCAATATAAAATATAAATAATGAAAAGAAAAATTAATTTATGAATTCGAGTCACCATAAACTTTTATTGTATCTATATTATATTTTAATAATATTAGTTTATGAGATCTATAACTTTTACAGGAATTTACAAACAATGTACATAACGGTATCTTTTTCAATTTTACTAGTTGATAGTAAAATATTGTATTTTCACAAATCAATTTTAAAACAAGTATAGCTTATATTACAATAAATAGATAAAACCAAAAAAAAAAAGAAGTTTGTGCTATACTTCATATTGATAGAAATAATTTGCATAAATAATATATGGGTAGTATGAATTATTCATACAATTATTAAGTAATTCTCCCAAAGATTAATGATAATTAATTAACTACTAATATTTAAAATATAAAAATTCCTAAATTATCGACCTGAGTTAATGCTTTATGTAACTATCTTTTCTTTAAATGAGATTTGTCCAAATAGCTCTAAACATTAATGTTATGAAACCAAAAATACATACCTAATCTATTTAAAATGTATCAATTAAAAGCTATTTAAAGTTTAATTATTTGATTATTTTTAGAAATTGAACTTAAAAACATGAAATAACAATTTGAAACTAAATGTAAAATATATTACCGAAAAAAAAATAACTTTAATCAATCATAATTACCTTAGATGATTCATTTTCAGAAGACATATTCTCCGTCACAAGGTTTAATTGATTCAAAAATTGAATCTTACTCAAATTCGTTTCAGTCGTTAAACTAAATTCAGTCATCGTAACTAAATACAAATCTAAGTATATGAGTTAATTTATTCTTTCGTTTTCACGATAATTATAATGTAATGTTATAACATATTTTAAGACTATAGTTACTTAGTAACGTGCCAGCGATTTCCTCTCCCCCCCCCTGAATTACCTATTTAAATTCAATACGCTATATTTATACATAGAATTTTTTGAAAATACGATATGAATTTATTGTTGACGGGCCACAGATCCCGGGCACACGGGGGACTATTTTTTGTTCGCCAAACTTATTTTATTTGAAAGTTAATTAACAGTTGCCTATTTTAAACAGATATAAAATAATAAATATGCATTATTCAGTTTTAAAATATTTAGATTTGTATAATTTAATGGGTTCGCAAGAATTATTGAGTAACAAGAATAATTTCCAAATAAATATTCAAAAATCTGGAAATAAGTCATAACTTTGGATTCACATATTAACATAAAGAAGATATATGGAACTCACAAGAAGATTCAGGTTATAAATGAAAATAATTATAATATACTCTAAATGCTTAATGTCATAATAAATTTGTGATAAAAATCAGAAATTATTCAAGTATTAAGGACGGAAAATATTTTATTTTTATTTAGCAAAGTATAATGATAAATGAGTACTATATTATTAATTTAATTAATAAGAATATTTTTTACACCATGATTTATACCAAAGTAATTTAACAATTAATACGCGTATCGGTGAATTGATAATAAGACAGACAAACTCGTTGTTTAATCACTTAGGTAAGTAAACATAAATTACAAATATTTCTAATATCATTTTATATGGTAGGTATATCATAGGTGCACGGACGAAGATGCGAGGAAGTGCTAGCACCCACAAATTTAAAATTAGTGTATTTTAAACCGAGCGTAAATTTCATAATAACCATTGTTTGATTTCCAGAAGTTATTCCGATTTTCGCTTAAATGAGATTTGCAGAAGTTATAATTTATAGAAATAACATTGAGTGACATAGGTAAATATGATAACTGTTTCGAATTTGTGTGGATTTCAATCTGCCATCAAAACAGGCACACGTAAACAATACGGATATGTCGGTACGAAATTGCTTAACTTAGTCCCAAAACACTTAACTATTTTACCATTACATACATTTAAAAAACATTTTACCAGGTGGCTTCTTCTTGACTTTAACTATGATATACTATAGTATACTTTGTAAGCCAATGTTTACAATGTAATGTCTTTTTTTTTCCCGATTTTAGAGTTATATTTAATTTCAATACTTATTTTAATATACATAATGTTTTTTTTATTATAATTTTTTCGCTTATCTTACTTAATTTTTGTATTATTTGTAGTTTATATGCAGCATATAATGTAAAAATAAAAATGAAAAATATTGTATTTGTATTGTATAATAACCCCTGAGCCTCCACACGAGCATATATACTCAGTGAGGCCCAGTATTCTTGAGAAATAAAATAAAAGGAATAAATAAATCATAGTTTTTTATTAGGTACGTAAAGTAATTAATAAGCGAGTATGTAAGAAAAATGTTTTATTTTTTTTATTTTTATTATTCTTGATAGCTTTGTTCAAAAATTATGGTTTTTTGGTAATCGGTTATCGGTTAAAACTGGTTTTTGAAAATAATATTTTTCAATTTTTTAATCTTATTTTTATTTCGATTATGCGATTCGTGGGTTGATAACATAACTATAATTATTAAAAAGCCGGTAAGACAATGGTGGTGGAAGTTCGTCCATCGTCGCTCCGCTCCTCGGACAAGATTATGGTGATGAGTAGAGATACAGGAGTTGGGTGGGATACACGAGATGTATTGATAGATTAGGCATTATAGGATAGATTAGGACATTATTTTATATTATAAAAAAAAAAAAACGATTCTGAACGAAGATGAATTGTCAGTGAATAATATGTTTATAGTAAATCGTAATTTAACGCCTGAAATTGAAATTTTAATACAATTTAATTAATTAATAACAATGAATTACCCTCGTATTTTTTACAATTATGGTAAGCCGAACTTATGGCCAACCTTGTATTAAAATTTCAATTGTTAGCTTCTAATAAAAAAATTTTTATGAATTTTTACCTACAAAATACATAGCAAATATACATGATTTTGACGAATTTTGTCAATATTAGCACTTATAAACGCTTATAAAAAAATTTTGTGCCTATGTATTTTTATAATTTTTGAATGGGAGTTAGAACAACTTATGTGGACCCTTCTATTAAATTTTCAAGTATTTCGTCCGAGCTACATTTTTTTTATCAACATTTATAAAAAAAAAAATAAAAAAAATCGAATATTTCAAATGCCTATAAATTGATTAAAAATGAGTGAAATCTTTTGAAAATAAAATTATATAAAGAAAATGCCAATATAAACAACTGATAAAATTTTCAAGTTTCTACAACTTATACTTTTTGAAAAAAAAACAAATAGCAAAAATCGTTTGAGGCTAAACCGTTGTTTAACGTGTTTTTGTAAAAATTTAAATTTCAAACACTCATAAAATTTTTTTGTCTGAATCCGGTAGAGTTTTTTTTGCAGATAATTGAAGAAAAACTAATGGAAAACCTTGTACCAAATTTTCAAAACTTAGTTATAAAAGAAAAAAATTTTACGATTTTTCAACAACAAAATTATTTGCAAATTTTCGCAATTTTTACATATTTCGTATAAATTGTAACTTTGAGCACTTATAAAAAAAAATTGTGACTTACGATTTTGGATTTTTTTTTATCAGTTATGGAACAACTTATAAGAAACCTTGTATTAAATTTTCAAGATTTTCTGGCAAAAAAAAAAAATTTTATCGTTATTTTAAAAAAAAATACTTAAAAAAATTGAAAATTTCAATTGTCTATAATTAGCTCAATAAAAGTCAAAATACTTTGAAAATTTAACGGTGTATAGAGAACGCTAATCTAAACATTTGGTGAAAATTTCAAGTATTTACATCGATTAGTTTTTGAGTTATAGCAAAATAAAAAATTTGATTTTGTCGAAAACTGGTTTTGCGTAAAATATACCGTTTTTCCCTCATTTTTTAAGGGTTTTTCCCGGCGCGTTAAAAAAATATTGAAAATTTTTAACTTTTGACCCCCCAAAGTACCAACTAGATTCAATTTCCTTTCAGAAAAGTTGCTATATAAGGCAATCGAAGCATTTTTACTGCCCCAAATCGTGTCGACAGACACAAAAATAAAAAAAAAAAAAAAAAAAAAAAAACACACATCATTGTAAAATCAATACATTCTTCACTCCGTTCAGAATCTAAAAATCAAAAACTTAATATGCTTTAATTTGGTCTCAATTTCAATATATATTTTTTCAAACTGCTTTAAAGTTAAAAACATATGATCAAGATAGTTGCGATCTTAAGAAATCAATAAACTAAATTGTATAAAATTTAAAAATAGCTGGAACATTAAATTCAACTAAAATGACGTAATCATGACATAATTCAAGTTTTAATTGGTAATTACCACAAAAAAACCGTTAATTATTTTGGTCGCGAATAGGTTTTGTTTATAAAACTGGGATTGAAAATACGAGGTAATCGTTTTGATGTTAATACTTAGATATTTACATTGATTACCGATAGCCAATAACCGCTTCCAGCATTCCAAAACTAAAAGCAGTTAACGGTTTTTGGTTCTCAAATTTATGGTTTTTTTTACCGTAAACAATGTCCAGTTAATTGGCGAATTTCGAAAAATTCGAGTGGGATATTTTTTCATGGAGGACCATTGTGGTTTTTACAATATTTTTCACATTATTCGGAGTGTACAACTCAAAGCAATAGTCTGTCTGTTCGAGTCGAACGTGACTTGTTCCGAGCGAGACGTTTGTGTCCGCGTTCAGTCCTCAGTGTTTAACCGCACAAGACACAGAGGCGGGGCCATCGTCCAGGGACGTGCCGGGGCAATGACCTTACAAGTCCAGTGCCGTAAATAGAGGTTGGCAACATGGGCGCTTGCCAAGGGCCCATGCAGTAAAGTAAGGGGCGCAGCAAACTAAAGAACGCATTTGTGTTAAATACAACATTTTTTTTGCAATTTTTTTTCTCTCATAAATTATTTAAAGTTTTATTAAAATCAAGCGCGAAAAAGGCTAGAAAGATAAAATTGTAATATTAGTAACAATAGTTTATTTCAATACTTGTCCTATGTTATGTTATATTATAATATTCAATTTATTTACATAATATAATAAGAAACGTTGTGCTTTTTTGGTTTATTATTATTATTATTATTATTATTATTTTTTATTTTTTTGTAAATCAAGGCTTACGTAATTATTAATGATTTATTATAATAACTCATTGACTAGGTATATAAATTTCCATTATTTAAAAAATATGGCAGTTTTTCGATTAACACGTAAGAGTGTAATGTTATTATATTTGTGTAAAATTATTAATACCTACGAAACAAAAACAAAAAAATATAGGTAAACTTATATATATATATAACTAAAACTAAATACTAATATATATACCGTAATAACCTAACCGTAACCTAACGGTCGTCACTCGTCGGTGTGTTTTCGAATTCGGCGCGAAATCCCGTTATCACGCGGCCGCGTTTTGAAATTCACAGATAACAGAAAGATAGTGTTATCTAAACGTGTGCTGATAATATTCTCTCGGAAACATAACAACGGTCTCGCTAGACGTTCGGTTCCACACCCGACATTCTAATCGGTATTCGCCTCACTCCTGGGGAACACGGAAGACCGGCGGATAACGAGTGACGAGCGCAGAACACGGGATAATATCGTTGCAACAGCGTCGTGGTCGAGCGAGTTCACGAACATCGAGAGTCGGCGCAGGAGCACATTTCAAACCGGTACGTGTCGACACGTCTATATTCATAAAATTGTATTGCATAACCACTTGCGTATTTTACCGTCCGATTTCTATTAGTCGAAACAGGTGCTTTTGAGACCCACGTTGCGTTATTTTCTCCGTCCACCAGTAGTGTACTGGCCAGACATTTGACTATGGAAGAAAAAGGAAATCCAAACAGCATAAAACTGCCGGACACTTTGGAAGTTTTTCGAAACCTGAAAAACGCCAAACAGTTCGCGATCGACATTGGTACGTGATTTATGCTCAATGCACGTCGATCATTTCGATTCGTGTCCTTTTCCCAATCGTTAACTGCATGATTTTCATTAATACACCGTCCGATGACAATAGACTATTGCATTTTCAATCATAATCGACTTTTGTTAGTCGTTTTCAACTTTTATCGTGATTGAAATGTCTAATGTATTCTGATAAAACTTATCTTTTAATTTGTTGAAATCTTTGTTTTAATTGCATCATTATCAGCTCATTAAAACTAATCATTTCTTCATACATTGAAATAATTTTAATGTATTGATTATTGTTTAAAATAAACATCATTTGTACAGTACCCACAAAAAGTCCAAACATTTTTGTAAATATTGGAAAACATTTGATTTTTCTAAAAAACAAAAATAATATCAAAATGTATTCTATCCTGTTGTATACCTTTAACGAAGAAACACTTGATTATTTTGAACATAAAATGTTATATAGTATCCTAATATCGATGATCCTTTATAGTTTATTAAAAAATATGTATTAAACTTAATTTTAATGTAAAAAACTTTCGTTGTTAATGAAAAATAATAAGAATTTCAATTACAATTACTGTGTATCTGTAATTAATAAATACAGATTAGTATAAAAAAATTAAACATTGAAAACACAGCAAATAATTTAATCATGTTTATGTGAGCTCATATAGATTTTTCTGGTTTTAAAACTATTAACTGCTAATTTATACTGTTAAAAACACATTCTATTTTCCTTTCAAATAGAATCTATATCACATTCTAAAATTCGCAATTTTTATGTAAGTTAATAACATAATATCATAAGTTGTGAAAATGGCAAGTTTTTAGAATTTTTTTTCAACTATTGCTACTAGGTATTCATTTATTTCATACAAACTCTTCTAATTGTTTCAAGTTTTCAGTGATTTTTCTCAGCGCTTCAGAAAAACCATCGAGAAATGGTTGAAATAACTTGGTAAAAATACGTAATACAAGACATTTGAACTTTTCATTTACAAAACATTATTACTTCTATAGATAAGAGTGCTCAGAATTTATGTTATGCAATATGTCAACAATGATGTTTGGTTATCCCTGAAACAACATGCAAAATGATTTATTGTTATAATTGAAAATTTGCATATTGAGTAATTTATACATGACCCCTGGCATAACTGCCTGCATTACTAATGTCAATTATTTTTCCGACTTTTGTCTGATATAATACCTATTCATGCTGAATGTAAAACAAAGATGTAGGTACCTAAATTTTTTTCATTTAATACTTAAATCAATACCCCACTCCAATTCTACATAGAATAAATCGTTAAATTACCTCCTTAATTTTAAACTGTATCACAAAAACTTTAAATCTTAAAATGTAAATAGTATTATTAGGTATAGTTAACTTTTCATCCAAACTATTTGGTTTTTGTTATGTTTTATTTTTTCTTGTATTTCTGTAAAATAATTTTCACTTATAACTTTTAAAATAATAAAGACATTTTATAATAAAATGAGTCTTTTAAATTACTTTTCTATGGTATAATTAATGAATACAGAAAGTGTATTTTTTTAATTTTTTTATATCATTATTTCAGGTGGTTCTCTTACCAAAATAGCATATTATTCAACTGTATCATTCAGACGTGTTTACTATGCTACTGATGACATTGACAAAAATGATGGTGAAAATAAGGATGACGTATGATACCTAATATTTTAGTGTAAATAATCATTTAGAATAATTGTTTAATTAAATTAAATATTCATTGTAATATCTTCTAGAAACATGACAAGTTTGTGTACACATATTCGGAACAAGCGAGATTACATTTTGTCAAATTCGAGACCAAATACATTGAGAATTGTTTGGATTTCATAAGTGACAATTTAGTTAACAGTGGAGAACGAAAAGGAAAAAGCATTAAAGCTACTGGAGGTGGAGCATATAAGTATAGTAAACTTATCCAAGATAAATTGGGTCTAGAGTAAGTTATTGTTATCATTTATTTTTGCTTCAACTAAACTTGAAATAATTATAGAGTAGATAAGGAAGACGAATTGGCTTGCCTGATTACTGGGTGCAATTTCTTATTAAAAAATATAAGTGACGAAGCCTTTGTTTATAACCGTAATGGAAGTCCAGAGTATGAATTTCAAACAGCTGACCCACATGTATTTCCATACATGTTAGTCAACATTGGTTCAGGTGTAAGTATTCTGAAAGTAGAGTCGGACAATTGTTACGAGCGCATTGGTGGTACAGCTACAGGAGGTGGCACATTTTGGGGTCTTGGTACACTTTTGACTAAAGCCAAATCATTTGATGAATTATTGGATCTTGCTGAAAAAGGTGATCACAGAAAGGCTGACATGCTAGTAAAGGATATATACGGAGGAGATTATAAAACACTTGGTATGCAACCAGATTTAATTGCTTCATCTTTTGGCAAAGTATGTCCTCGCCTAAATGCAGGTATAATATAAAAATGAAATCGACATTAACTGTTTACTTACTTATTTTAATGTTTCCAGAAAGAGATTACAATGAAGCAGATCTAGCAAGAAGTTTATTATTTGCCATCAGCAATGATATTGGTCAAATTGCTTGTTTATACGCAATGATGCATAATTTGAAAAAGGTACTAACATTTAAAGTTCATAATTTTGAGTTCATAATCTTTGTACGTTTATTTCAATAATTGTAGGTTTACTTTGGTGGTTACTTTTTGAGAAACCGTCCTCTTAGTATGCATACAATTTCATTTTCTATAAAATTTTGGTCTCGGGGAGCTGTGCAAAGTTTGTTTTTAAGACATGAAGGATACTTAGGAGCAATCGGAGCATTTTTAAAAGGCACCGAAGAATGCGGTAATATTCAATTTCTTTATTTTGTTAAGTTCCTTGAAAAATTACTTTGAATAAAGTGCTCAAATATTTGTAGATGGTGACAAATTTTCATGGTTGGAAAATTATGCTGGTAGTGGAAGCAATAGCACTCAATTGACATGTGGCAAACGAATCGACCAACTAGAACTTGATCGCTGGGAATCACCTTTGACATTTTGTCCTTTACTTAAGGACCCGTCTAGTTACATACCTGATACAGTTGACCTAAATTCCGATAAAGAAGCTAGGTGAGTTTTTTTTCTAAAATAATTTTATCAAAACTGACAATCTATATCTCTTCTTTTTAAATTTACTATTATAATTTCATATGACATGATGTAAAATGTGTAAATTGAAAATTATAAAGAGTTCTTATTTTCAGAGACTATTGGTTGAATTGCTTTGAAGAAAGTATTCAAAATTATGTGAATTATGCAATTGAAAGTCAGCCAACTAGTGAAACAGCTGAAAAACGGGCTGCTATGTTTAAAAAAAAATTTGTTTCTCGAGTACATTTACTCAAAATAAAACCATTGTGAGTTGATATTCACTAAGTATACTTATACCTAACATTCGATAATTTAGTATGCTACCTACATTAAAATAAATGTTGGTTATTCATTTCCTGATAGTCATAAAGTTAATATTACATCTATTTTACACCATATTTATTTACACTCGTTCACAAGGTATTACGTCTTCTAAATAGTGTATTGTCTAGTTGAAATTATAGATTAGTCTCATCAAAACACCAGACACATACTGTGTGTTTACAACTCGCCAATATTCTTAATTAAGTTGTCATCCGAGTAGATCTGTCGTATCATATTTACTCTTCATTATAATATATTTCCACTTATTGTTATTGGATCTACAAATTCAATATTTTGTGCATGTGAACCATTAACCAGATTGAATACAATTTACCTGTAGACAATCAATTTATGTGATCTAAACCAAAATAAAATAAACCATCAATACTATGCTGTCCATTGACTATTGAAATTGTATGTATTTCTACGATTGTAAGACTTTTATAGGACTTTGGCAATAATTGTAAGTTTAAATTTTCTAATACTCTCAGAATTTATAAAATAAAATACGCTAGTTGGTGTATAGATAAAGACATCGATAGCCATACTTAACGATAACAATTTATATGTAGATAGCATACTAAATGAATGCTAATAAGTTATTTTGTTTATAATTTATAAGACTTTCATTCATTTTTATGTATAATATTTAGTGCTTATGGCAATTTGACTGTGAGGGGTCTTCTTGATACAATCAATCAATGTTTAAAAGAATTTGATTTTCCCGATCCATATTTAATTGTGAGATTTATTTAGTTTTATTTTATCTGAATTAGTATTGAAAGTAATATTACTAAAACATTTTCAGCAAAAACGAACAGAAAATGAATATGCGTTAACATGTCTTCAAAAAAGATTAGAAGAATTGGATGCTTTAGACGTTAAGGAAAGACAAGAAGAATTAATTATGGGTGTTTTAGCTGGCAACACTTTTGACTGGGGTGCTAAAGAAACTGTAGCTCTTATGAAAACTGGGACATTTGATTTTAAGCAAGCTAGAAGTAAAATCCCTGGTAAGAATTTACAGTCAATAAATGTAGTATTGTAACAAAGACATTGTTTTATTTTTTTTTTTTTTGTTTTTGCAGCCAGACCTTGGTTAATTGATAGCTTGGATACCTGGGTACAAAAAATATGTGACAAGCCTTATAAGAAAATTGCAATTTTCATTGATAACAGTGGTATGGATATAGTTATGGGTATATTACCCTTAGCTAGAGAACTATTACGTCAGGGTTCAAAAGTTATATTGTGTGCCAACTCTGCTCCTGCGCTAAATGATGTTACTCATTCAGAACTTGTTGTGTTGTTACGTCAAGTTGCGAATATTTGTCCCATTATTGCTAAGGGATTAAAAGACGGTACCTTAATTTCAATGGAAACAGCTCAAGGCGGCCCATGTTTAGATCTTAGGTAAGATCTGATTCAATTCAATCTCATAATATAGATAACTTAAAAACTTAATGACATAAAAATAAATACAAAACTATAATCTAAATTGTGGAAAAAATATATTTTAATTTTTTATAAAATTATAACTGTTTCTTGGAAATTTCTCAATTGAGGTGCTCTTAACTAAAAAAATAATGTCTCCTATCACCTTAAACCAATTATTAAAGATAGAAATTCTTTAACTGCGTAAGTTAGTGTGGTAGACTACAGCATAGAGATTCATTTATTTTATTAATATTACAGTTCAAATATTGGAATGAGTTAAATCTCTATTAATATTAAACGTCCATTATATTATAGTGACATCAGCATAAAAATATTATATGCTAAATAATAAATATAGTAGTTAGTTTTATTCAATTACTTAATTTTACTGTACAAATCAGCATTTTTATGTAAAATAGGTTGATTTCATGAAAACTCTCCTTTCTTATATCCAACAGAGTGAATCTAGAATAGTTTTCTTATCAATATCTTTGAGTTGCAATCGAAGACGTGGATAAAAACATATCTGTTTTATACAATTTTTTAGGAGTCACTCCGAGAATATCTTATTGTTGAACTATAATACAAATCAGACATCTCCATTTGTATATTATCTTTGTATTTAATGAACGAATATGTCTGATTCTTATACCTATCTATGCAATTTTTTTTCTCAATAATATTCAACCAAAATATGACTTGTGGTTTTGGTGTTCTTTTATGAATATCAGTGTTTAATGTTTATTATTATCATTTTTTAATCTTATGTGTATTAGTGTCTGTATTAGATGTTTCCATTTTATGACCAATGATGCAATTATTAATTATTAACTAATTTGGTTAAATGGAATTTTAGCCACAATAGTTTCAGTGAAGATTTTTGATTTTTTTTTTTATATATATATAGAATATTCAGTTTCCTATTTTACTTTTTATTGCATTTTGGTTTGTTTATATTGTACTCCTTAAAATGTTAATCTATTTATTGTTTTAATTCCTTTTTTTTATATATCCCTTAAAAATAAATATTTGATAAAATGAGATTTCTATGGAATTATGATTGAATTTAATAATCATAAAGTTGTCAAGTAGTAGGTTATTAATTCCATTTATACAAATGAATAAATGTTTTACTTTGTCAGTATACAAATTCAAATATTAAGATAACATTTTACTCATTGAGTAATTACAATGTATTTACATACTATGTATTTAAAGCAGTGAATTTATGTGGTATTGAATATTTTTCATCAATTTTCTTATTTTTTTTTTTCTTTTAAATACATAATTTATTTAAAGTTTATTATGAAATTTTAAAACCCTATTTTAATATTGTATCATAAAGATAATACATTTTTTTTCTAGATCAAGTATTATTTTATTGTAAATATAAAATAAATAAATAATTAATTAATTAAATGTAAAATACATTCATAATTTATAAAATAATAAAGATTATTATAATTAAACGTTTATATTTCAACTAAACTATTAACTTTTATATATGAAGTATCAAATTATAATGTAGGTACATTTTTATAAAATCCAAATACTTTCGTGATTTGACATAAGTATTACCTTGGACGAGAATGTCATAAGTTCACTACTTTTGTAGTGTAATAAGTTTAATTGGAATTTAACACTTTGCAGTTGATTATATTTGATTTTTTTAATTTTTACTTTACTTACTAATAACCAAATTTTGTTTTTTTTTTTTCAGTCGATTGGGTCGAGAATTGGCCAATGAATTGACTGATGTTGATTTGATTGTACTTGAAGGAATGGGTCGAGCTGTTCACACCAACATAGATGCAAAATTTGTGTGTGATTCATTTAAGTTGGCTACAATAAAAAACCGTTGGCTAGCTAAAAGGTTGGGCGGAGACATGTTTTCTGTGGTTTGCAAATATGAAAAAGCCGCCGTCGCATAATAATTTTACTCTAATTTTTAAGACAAACAAACATCTTTTTATTTCATGTATAATATATCATATCACACGATGTTTTAGGGCAAACGGTAAATTTATGTCGAAGAAGAATTTATTTTTTTTTATTTTTTTCACGTCATATCTTTATATTTTTATATTATTGATGTATACAATTGCAATAAGTGTTATTTATTTTGTATGGATTAATTTACACTGAACTCTTTTGGAACCGGACTGTGAGACTGAAGTGCCAACGTAGCCGCTCTCAATCCTATCGCAACACATTCGTCTTGTGACTTCCCTTGTAAGACTCCTGAAATGTAACCAGCGCACAGACTGAAACACAAAATTCACAATGAAAAATATAAATATTTTTGTTATGTGTATTATGTTATGTTATTGTTTTTTTTTTCATATTACTAATCAAATATGTTTTTATTTTTTTATTACAAAATAATCAATTGTGTATTGTTACATTATTTTAAATTATATTATATAGTTATCAAATAAATGTTATGTAATCTTAATAGATTTAATTAAATTACTATAATTTATATTAAATGATTAATAATATTGTTTTACTGTCAACACAATGATAAACAACTTTTGTGATAAGAACTTAAAACGAAAAGGAACTACAATTTAATGTTTAAACTTAATTTGCAACTTAATAATGAGTTAAATTCGACCGACAAGAAGTAAAAAGTTTCAATTTCGTTTTTTGCTCTCCGTTCTTTAGTGATTGATTTACAACGGTTCATAATGATTTGAACTTTTTTTTATCAATATTATGAGTGAGCAGGCATTGTGAATCGTATAGAATAAAGTCTGATCCATGTCTATCAATGATTCTATGTAGAATTAAATAAAACAGTTGTAGAAGAGTTGTTCGACTCATAGAATGTCATGATACCACTTATGCTTTGGCATTTCGGAATAGGCTTCTATTTTTGGTGAGGATAGATTTTTTTTTTTTTTATTAATAAAATAGAGAAACAGTTGATTTCGATTCTTTTTTAAAGTAACATTTTGATTTTATGCATATGATTTATTTTAGATCCGTGAGCTGTGCACTCTCAGAGTGTCACACGTCAACTAGTTTTTTGATACTGAAAATACAGGAATGTTTGGATTACGTTCACATTGGATTTTTTAATAAAATAAGTTACCTGTAGACCACAAACCACATTATGTACGCTATGTGTATATTTCACTTAGGTTGGATCAAGTTCAATGGCGTATTTCTAAAATTTGGCAAATTCTAAGACAGGAGGGTAAATACAAAGTTTAAGTATTTTAAATTTTACACGTGAATACTTTTTCTTATTTATTCAAATATAACTTAGATTCGCAGTCAATTTTGAAATGGTGTTGAGAACTGTATACTATTGGATGCAAATCATATGGCATTCGTTTAGAGAACTAAATTTGCATCTTTAATATGAATAAAATAATATTATAAAATACATTATTTTATTATTGACTCGATACCTATTCATTTTAGATTCTGAGTGAAGCGAATGATCTTATGGTTTTACAATGATGTTTATTTTTTATTCATATTTTTTTTTCTGTAAACACTCGTATAGAAATCCTTGTCCAAATGTTTCGTCTAGCAACTATTTAGAGCACTTTTGACTTAAATATAGAACTTTTAATTTACCAAATTGTTTGAAAGTTTTTATGTAATATAATTTTAAATATTTGACAAAAAGTTCTGAAAATGTAATATGACCTTACTCATATACCTATCTAATTATCCTAACAAAAATTCAAAAATCGTGACTCGGGATTTTTTTTTTATACACACCTAACTTAAATTATTATACGATTTTTTACGATATTGTCTGATTTCTTTTAAGTTTATTTCTAATGAAATATTGAGTATTTGTTAGAAAGTTCTGAAATTTTAATACAAGTTTACTCTTATATTAAACTATCAATACCGAAAAAATATCAATAATCGTGACTCAAGATTTGTTTTCCAAGCATTTAAATATTATACAAATAACCGTAAAATACGTAAACAGTATTTAAATAATAATATATTATATTACACTGAAGCTTTGCTCAGAATCGTTTTATAACTTAATACATTCATCATCAATATCTTGTCCAAGGGACGAAGGACGAACTTGTACCACCATCATCTCACTTAACAGCTGTTTTAATATTTGTTCATCTTATAGTATATAATAACGATAAATATATTTTTTGGTTTGAAAAACGTTGACGATTAGAGAATAATGATGTGTCGAAACTAGTCGTATCGTAAAAAAAAAAAAATCCAAAGAACCAACTGTGAAAGTCAACTAAAACAAAGATGGTTTCAACTACGATAGAGTGGCGAACGCTCGAAGGAGGTTGAGTGTTCAATCACCTACCCCTTTTGGGATTTTTTTTTACAAGTATAATAATTGTACAAGCATGGTACGATGGAAAATGGTGAAATGGTACGTGTAGTTTTTAATATATACTCCCCTCCACACATATATACACCGGTTTAGTCAGGAATCGAATCAGGTCACCAATAATATAGTATATATAATATATATATATACAGTAGAAGCCGCTTATTAGAAACACGGATAATTGACACAATCGCGTTATTGAAACGAAATGTCCCGGGACGGGCCGGCCGTATATTAGAACATTGAAAATAAATCGGATTATTGAATCATCACATCGGTTATTTGAAACAAATTTAGGCACATTTTAGAAGCTTTTAGGCAATTTCAGAAGCTCTAAATGTCCTCAGAAGAGCCGTCCAACATCGTGTGAATAAAATAGGTTTTGAACAGCATTACTCGTATGAAAATATGGTCATGGAGTTACTCGATGCAAAAAAACAAAGATTGATAAATATTTTAAATAATATAGTAAAATATACCTATACATTTGAACATACTTTTTTAAATTATACAATATACATAAATATATATATATATATATATATATATATATATATATATAGTTGAATGTATATAAATACATATATTTTTCGCGTAATTTTCATTTTTTTTTTTCATAGTACAAATCAAACCAATCGCTTATTAGAAACAGTCGGTTAATTGACACATTTCACGTTGGTCCCAAAGTGTTTCTAATAAGCGGCTTCTACTGTACATATAAATAAGAACAATATTATACAACTAATGACGGTCCGTAACAGTACCGTCGTACTGTTAAATAATAATTAGAATACAATACTAGGATGGGCGTCCAAAGAAGGGGGAGGGGTGAAAACTATTAATAATAATAATAAATCAAAATAATATACGTATAAAAAAAAGAAAAGAAATGTCGTATGGGCAAAATACAATATTTAACTAATAATTATAAGTTATAACGCACAAAACCATCACTGCGACGGCCAACACAACACCCGAACCGACGACCGGCAAAACGCCTCGAACGGCGGCGGCGTGGCGTGGAGACAAAAGGTACCCGCGTAGGAAAGCGCGCACTTCACAACCACGGGTGCCTTGTCGTATACGTAGGTACCAAACGGCCGCGAACAACGGAGTAACACCAAATAGTCTCACACGACCGAACGGAGGCACGCACGGAGGCACGTGCGGAGGTACGCAAAACAACGCGAACCGTACCGTATACGCAGTAAATGGCCGCACACACACGAAAATTGATGAGTGCGACGTAAGCGATTCCGCACGACGTCGTTGCTCGGGTGGCAAAAGAAACGCGAGACGCAGAACGGTCGTGGTAGTCGACTTGCTCGACTCGACTTTGTCCGAAAATTTCATCCAGCAACTCTGTAGATCGGAAACTCGATGGTAGATGGTACTTTGAGGATTTATTATGAGCTCTCTTCTCGTCGGTTTTTCCTCGACAGTTTTCGAGTTATCAATATCGTACGTTTAGTGATTCATTTGATAAATAATAAGGACTCTTCACGGCAAAACGTAATTTTACGAGTCGGAAGGCGTGCCCGCAAATATGTACGTAATAATGTTGATTGTAAAACGATTCCGATCGAATATTGTACTGGTTCGTCACATTTTGTTTTTGGTAACCAAGGAAAGACGATTTCGAATTCATAACGATTTCGAACGCGACTTCTTGTATTCGTATTTCATTAATCGCTGTGAACCGTTTGAGCCGTACGGAACGAATATTTCCACGGACCAATATTTTCACGGAAAATAATATGTCGTTTTTCAGTAAGTACACACACACACACACACACACACACACACACCCGACAAGTTTGTTTTCCCGCCCGAAAACCCGTCGTCGGCCACCGAGTGCTCAAAAAAACTTCAGGTCAGACTTTTTTTTTTTTTCACAGCCTACCGCAGTCCCAACAACGTGGGCGTGTCGTGCAAACGATTCGAGTGAGTAAACGAGACGTTCCGAACGGACAATAATTATTAATTTATGATAGCAATAACTGTCGAAACGACGATAATAATAGCTCGTCTCGACGGCCGTTCCGGTCGTGTTTCGTCCACAGGAATTCGATCGGAAAGTCGACGATAGCCGCCGCTTTCGGAGCCGCCGCTCCCGCGTCCGCCAACATCGTCGTCAGACCGTCGCGGTTGAGCCGCCAGTGGTTCAAGGACGACCGCTGTCCGTGCCCCATGGAAGTGGACGAGCCGACGGGAGCTCACCCTTTCGTGCCTCCAGCTCAGCCGTGGTGGACAACGCCCGCGAACCTGGAGACGAACGGCTTCGCGGGTTTCGGACAGCTGCTCGCGCACAGTGCGCCGTCGTGGCCCAACGCCTCCGCGCACAGCTCGCCCGCGTGGCCCAGTGCGTCCACGCATTGTGCGCCCGCCTGGCCCTGTACACCCGCGAACAGTGCGCCCGCGTGGCCCAGTGCGTCCACGCATTGTGCGCCCGCCTGGCCCTGTACACCCGCGAATAGTGCGCCCGCGTGGCCCAGTGCGTCCACGCATTGTGCGCCCTTGTGGCCCAACGCCTCCGCGCAAATCTCACCCTCGTGGCCCAGTGTATCCACGCAATTTGCGCCCGCCTGGCCCTGTGCACCCGCGAACAGTGTGCCCGTATGGCCCTGTGCACCGACGCACAGTGCGCCCGCGTGGCCCTGTGCGCCTACGCACAGTTCGCTCGCATGGCCTTGTGCACCCGCGCAGCCCTTTGCGCCGGCATGGCTCGCAGGGCCCGGCAAGTCACGCCGCGTCGGCCCGTCACGGCACGTCGGCACATTGCGCCGCAAATGGCCGCGGAGCACGCACGTGACGCGGCTGCGAGAAGGAGGCTCGGTCGGCCCGCTCCGCCTCCGTCATCGACGGGGCAGCGCGCGCTTCGAGTGGGTGGGTCGAGTCCCCTCTCGTCGTCCCCTAGCGACAACGCCGTGGCCCTGTGCACCAACGCACAGTGCGCCCGCGTGGCCCTGTGCACCAACGCACAGTGCGCCCGCGTGGCCCTGTGCGCCCGCATGGCCGTGTGCGCCTACGCACAGTTCGCTCGCTTGGCCTTGCGCACCCACGCAGCCCTTTGCGCCGGCATGGCTCGTAGGGCCCGGCAAGTCACGCCGCGTCGGCCCGTCACGGCACGTCGGCACATTGCGCCGCAAGTGGCCGCGGAGCACGCACGTGACGCGGCTGCGAGAAGGAGGCTCGGTCGGCCCGCTCCGCCTCCGTCATCGACGGGGCAGCGCGCGCTTCCAGTGGCTGGGTCGAGTCCCTTCTCGTCGTCCCCTAGCGACGGAGCCGTGGACCGTGTGAACGCGAGCCGTGTACCCGTCGTTGGAGGTGGTGGTGGCGGTGGAGGTGGTGGAGGAGGAGGAGGAGGAGTCCGTCGGCACGCATTGTGCGCCCACCTGGCCATGTGCACCCGCGAACAGTGCGCCCGTGTGGCCCTGTGCACCGACGCACAGTGCGCCCGCGTGGCCCTGTGCGCCTAGGCAAGTCACGCCGCGTTGGTCGGTCGGTAGCGACGACGCCGTGGACCGTGTGAACGCGAGTCGTGTACCCGTCGTTGGAGGTGGTGGCGGTGGCCGTGGAGGTGGAGGAGGAGGAGGAGTCCGTCGGCACGCTTGTCACGCAAGCCGGGGTAGGTACCCTCCGGAGCGACCGTGGAACACGCGAGGAAAACCGACGCCCTAGGTATGTACACGCTCGTCGATCTTGTTTACAAAAGGAAACTTTATCACGACCGGTGGTGTAATTACGTCAGGGAGCTGGTGCCGAGTCAAACTCAGCTCCCGAAACCGAAAAGAAGCGCCCGTCGCATCGGTATCCCTCCACCACGTCATTTGTTAAGTCCTAAATTCGAGTACTGACGGAGGCGTTTTTATTGTATATAGTGACGCTTTGACAATGCATTTTAATCGATTAATAGTAATATTACGCGGATCGTTATAGTTTGTCTCCTTAACGATGTATAATTCTCAATGGTACTGCCATTGACTGTGATATTTTTTACAAACTGACAATCTTCTGCGTTTACACGACAATCACGACAATCATGGTCATGTGTTTATGAACGACATGAGTTCAACGCCCCACGACTCAATGTTCGCATTACGTTTTCATATCTCCTCCCCCCTGCCCAATAAAAAAATCCCGAGAACGCCACCGTGTACTTGTCGGGCGTGCTTCACATAATCTCATATTCGGATTTTGTCGACGACCAATCGTCGGACGATTAATTGTTTGACACGACTTCTACGGGTTTTGTAACTCCTTCATTCTTTTTGTTTTGTCAGTGTCACGTGTCCACCGAGTTTCAGTGGTGAATCCGTCGTTTGCCCGCGCCGTCGGTCGATCGGACGCTGCGGTTCGTTCTCGCGCCCGCACGCATGATAGCTGCGCCAACAGAGCTCGCGAAGACGACTACGACGACGACGACGACGACCGGACGTCCTACGATCCCGCGAAACGGGAGGTGGTGGTGGAGGTGGAAGTAGAGGTGGTGGAGGAGGAGGAGGCCACCGTTCGTTACAGTTTTTGTGGATCTCGACGATGATCCGCATTACAAATCGTCGCAATAAAAGATTTTTGCTTAGCATTATATAGAATTTATTCGTATTAAAATTGGTTCTTATTTATCGACGGAGGCAGAACCGGTGTCGATTTCTTTGCCGTTTTTTAAACGGTATTTCATCTTCCGCCGTGGATTTTGATTTGGAGCCGAAAGTTTGTCCTTATCCAGATCCCATATGCGTACCAATACGGGTTTTAGACGTCCATTGCGGATTGCATGATCCATTTCTGTATTTTGTTTTTCTAAATCTTGCTTCATATTGAATGTATACCTATTGCCATATTTTATTCTACTTTTGATACTCGTTATCACTACCACATCTTACACTGGATTTGTTGGAACTTGTAATGATACGAACTTCCATTTAATGATACATTTTCAATATTTGTCAATCTTATATAATATATTACATTATAATTATAATATATATATATATCCTTATATATATAAAAGAACAGGCCTTTTTTATGTACCAGTTTTGTGACGACGCTATTTAACTTTTTTCCAATTTTTGTACTCAAAGTTGTTTCAAATACCTTCGTGAGTGTCACCACGTCACCCGATTTTCAAAATTTTGATTTTAAAAGGTTGAAATCGGCAAAAATAAATTTTAACGTGTTGCGTGTGCTATGCCCGCATATATGCGGGAGATCAAATATAAAATATAAAGAAAATACCGGTAAAATTGTTATCAGTTGGGCTATTATATACACGTACTCCTGAATTCAACGGTGTCTCCAGATTTGTAATATCAACAATATTCGAAGAGTGTTGCCGCGCGTTAAAATAACGCAAGTGTGCACCGGGCCTAAGTATTAGAGATACTGCGATTGTGATCAGTGAACATTGCACGTTTGTGTTGTGTTTCCCTAAATTATTTAACTACAATTTAAGAGTATTGTCATTTACTTTGCAACATTATGAGTACTGCCTTAGAAATACATAATTTGCATTTAAACGACGATGTTATTAATGCATTTTTAGACATCGTAAAATTACAAACATCATTTATTCCACAAAACGTATTGTTTTATCAAACATCACTTATGTATTCAGCCGTTGCGAACGTGGACAGTTTTCAAATTTTATATAATAATTGTTCTATTGGAAACACGTACATTTATACGCACTTAGTTTCATTACGATAATACACACATAGCCAATGCCCAATATCATCATTTCCAATAGAACCATTATATAAAATTTGAAAACCATTCACGTTCTCAACGACTGAATACACTGTGGTGTTTGATAAAAAAATACGTTTTATGGAATAAATTATGTTTGTAAATTTACGATTTGGAAATAACTGTTTCTCACACGGACAATTACTGTATGTGGCATTTTCTAGAGTTGGAAGACCTGATCATTTGTACGTTTATGCACCACAAAATAAAACTCTAAATGTGGTATACCAAGAGGTTTTGAAATGAGCTGTATTAGAATTGAGCAACTACGTATCATTTGTAAATATTCATAAAAAAGTTATATATAATTATAGAATCATTTTTTAATAACAATATAAGTATAGAACCATTATCATTAGAATCATTAGAATCAATTGTAAATATTTTTATTATTATTTTTGTTGTCTTTATAATTCAGCAATTACTACTAGTTAGTACTTGATATCATTAAGTAAAATACATTTTTTTCTTCTTTGAAACACAAAAATGAGTGTTGATTTAAGAATTTCATTTTGATAAAACAAAAACTACACACGGGCGAAGCCGGGTAAAATTCAGCTAGTGATTTATATATTTTTTGTTTTGTAAATTGTTGACAATTAGAAAATAATCATGTGCACTCTAAACTATCCATCGGACAAAATATAATATGATCTATTACGTTTCTAAATAAAAATTTTGGCCCAGATAAAAAAAAATATACACTTATATCATTTTAAAAAACAAAAAGTTAATCAATTCACTTCGAATCGAAAATGTAAAACTATACGGTTTTCTATGTAAAACATGCGTATTTGAGTTCAAACGCTTTATTTGTCTTTTTCCCAGTAGTGATCTTTGCACATTTTTTTCATTTCCGTATTTCTCAAATCTTTTATTTCATATAAAAGTCCAAAGACCCGAGACTTGAATACATTTTACGAGCAAGATAATATAGGATCCATAAATATTAAATTAAGTATAATCGTACTGGAAATCGTGAGTATTGATTTAATTGTAACGATAAACAGATAGATCATAATATTTTGGAAAATAACTAAAAACGTAAATCTCTACGATGCGTGTTACAACATAATTATTCAAACATTCTTTTTTAAAACCATATTCATAGAAAATACGTAAAACAATAATATTATACTATTGGTGTATTACTCCACGTTAATCACATCGGAGGATATGCGACGAAGCATCATTTTGTTGTGTTTTTGAGAATACACTGAATTGACTTGACTGTTGCAACGTTTTTATAATTTTTAATTTATTTTTGAAAATTTATCAATTACTTGATCAATGCTAATATTATCCGGTCTAGCCACTCGTAGCACATGCTGTCAAAAATGAAATTATCTATCACTTTAAGTTTGTAAACATGTGAAAGTGTTACTTGAATTTGCTTTTTTCAAAGAACAAAAAAACCTAATATCATTCTAGAAGACCGAGAAACTTACCCATGAGATATACAGCCAATTAGTATTCAATTGATACAAATAATCGACAGACACATAAATATTACATTTAGTTTTCTTTAAGTAAAAATGAATTAGTTAATATTTCAATCTGCAGGTATTTTTTATTGCCGAATTGTTAAATCCATGCCACAATTTTTCATTTACATAAAATAAGTAAATAAAAGAGGATAATAAAAACCGATCGGTGCCACAGGGTTGTCATTTCTGTTTTTTTTTATTGTTGGTGCTTAAGTGTCCACAGGCCATTAAAAACGTTAACTAGGCCATAATCATGGATACCCTTAGAGAGAAGGTCAAGGAGGGCATACTTGTGTATATACTAAGTGTCTGGACTAATATTTTAGATTCTCAATTTTTTTCGACCACATACAGTGAACCCGTCTTATTTTGGGGTAACGATTCAAGCAGTAGGTATACGTTTAAGTTATATAGGTAAATGTTTAATGTTCGAAAAATCCACTTTACTCCGGGCGCCCGTTTTCGAAGAAATCAAGAATTTGTAAGAAACAAGTGTTATTTATTTTTTTAAATAATTTCACTAAAAACTATTTAATGAATGCAATTAATAAACCGGGCGGCACCCATTTCGTCCAGAATCGACGACTTTTTCCGTTTCGCCCGTCGGGATTTTTTTATCAGTTTCAAATGAAGTTGGCAAAAGTTAAAATGAAATATTTTAATACTTATTATAAGTTTCGTCATTTAATTGTTACCCAAAGAACATAACGAGCAGACGAACTAATTGTTTTCCAAAAGTATTTTTGCTCACAGATTCTTATTATAATTACAATCAACAATAATTATCACTTACAAAATAACACAACTAAAATCATTTTAGTTTTTTTTTTAAGTCACATTTAAATTTATCATTTGTTTTCAACAACAATAATCCACAAAGTTATACAAAAGTTCAGAATTTCAAATGTTATTTTGTTTTTATTAGATATTGCGATAGAAGCAGACCACATGCGTTTCATACGTCACTGTAAAATTGCATATTTGCTTACTTTTTTCGAAGCGAAAATGATTTTGAATTTATTAAATACGACCTCAATAGTATATAACATCGTATAGCTCACTTAGTTTTTTTAAACATGGGCATCGTGGAGTAGCAATAAATAACAGTTAAAAGAATTATTAACAAACCCACAAACAATAAAATAAAATAATAGTAAAAAAATAAAAATAAAACTGGAATAGGTATTAAAATATTTAATGATACCATACATCATAAGTCAATTTAAATTTAAAGTGAAACAAAAATCGTTCAACCAAACGGTTTTGGGCAAAACGAGTCCCGATTTAAAATAAACAAATAAATAAAATAAATATGAAGCCTAGAGTTGAGTGGATTTGATTCGCGTCGACGGCCGGTTTCAATTTCGAAAATAATCATCAGGTTGTACAAAGTCAAATTATAAATCACGACAGATTACGAAATGGCATCGAACGAACAATGTAATATTATTTTTGCACATAGATAAATTAGTGTGCCTCGTTCACAGACATTAAGACATAGAACGTGATACATAGATTCAATATGTCCACGGAAAAAGTTTTTGAAAAAATTGAATCATTAGACACAGATTTCAGAAAAACAATATGTTAAGAAGTTCCCTGGCTGTTTGAAATCATACGTTAAAAACGGGCGTACTACGGTTGATCGTAACGACCAGATCCGTTGAAAACGTCAAACGGGTACCTACGTAACGTATGAGATGAAAAACTTGAAATTTAAAACAGTCATGTTTATTAACTTCTACTGCGCATACTTACGTCTTGCAGGGCACGAGCGGGCTTAAAAATAATTCCTGGAATTTCGACTCCCCCTCCAAAATACGCCCCGTCGTGTACTATTGGCCGAAATCGTTGAATTTCTCGTTTTTTTTCTTTCTACATTAATAAGTCCGGTGCTACACGTACGATTCGTTGCTATACACTTGATTTTATTTCTAATAACTCCAACACAGTCTCGGGGAGGTTTTTCATTTTCGGCGGCGTCTCGTCGTGACGCTGTGGTATAGTATGGCACAGTGCGCGGGCCGTGACAAAAGAGAAACGGAAAAAGAAACGACGACGGCGATGTGGCAGTGTTGTTTTCGGAATTAAAAGAAATGAAAAAAAAAACCGAAAGAAAGAAAGAAAAAACGAATACGAAAACGAAAAAAAGAAAGAATTTAAATAGTCGCTGACGATTTGTCTGGCACGTCATAAATCAAACGTTATACCGATTACAATTTTTCACACGAGACTAATCGATAAACGTTGGTGTACACCGTAATCCAGGGGGGAGGGGCGGAGGTTGAGCCTTAAATGTTCATCACGATAATGGATTTTATATGCACGGCGGTCTTGTGTAAAAGTTTCGGTTCAATCTTTCAGAATTTATAGCGAACACACGATACAGGTATAACATACAACATAATATACCTGTTATACTCAAAACGAACAAATAACGCGGCCGTTACTCCGGAGAAAATGTCAAATCTGTCGGGACCGTGAGCGCCCGTGTGATATTGCGAAATTGTATAAAGCTTGGCGATAATGTCAAATAATAATAATAATAATAATAATAACAACAACAACGACGACAACAGCAACACGCGTGGGTATAAACTATTCACGCCGCACGGCCCTGTCTCGTTCCACAGACGTATTGTTTCGACCGTTTCCGAAAAACAGCGATTTACAATATTTTGTCGTTATCGCGTCGGTATCGAACGGTAAGTGTACCGTGGTCATCGTTTGTGATATTTATAAATATTACGAGCAATACGCGGAGGAAATCGTCAACTGTGCCGTACCTATATAGGGCACCCCACGAGCATTTTTACCGATTCCGATTTAAGTTTTCATTCCGTATGGCGGCGCAAAATTTTAATATATTTGTTTTTTTTTTGTTTTTGTTTTTGTTTTTTTTTGCTCGTAAAACGCTAATAAAACTACATAGGCACAATGCACGTCATTATTATGAGATTTTTTTCCGTCTAACTATATAGCTATTCTTCGGTTTTCTCAAATCGCAACGTTTGCTAAAAATTTTCAATATAACGAGAAAAAATAATTCAAGATATTATATTATATTTTTCAATTTTAAATATGTATGTCTCTTAGGCCAACGGTCGAAAAAGAATGATTTTTTTGTTTAAACCGTGTTTTAAACATAATATTCTGTGATGTAATATGCAGTTTGTGGGCGTACGCATGAAGTGTACAGGGTGTTGAGCTGCACGCTTTGCGAAAAATTTTGCCAATACATATTTTAAATATTCACAAATATTTTTACGATTATTGATTGCAGTTAAATGTTTGTAACACTGTTAGTATATTAGTATTCGTATGAGTTGAGAAATATTAGATGCCTGACTTATAATATTAATTAAGCGAGACATTGTAAACCCAGTAGATGTTGAAGAAATAATCGACGAACTTAAAATAGTGGCACCGGTACAAAAAAATCGTTTCGATGTAAAATTATTTGCGTGTAAATCAATATTGTTTTTTATATTCTGAATAAAATAAATCGGCCTTAATTGAAACTTTTGAAAATATACTATAACATTTAAGTACATCTAGTATTATTATTTGTAATTTTTTTTACGAGGGTGCAAAAATGTCTAAAATATAAAGATTACCAACTAATATTTAATTATCACTACGTAGAGGCAATATTTATGTAACCAAGTCGTAGTTGGTCAAGGAACCCTTCAACTAAAAATTAGCTACAAATTATTCTGTGAAACGCCCTGTGAAGTATTCCTCCGCATGAATAAATTAGAAATATATTTGTTAATTGTTTACATTTTTTTCCTTTATAATTATATACACAATCTGTACCTCATGGGTACAATAAGAGTATTAGCAGAGATAAAAATATAATACACGAATAAGCTTGATAAAAGCAGTCACCCAGTGATGACACTTAAAAATTGAGGTTGAACAATTAAAAAATTGTTTTAAATAAAAATAAAACACAAAAAATCAAATTGTCGAAAAATAGCCAACAAATTTGCACATTAAAACATAAACGATTTAATTTTGCCGTGGACAACTACATGTGCAACTGTAGGGGAGGGGACAAAATAATTGTTTTTCACGATTTACACAAAATGCAGGTTTTCGACAGTAAAATATCTGCTAGATCGTTGTGTTTGTAGTGTTCTTAAAAGGCAACCATTATACTCATAACTTATCATTACGAAAGAGATTATGTGGCATACATTAAGGACGGCAGCGAATCAGAAGTGTTGAAAAATATATTTTTAAAACTGTTGTTACTTCTTATCATTGAATGTCACTGCGGCGATCACAGATTTGACAATGATAAATCGTCAGTCATTATGATTGCACTATATTTAAAATATACATGTCAATTCGGCGGCGTGGCCGAAGAGGAATCTGTGAGGGGAGGGAGACGAAAAAAAAATATCCCCTTCATAATGTAACCCTGCCCGACAGATCGATAATAGTTTCTTTAATGAATTATAAAACAATAAGTAATAATAATTTTAAAATTCAAAACAAATTGTTCTACTTAATGGATTATACGTACAAATCTTTTTTCTCTGTGTAATGAAACCTATTTACAAATACTTAGGAAAAAAAATATGATAAATATTTTATTGAATAATTATAACTTGAAAAAAAAATGTAAAAACTCATTAAATAAAAGTTACTTATTCAAATTTTAAGAACGTAATTCTTTAATAAAAGTTTTCTTTCTTCTTCAACCATGCGATTTTTATTTAATTAAACATTTTAAGTAAATTTTCGTTTGTTTTTTTTTTGTATTTTAAAAACATTTATTTTCATATGGTAATTATTTTTCTATACTCAAACGCGATTCTTCCCTGTACATTTCTTACGGGACACATTCACTCAAGCAATTCGAATTCTCATAGCTCCTCTTCAAATGAATGGATCTTGATCGTTTTACTCTCAGAACACTCAGTGGATCAAGTTCTTTTTTTTTTGAGCTATTAACTGCTTAAATTCGTAGAGTTTGAGGAAATATGTGCGTGCACAATCAACTTAACATTTAATTTTTTCAAGATTTTTTCAAGAAATTCCTTCACTCAAACCTCTATAACTAAGGTTCTAACTAACGTAGGCCGTTAACTCAAGTCTAAGAACACTCAGTGGATCGAGCTCTTTTTTTTAGCTATAAATCGCTTATATTCGTTGAGTTTAAAGAATCTTATGCGAACACAATCAACTTCACTCTCAATTTTTTCCAAATATATATAATATAATATATTATAATATATTTTTATTATATAAATAAATTATCTATTGCGAATTTCAGCAACGCGTATACTAGTGTGTAATTAAACTGATACTGATCGGACATGCCACGACAGGTTTAAAAGATTCAAATGTCATGTCACGTAAAAAGCCGGAGCGCAGCGCACAGCCGGCCGCGCACACGAAGAAATGTCGGCCCTGGAACCCTATTGGCCGCTGTCAGCGTTAATGCTAAGAGGCACTGCTACACAGATTCATTTCAAAACCATCGTCCTTGATGTTTTTGAAAATTCGTTTCAAACAGATTTACCGTCAATACTTTTGGTTCAACATTTTTCCATGCGTACAATACACGTTGGTGAACAGGCCTTGGAGCATAGTAGGTCTAACCCGTGTTTTAATTCTTCACACAGGCAGCTGAAAAACCTCGCTTTCACGTTGTAGAGCTAATTGGTGTTGTAAACGTCGGTCGTAGCAATATTTTAGTAATATTCTTTTCATAGTATTTATTCTGAAACATGGGTATTCTTAGCATACTGAATTTTCTTGTTTTATAGGTACTATTAACATTTTTACACAGGAAAGAATCGTGACTTTGCCCTCAGTGTGAAATTGTTAAATTTAACTCGTTAAGACAGCCGTGTACACGATATTACATAATTATGGCTTATATACATGTCTATTATATCACTTTTGAAAATATATAAATATTATAAATTTTGAAGTGTCATTGTTTCACATCAAGTTAACTTGAATAAAATACAATTGATAATTATTAATTAACGTGTTCACTTTAGTTACATTTTTAATTGGGTATAATATACTTAAGAGTATGTACATAAATATTGCATGCTGAGAGTTATAAATAATCAGCAAAATAATAAATTAAAAAAACTCGTCAAAAGTAATTGGAACTAAAATTTTTAGTCGTTATATTTTGGAATAAATCCATTGTCAAGCTATTTAAAAACAGAAAGTTTATGAATTTCAAATACTCCGGCGATGGTTTTTTTTTCATGACAAATGAACAAAAAAATGTCCATAACAAAGAGATAGGTATTAACAATCGTAAATATCGATACGTCGGCGTATAACTATTTTCGTTTTAATTTACGAGTCGTCGTGCGTCTAATCCTAAATTAGCCGTCTAAACGTCACGCACATTTTTTCGTATTTGGTCACGTGGAAGCGAGGGGTTTTTTGTGTTTTTTTGTTTTTTTTTTTGTTTTTTTTACAATCCCAGTTTTGCACAGACGTACTCTGTTCATCATCCTTTTCATGGTGGTTTTTTTTTTCAAGCGCGTTCCTAAATCGCCATGATATTTTCTTTGTTATAAATTTTAAGCCATTTAATCTTCGCCTGAATAGCAGCAGCGGCAGCGCTCTTTTCATTCGACAATTCTCAGGAACGCCCGCCCCTCGCGCGGGTATAACAACAACGCGACGTACGTACACACGTTTGCACGGCGTTTCCATATCGCGTGTCCGACCACTCATTACCATCGCACACTGCGAGAAAACAGTCTTTACCGTCGCTTATGGCTGTCGATTAAACCCATGTGCACGGGGGGATCCCCTAGAAGTGCGGAGAACCAACAAACTGCGAGTCGCGAGATAATCGTTCACTTCAATAACACACGAGTTGAGCCCTCGATGTTATTTGGTATAATACTCGAATCGGATCCCGTGGCGTAAGCGTACGTGCCCTCTCCCCTCCGACGATATTTTGTAATTTGGCCCCAAGATATAAGTCCTAGAACAAAAGGTCCGTATTTCAACCGATATCCCTAAAATAAAATGTCATATATATATTTTTTTTTATACTGTGGAACAAGCAAATCATATTTCGTGATAAAAAAAATAAATAAAATATTTTAAGTGAACGAAAAATAGCTTCAAATGTTGATGCATATACTTAGTCATTAATTAATCAAACAATTCAATTAAAAGACGAGTGTTATTAAAAATTTGTCGTTCTTGTACTTGAATATCAAATGAAAAAATCAAAGGGATATATTTTTTGCTTGTATATTATAATTTATTAAATATTTTTTTAGAAAAAGGCCCAAAAATATTTTTGATCCTCCCCCTCCCCACTTTGGAGTACAGGTCTTCGTACGCCTATGACTGGTCCACGGTAATATTTTGTTTTAATGCTATTGATAACGACGTAACCGTTCGGCTATAGCCAGACAATTTATCCGTCGTAGTGTGATTTCCTTAAGACTCAATGGTATCGGCAACGAAGTAGACCGGCACGTGTCGTCTACTCGAGACACAATGAAGAAGTTTCACGAGCAAAATCATGAAAAAAAAAAACGTTTCTGCGCACATTTTGAAGCTCTCATTAGGTCCAATTGAAACAATTATTTCAATAATACTAATGATTTGAAACGAATAAGAAATAATATCCACCATTCTCGTATAATATAAGTGTTTTCAAAATAATTTAAAAGCACATAAGAAACACAAACCCGTCCCCCACATTAATCTTTTTTTCAAAGTACTGTTCTGTAGACTGTAGTAATACGGTGTTATACGCTTCCTTCGCCGAGTCTTGATAGCTTGAATTTTTTTATCTGTTACTTCAAAGAATAGATTCAAGCCATATTTGGGGTATGTAACTCAAAAATACATAAGTCACATTAATGTGTATTCCTCTTGAGATCCGAGTAATCGACATTCGACTGTATCATCAATACGACTGAATAATACATTGTCGTCACAAATATCGTAGCTTTTGCGATTGAAGGAAACACTATTAATTAATTATTAATAATTATGCTAAAATCTATGCTACTAAAATTTATGACCATAGAGAAAAAGGCAAACCACAACGACAGGAGGAAATGCTTTTTTAAAAATGAACAAAATACTTTAATGCACACATAACGTTTTCTTGATAATTTAGGTCCCGTTTTTCCATTAAAAATTATAAATTTGTAGTTGCATCAAGATTTATATGTTATAAAAATCGATATTATAATTTAGTAAATTAAATCAAAAAGTATCGTCATTAGATGGATCCTTTCATCAAATTAATTAACTCATGTTCATTTTATTTTCTCTCTTTCTCAACCTCATATAATACTATTATATATTACTCGTATATATACATATTATACATATTATACTATTATTTCGATGGTGTATATATTTTCTCCTAATAATAAAAAATAAAACACATTTAATTGTATACATTGACATTTTGTTATTTACCGACCCAAGTGATTGTAGCATAGATTGTACATTATAAGTACTTTGTGGAAAATTATAAATTTATACATTATCAGTTAGCACCCACCCAAAACAAAAAAAAACTAGATCCACGCTCGCGACAGACATCCACGCGTTTGCGTGAACAGTGGCAACAATACCCGTACGGTTTTTTTGTATATTATTTATTCAAACCTCCCCGCAGTGGTCCCCCCTCCCCATGAGTTGGTCGTATTATCAGCGTCAAACACGATTTATTATTCTTACGGAACGCCTATAATTATTTATCACGACACCAGGGCGAGTCCCGACTCTGTCGTATCACCGCGGCATAAATAAAACATCCACGATCACCTTCGGCAGTTAATTAGCAGACTGCTAAATTACCGAAAGTCGGTACCAAACGAAAACATATAATTTTCAAGAATTTGCAAGTTGCCCAGATGATCATTCAAAATAGAATTGTTAAATTGTCGTTTGATAATTATCATCAAATTTAAATTTATAATAACGATATTTTTTGTTAGTTAGGTTTTTATTTAATACGCATTTCGAATATTATTCAAATTATTATAAACACCAACAATTTAATGGCAAAACTTTGAAGAAGCAAGTTCTTGCACATAACTTACAAAATATTGGTATGCATTTTATTAAACTTTCGGAATATGGGTGGGTCAACTACGCGAACGTAAGTCGATCAAAATATTTAAATTGAACAAAAACCGATCGCAGTCGAAAGTCGTTCGTCGATCTGTCGATCGTGTTTAAAATCTAGACACATATCTATAAATAGAGAATATTAAACGGGCCACAACATTGTCACTAACGCTGGATCAACACATTTTGGCTTATGGGACATTAAAATGTAAAACATAAATAGTTTAAAAATTATAAAGTGTATTTAATTTACCAATACAAATTTTATTAGTTTTTGAAAATGTAAAAAAATCGTAATAAACAAATAATTAATATAAAAGTTTATTCGATTATTTTCAGTGAAACTAAAATATCAAGAGTTATAAATAATATGTCGTCCCATATTTTAAAACTATTAACAATTACACATTTTTATTATTGATAAACACTGTAGTAGTGAAAATCAGACGATAATGAAATCTGGTTGTTTCAAAAACAATAAAAAAAAAAGCAATACAAAATGTGCACTAACAATAAAATATGTTCTTATTTTCATCCCGTAATTAATTTTTTTAATTTATTATCATTTTAATATTGCGGAAATTTATGATTAGTGCTCGAAGCACGTGCTGCCCAGACTCTACGCTAAAGCCGACGCTGATCATATAGAATCACAGATAAATAATTTCACAAAACGACACGATCAAACGTCATAAATCATGATCGATCACTGAACACATTATAAGCGTAAAAAATACAGTTTACCGGTCAGAAAAACCCTGGTTTATTGCGTATCGATCGTTCGAAACGACTTTACGTCGATGTTATAACGTGAATCGTAAAATCGTGACTCCGTACGATTTCTCGAAAAAATCGCAGTGGTGTATTTCAAGGGTCCTCCTCCGTGTCTGAACATCTCCCGAATCAAAAAAAAAAAAAAATAAATAAAGTACGAAAAAAAAATTAAAAAATATCGATATCCAAACTCCGAAGTGTTAGAGCGTTGGCAAAAACAATTTTTTTCCTAACACACCGAGTACCTAACCCCACCGCGGGTTAGTGTGCGGTCTCGAAAACGTCATACTACCTCCGGAACATGCCGTTGCCGAAAAAACCGCGGCCAGAGTGGCCGCGATGTGTTGGAACCGAGGGCTCTTCATACGTCGATAGTAACAAAACAAATATTTACACGATCGCGCGCCGTGTAATAATAGGCCAGTCATGCCAGTCTTATCGTCGGAACGCACATCCGAATGACACGACGACGGTAATCTGATTTTGGGAAAATTTCCGGGCGGGCGCGCGGCGTGCATGCGGTTCGTACACACCGATCCCCTCCCCGTAGTGGTCATGTGAAAACAAATATCATAATAATACGCATCTACGTACGGTGGCGTCCGCAAGGTTAGGGTTCAAGGGTTTTACCCCTCCTCCCAAAATTTTTTTCCATTCTAATCGTAGATTGAGTTTAAGACTGAATCCGTGATTTGTTTTAACCTATTATTTAAAAACTATTTGTCGTAAGCGTAAAATGTATAACGATAGAATAGTTTTTTTTTTTTTACTTTTAAAACTGTATGCATATTTTTTAGTTTTTTTTTATTATTTGGGTGTATTGTATACATTTCATTAACAAATACTTTATTTCGTTGAATTGCAATGATTATTAAATTCCAAACAAGATCATAAGATCTTAGACAAGCGTGAAAAATAGGAATCGGAAGAATTATTTGGTGTTTTACGTTGGTGTTACTTACAGATTAAATTATAGAGTGGGGGAGTGGGGGCGAAGATCCATACCCGTGTAAGGTCACTACGGGTCTATGATCGACCTACAGCAAAAACCCCGACCGATCTAAAATTGTTTTCCTCTTTTTTTTTTTTTTTTTTTTTCTTAATAACATCGAAATTTACGACGCGACACACGGACACGCCGAGACACGCGGTGGCGGCCTAGCACGAAACGATGGGACGTGTACGCGAACGCAATTACACGGCACAAACGGTTTCACGTCATCCCTCGTTTTCCGTTTAAAAATAATTCGATATCGCGACGATATACTACGGCCAGAGATAGAGAGATAGAGAGAGAGAGAGAGAGAGAGAGAGAGAGAGAGAGAGAGAGAGAGAGAGAGAGAGAGAGAGAGAGAGAGAGAGAGAGAGAGAGAGAGAGAGAGAGAGAGAGAGAGAGAGAGAGAGAGAGAGAGAGAGAGAGAAGGGGGGAGAGAGAGGAATGGCGCGCGCGACCTGGAAATTATTTCCGTCGGCGACCATACACGCAGCAATGCGAACACAATTTGTTTTTCTAATTTTAGAATCGATCTGCAGCGTTCTGGGGAAGAAAAGTTACTCGCAGTGCCTACGCACCTGCGGCTGTTGGAATCATTATTGGCGTGGAAACAATAACACCGCCGACGCCACTGCCGCCACATTCGGAGGTTTGGAATATTCTATACAGGTGCACTCCCGCGTACTCGAGACCTACGCCTCGACGACGACGTCTCGGCTCGTCTCGGCCCGCGGTATGTATGTATAGCTTTTCGAAACAAAGAAAATGATTTATCTCTGTAGGCAGACGGTTTATTTATTTCCCTGCCCGCGCGGTCGATACCGACATTTGCGTATTCGCGTCGGCGTGTGCCCAGTAAAAATTAATTGAAAATACAGACGGATCCGGACCGTCGTCGACGAATGGAATCCAATGAAAATCGGCGTGTCGCGTTTCCGTGATTATTCAAAAGAGCAGTGTTTATTATAATTTATAGGTACCTCGCAACACTCGAACACCTCAAATCTTGTTCGAGTGGGATGACCAGTGACGTATTTACGACGCGAGGGATCCTGAGGTCAAACCTTCCCCGGAATCAAAAAAAGCATCCATTATAATTTATATTATTCGTTTGGTTTGGTTTTTTTTTTTTTAACTAGCTTTCTTAACAGAGAATGACGAAATGACGGATATAATTAATACATTTGATTATAATAATTTTGTCATTTAATTTTATAATTTAACATTATTGTTTCTTTTTCTACACGTCTATTATACTAATATTTAAGTAGGATTACTGATATTAATCAAAGATATTGAATTAATATAGTGTATCAAACTATAAACATTTTTTCAGCTCTGAATTAATGTCAAATGCATTATCACATTGTTGTTTATTCCGAAATAAAATTAAGATTCATAATTTTCAACCTCGAATCCAACCCCCTCCCCCCTAAAATATATTGAAAATACACCACTGGGGATAACTGTACAACACGAAAATAATTGTACGGTTGTAATATTGGTCAATACCTATCACAGTATGCTTTATCAATGCAGTCTCGTGTAAATAAATCGTATATCCGGTATCGGTACAATATAAATATTACAGTATTATGTTAATATAGAGTTTTTTTACTATACGTAAATATCGTTTGTATTTTGAAAACTATTTATACGATTCATAAGCTAATGCTAGGAATTGGATGACATTAAAATTCAAAGTAACGCCGATAAAACGCTCTGACACTTTATTTTCACGATAATTTTGTCTGATAATTTTGTAATTTGGTTTGATTATATTCAATGTTCATTGAACCCAAACACATATTAGGTACCCACCCGTTTGTTATAGTGTTTGATAGTATATTGTCGACTAGACCATGTTGATTCTACCGTGTGCACGGGATTTCGCGGTCGATTGCAGAAAAATGAATTTGAATTTTAACGCTGTTGAAATCACGAAACAAAAACGTTGTTTTAATTGAGTTTCCGCATAAAACTGCACTCGGAAACGAAACAATGTGCGTAAAAACCGAAAAAATTCAAATTTAAATTCGATACAGGCATCCGTTCAGCTGTACGTGTGAAGCACACTCGTACCGTAGCTTACCGGCTCTTGAAAAAAAAAAACGAAGAAAAAAAAGTGAAACGCATAGAAATCCCAGCATCGTCTATTACGCACGTACTCGGATACGCGCATCGATTCAAAATAAACATATATATTTTTTTTCATTTCTAATTAGTGTTTGAAAAAATAAACAAACAAACACGTACAATAATTTTGTGATCGTACGAACGTTTCGACTGTGTATTCATCACCGCGACATTACATGGTTCGCAAAGCATGTTGTGTACAACACGATAATGCCGAATTCGTATTTTGGCAGTGTGCGAAATTTAATGGCCATCCAATCCGACTGCAGAGCATAAGGAAAACACACTATAAATTTTCATTTGCAGCCGTTCGAGTGCGTTCGGTAGACGGAAAACTACTACTGTAAATACGCGTTCGCAGAACGCATACACACACACACACACGCACACACACACACACACACACACACACACACACACACACACACACATACACACACACACACGCCACGGCGTTATATTTGTATTGTACATCGGTGCACGTACGGAATCTCATTTTTGGGGATTCTGCCTCTGCGTGGCGTACGCGACCTGATGCCGGCGCCGCCCGCGTCCGTGCCGCACCGGCCGTACGCGTAGGGCGGACGGGGGGTGGAGCGGTGACGTCGGATACCCGGGGGGTGGATGAGGTGAGGGGAGGCCAGAGGAGGAGAGCCAGACAACCCGCGAACGCAATCGATTATATCGGCAGAATTAAATGCTTTTGTCGCTCCACCGCCGAGTCGGTGCACCGTTTTATACGTATACATATATACCTCCAATGTAATATAATATGTCGCATCCATTTGGCAGAATCAATCTTTTCGCAATGTCAATACTGCGAAATTAAACAAAAATAAACCGAGTGCCGGCGACGACGACACGACCGCTGTCGGCGAGCCGGCGTAACGGACAAAAGTTTTTGTACAAACACACAACGTTCCGGTAATCGAATAATAATATACAATACATTTCATAACGACGTCGCTCGATTCAAAAACGAAATCTACATAATACCATAGAAAAAAATTATAAAAAATACACACCACACCGTTGATTTACCGTCGAGTTTACGTGTACGGTCGCGTGAATTTATTCGATTTTAATTATTTTTTTTTTTTTTTTTTACACAAACGGAATTTTTTTTAATTTCGATTTTTTCAAGTGGATTTTTTTCCGTAATACGTCTTGTATCGTTTTAATTGAAAAAATTAAATAACGAGACAACGGGCTATTGAATTATAAGTTATAAGTTATAATTATTCAGTAGGTACGGCAAGTGTGCTTAAGTGTAGCAACGCGAGTACTATTTTTTTAATTTTTTTTTTTTTTAATATTCCGGTCTGTAAACAACACACAAATAGATCGAATGACATCGCCTCAGAGTACGATTGATTTCATGTTATAGTATTGTTTATAAACAGACACAATTCAAGTGATATAATCATTATTATACAAAGAACGCGATCGACTGGAGTTTTTCGAAAATGGAAATGGTACATGACCCCGCCTTGTCTCGACGAACTAATACTTGAATAAAAACGAATCGCCGTCCCAAAAAAACCATTGTCGAATGGTGATTTTCAAAACAATAATAACTGTGAGCCGATTAATATCACATTGTTAGAAACTTAGTTGACTTTATCAGAACATCAACCAAAATTCAACATTTCGACCCATATTCAGTAACACCTTAGTACCTAACTCGATTTCAAAACGTGCGTGATCCGTTTGGTTACACCTATGAATTGAAGTTTAACGAACCTTGTAGCCTCAAGTATATTTTTATTGGTATCTGTGTATATAAATGTATAGCTCAAAAGTGATTAATTTTTTTTTCAAAACTTATTGTCAAATCTGTAAAAAAAAATTGTTGATGTTTGGTGAACATTTCGATTGTCTAGTACCATTATTTATAAAATAATAACTTAATTTTAAAATTGATTTTACGATAATCTCATTTTACATGACTTTAAGGTAGTTTTTTCAAACGCTTAGAAAAACTATTAAAAACAGATAAAAATGACCTCTTTAAAGTACTAACTGTATTTTAAATGTACCAAATGATGCTGTATGAACTTTTGGATCATAAATATTACCCAAAAAAGAGGTTACGAACATAAAAAAAAAAAATCATCATTGTATCACCAATGCATTCTAACTCATTTTACTCAGAATCTAAAATAGACGAAATCATTAAAATAGTTTATAAATTATGTACATGATTTTTAACGATTAGTTATAAATAATAGATTTTAATTACTATTATCGCTTATGAAAGTGAGTATTTTAAATTTTGGTCAGCAATTTTACAGACAAAACATGATAATCACAAGATTTTTCCCTTAAGACCGTCCCAACAATTCATCATAGTGTGTGCATAATCGACGAAATCTCAGATATAATCAGATAATCGTGTACACTCATAAAACAGTCTGCCATATTCGCCTGAAAATCGCGTATTACTCGCCCAAAGAAAAACGTCTGTATTTGAGAAGAGTCCTCGTCTCGTAAACTTAAGTCTACGTCACGTGCGCTCGAAAATTCCGCAATCTTGACGTCAAATTCACGAAAAAAAAAAACGATTTCACTAAGTGGATACGTCACACGGTGCGATTTAGAAAGACCGAGTCGCTTAATACATACATCCGGCTCCTAAAATGACTCGAATCTTTCTGCATCATACTAGAGGCGTACGCCTAATCTAACCTACTGAACGAAGATTACGTAGTAATGGTTATGAGGTAAAAACTATTTTGGATAATAAACACGCACACACACACACACACACACACACACACACACACACACACACAAATGTACGCACGCACGCACACACGCATACAAACATACACACGCGCACACATCGCAACCCCGCTCGTGGGAAATCATTCAACTAAAAGTTATTAAGGGTCTCATTCTTTTCGCATAAACGTTGTGCAGACTACGTGTATCGGGCGCACACGAAAACACATGGTCTACGTATATATTATAAACATTTGTTTTTTTTCTTTCTTCCTATACGTTTACTAATACGTTCCTTTTCCTCTGTCTCTTCTCTATTTTCGTCTATCCGCGAACGCCACGGTGCGAGCTGGCAAGCGGAGCAGGTGGTACAGCGTATTTCTCTTTATGCGCTCTCGTGCGGGTGTAAAAGAGAACAAAACAAACGAATGTATTCCGGAAAACCGTCGACATGGTATTTTTCCTCCTCACGGCTATAGTGCATTTTAGATTCCGAGCAAAGAGATGGAGATATTTGTTTTAAGATGATGGTTTTATTTTATTTCATTTTATTATTATTTTTTTTTTTTTTGGTTTTTTAGTTTTTATTTTTATTTTTATTTTTTTGAGGAAGAGTAATCAATTCTCAGGGCTGTTATAAACAATACGTTCAAAAAGTTTCGTAAGAAGTAATCGATCGATAACTGAACACAGCTGGTATTTCGTGATGGCGATTTCATATAAAATACATATCAAATACATAATATCAATGAAATAAATATTATTATTATCACTACATATTTTATTATAACTACATATGTGATATAAAAGAAAAATTAAAAATATTATTATGATATAACTTTTAATAGCATACCTTTGATAAAATTAACGTGACGTGTGAGAGTAACTAGTTCCAGAATAATACGATAAGTTATGTTAATTAAATAATATAACTAATTATGTTGTTACAAGAAAAGGTAAACATTTTACTTGGAAAATCAAATGCTCTGACAAGATAATTCTAACAATCAATTTAACTTTTTAATGATGTGAAACTAGAGATCAGGTCATAATATTTATTCCTCGCATTTCTAAAATTTCAAAGTATAAAATATTGAACATATTTTTCTTTTTATTATTAAAATTAAACATTATATAATATATGTATACTAAAAACATAATAATAACGAAATTAGTCGATTTTGTATTCTAATAAACACGCGAAATCACCTGTGCACTATTAAATTGATTTTTAATAATTAATTTACTATTATACGATTCGTTAAGAACGTCCGTGATAAAATGGAATAAGGTTTTCGTGTTCACAATATAATGTATTATGTATATAGTAAAAAGTTGTGTATGAGTGTGTGTGTTTATGCTATAAATACTTTTATACATAATTTAAGTATCAATTAGAATATTCATCAATAACATTTCGACAAAGAATAATGGTACAGATATTTCTAAAAATATATATACTTTGTTTTAATAAAATTAATCACACCACGTCCACCCACGATTTTTTCTTTTTATGCACGTCCCACGTAGACACGCCATTTCTCAGCTATTTTCACACATATTGAATTTTTATAAAGACGTTTTTGTGGAGAGATAAAGAAATGCCGAGTGTGTTTTGGAGACCTTATTTTTCCTCATATGAGGGACTATTGGCCTGGATAATGATTATTCACTATGCATACGTATTAGCCATATTAGCTTATTATTTACCATAAATGATAATTAATATTTGAGGGTGGACTACGAATTGGATTAAGGAGCGAGATAAATCCTTAATTGAACGATTGAGAAGAAAAAGTATACTATTCCAAAAATACATAAAATAAGTATTCTAGCTTATTTGATGTTTTTTATTATGAAAAAGTTAATTATTAAGATCTCGTATTTTTGGAGATTAAAGCTTAGTTATTAAGTTACATAGTTTGTACAAACAAGTTATCAGTTCAAGTAAAAATTAAGGAAATTAACAGTTTTTTTTTATTTTCGAAAAATTCGATTTTTTGAAAATTATCCTTTTTCTACTCAGCTGTTCAATTTGAAATAAATTAGAGTTAATAAAAAAGTTTTAAAATCGTTATTTTATTAGCTTGTTGGAATGAGCGGTTACCATTCACATCTGCTCTATTTCAGGATTAACGTGGTACAATAAAAAGTAATTAATTATTATTGCATAGGTACCAGTGTCTGCTAGCTTATACTGATTTATAACTGAATGCGGCTTATTTTGTTCTAATGACATTAGAAAATAATCAAATTTTATTTACGTTGTTTATTAAATGCTTAACTATCCTATAAATTTAACCGCGGAATATTAATGGTTGGGTAATCGTTTTATATATTTAAAAATTAAGGGAACAAAAATGCAATCAAAAACGTACAGGTACAAACTAAAATTAGAAAAAAAAACTTGAAAATAATGTGAAATTTTTCAACAGTCTGATTTTGATCATCAAATAACCGGAAAATGTTTGTTAAAAATAATTAATTGGCTTGTTCAAGTTCAAAATGAAAAGTTCGTGATTCTGTTAAAAACATGAAACGGCACCCCTTAAATAGACGTGTAACACACTCGTTTGTTACTAATCCCTTTGAGTGCTCTTTCAAAAATAATAATAATAATAACAATAATAATAATAATAATAATTTTAACTACACCACACGATAGATACTTTCGAGCTAAAAGTATCGTTATAAATGTATAATATAATTGGTTTCCGTCATCGGGCGTGTCGTGCGTGCCGCGGCGGCTGTTCTGTAACGCCGTTCAGATATAAAACATAATAACTGATAACGTTCACTGCGGTAAAGATAGTTAATATTATAATAATAATTGTGTCGCGTTAAAACGAACTACTCCGGCATTAAATATTAATGCGGATGATGATAATAATAATAATAATAATAATGATAATAATAACTGACGTGTATGTATTACCGCCACCGTGTTTGCCGTTCGCGCCCTATACATCACTGTGTTATAGCCGTCACGTCACGGAGAAGAAAAGATTATTTGGCTGGCACGCAGTCAAAAAATATCAATATCTATCGTTTTACAGACGTCTCCAAAACGTATTTTCCTTCCGAATGACACAACAATGGGAAGAGAGTAAATAGCGAAACGATTTTTCTTCACGCCGCCGCCGCCGCCGCGAGCAGGTTATCACCGTGCGTCGTGCCGGCGCGTATAGGTGAACTGGAAACCGAAAACGTTTGACTGTGTTTTTGCTCGTACAAAGAAGCTCGCTACACGGGAAAGTCATTTGGAAGAGAGAAGGTGAAGTGGGTTAGAGTGTGTGGTTGAACTCGTTGCTTTTAAAACCATCACAACTGGCTCGCTTAAGTAAATATGTAACATTATTTATTATCATATTATTATTATTTTTTTTTTTTAATAAAAATTGAATGATTTTTTTATGTTGACGACATTTTTAATTTTGAAACAATATCAATCATGATAAGTGGTAATACACATAAATCAAACGGAAATCGTAATGTCAATATTGATCGAACGAACAGCAAAAAAAAAAAAAAATACGATTGTAACCAATTCTAGTAGGTACTAGTAGGCATTAGGCATTACCATCAGCATGAGAGGGCGCAAGAGAGGGACATGAAGGGTAGTGGGCTGCTCCCTCTTGTGGGTCGAGTTTTTTTCCCAGATATGTATGATATATAAATATTGTGAATATAAGGCAGTTAAATCAGTCATTTTTAAGGTAATCTTAAATTTGTATGCATGTCGAATTGAAGTAAAAATTACCTTCATCCCTACCGTTAATGTGAAACATGCAGGTATTAACTATTTTTTAATGACAATCAAAATCAGATTTGTGAAATCACAAATCACGTCTAAAAGTTATTCAAATGAAATACAAATAACTTTGATTTATAAATAACACTGTTACATAACCTATAGAGAAGATGGACATAAATCAATTCTATAAGATCACAACAGACATAGGTTTCCGAAGGGGGGAATAGTGAGGATGGGACATAAGCTTTTGGAAATATAAATTTTTTTTTTTTTAGTCAATGATGACCTTTTTTGTTTATTACAGTTTCTCGTTCACCTCCTAGATAGCATATCCGTAAGCAATGACGTAAATAGGAGAAAAACCAAAATTGTTTCCTTCCCTCTAACATCAAGTTCTACGCACGCCTATTACCATCACGATCTTAGATTACCGTATCGTATAAGTTATCGTCTTTTAGATTTTAAACTGCTCTTACCTTTTACATATTTTGATGCGGTCCAGGTTTTAAGGGGAAAAAAATAAAAACAGAATAATGTACAAGGTACATTGTACGCAGTGTTATGCCATAGATAATTTTATCTAGATAAATTTATCTAGATACTTCATCTGGATAAAAAATTTATATAATCATCTTATCTAGATAAAAACTAAAATTTTCATCTAATTTTCATCTAGATGAAAATAATAGTTTTCTATGTAAATTTATCTAGATAAATATTTTATAAATAAAATATAAATTTTGATATGAAATGCCCACCTATATTTATGAGACATAATCTACCTATATAAATATAAACATGACCATAAATAATAACATGACCTGATACTAGGTGAAGTACTTGGTTATTATATTTTTATATTTACCGAATATTAAATAACATTATTCTAAGTATAAGAAAAAAAACTTCGGAAAAGTTTGTATTTATTTCAACTTCAAGAAAAAATAAATATGTGTAGTATTAGTTAGGTATATGTATATTATTTTTATCATTTTATATATATTATACAAGGTGCTATTGTAATTTAATTGAAAATATGTAAACTAGAGACTCCAGAGTTTTTTTTAAAGAAAAACGATAAGTTTTTGTTTTAAATTTAAATTTTTATTATTTTATATTTAATACAAACATTTTATTTCATTTTTGTCTAAATAAAAATAATTTTAATTTATCTATATCTAGATAAATTAAATTTTTGTACTACCTATCTTTATCTAGATAATTTTAATTTCGTATATCTCATCTTTATCTAGATTTTTTTTTTATCTGAGCACAACACTGATTGTACGTGAGTATATCTGTTTTCATATGGCCCGCATAGGTCTATGACAATCGGGGGAAATTTCAAAATAGCCGACTTGAAATCTCGCAAAACCGAAAAAGAAAAAAATCCAACTAAAACGACGCCCCGGCGATCGACACTGAATGTCGACACGCCCGCGTGAGTATATAACGTAACGAAATAATTGGATTTTGTGCGAAAAAAAGAAGAAAAAATCATACATCGTTCGGAAAAAAGTTTTCAGATGATATCCTGTACGCGGTTGATTTCGTGTCGTCGTCGGGGAGCGAGGTTTACGGCAAGACTCGCGCCTGTCAGTTTTCCCGTGAAGTTTACTTCCTCCGAACTACGATCGACGTTCGCACGAAATTTCCCGACGTGCGGAAGTTCAACATTACGATATTGGAATGAAAAACCGCACGTGGAGGTATACGCGGGGAACCAGGTGTGATTCGGAACTTCGGCAGAAGAGACGAAAATACGTTTTCCGACATGTCGCGCGGAGCGCATGACATTACCGTCGTCTCGGCGTGCGCTCGCCGCGCCGGTGTCGATTTGTGTAAATCGTCGCTGGCGCGCGAAATCCGTCGATCCGTATCATATTAAATCGGAAACGCAACGCACACGCAGATGCTGTTCGCGACGGGAAAATATAAGACGTACCGAATATTGCGTAGATTATATTATTATAATATCATTACGTCGGTCGCGCGAGAAACACCTGAAGACGTGCGGTGTTGTACTGCACCGCTTTGATTCTACGCTTCCCTTGCAGATTTTCAAAAATCTCGAGACCGCTCGATCTTTAAAAGGATACAAATTTAAAAACAAAAAGTTGAAAAGTTCTCGACTTCTATTTGTCTGTTTTAATGGGAAGTACGTATTTGCATTTTCTTCCTTTAAGTATTTTCAGTATTTTATATTATAATAATATAATGAAATGAATGTAAAAACTGAGTATATACTTTTCCTTTTATTTATAGTATACATGTATATATATATATATTGTGACTCAATTTCGGAGAGAGACCAACACGAGTTCAATTCATCAATCAAGAGATGTTTGTGTCTTGGCTTGTGAAAATTTTAACAGGACTTATAAGATTTTATTTTATAATCTTATCCAACAAACGAATCCTATGTGCCTAATAATAAAATTGTACATTTACAATACTTACTATTTTTTGATTAATACATAAAAATGAATAATTTAATAAATACTATTTTATCCAAAGCACTTTTAAAGAGCTTCAACTGTTTACTTCAAACATTTTCGATACGCGGTGACAGACCATTATAAATTATAATTATATATTTATACTAGTATTTTGTTTTTTTCCCCATTTATTTATACAATTAAAAATATATATACTCCGGGATGACTCCTGAGCAATGTGTAGTTACAAAATTACAAAATTGACACTCCCCACTTGGGTAGCGCCCCTTCCAAGTTGGAAATCATTAATGTATAATTTAATTAACGTAAAATGATATGAGAAGAAAAGGAAATTAGTTTTTAAAAAGATTTACTTCAGAGAGTATGTAGGTTAAGAAAAAAATTGGAATTCCCAAATGTTGTAACTGTGTGAATTTTGATTAAAAAAAGGATAGAAAAAATTCAAACATTTAAAACTCATTTTCAACGGGCTTTAAAAATGCCAAAATCACTCGTATTTTTTCACCATGATTCAAAAACATTGTTTTTTGTTATACATTTTTCGACTTTGAACCGTAAACTTAAAAACTTAATTCAGAACTCTATTCTAACATTTAAAGACTCATTTTTGGTGGGGAGGGGCATTTAAATGAAAACATAAATTCCCATAAGTTATAAATTTTTCACCATCGTTTCGTAATTAAAAAAAAAAATTCTCAGCAGTTTCAAACATTTTAAAGAGTGACCAGCAAAATCGTTTAAAATGTAGAAACACTGGTAATGTTATCTTTTTAGTTTGATAATTTGAGAATAATTAATTTCACTCAAATTTTAAAACTTGTAATACAAAAATGATTCTTCAAAATATAAATTTAATTTTGTATGTTTGTAAAACAAGTACAATACATGATTGTGTTATAGGCTTTTGGATAAACAGTCAAAAAATACAAAGGAAAAATCGAAACAAATATTATATCCTTTTATAATTTTCCAATAAATAAAATTGTTCATGGACCAGTTATACCCATTTAATCAATTACGTTTAAAATTACGTTTTTATTAATTTAATTGATACTTCTTATTTTTAGGTTTTCAGATACATTTAGATTCTGAGTGAAACGAAGAATGTATTGGTCTTACAATTATTTATTTGATGTTTGTATATTATATATACATCGTGGTCTTATCTATAGCAATCGGTTGCGTTATTATTATTATTATTTTTTTTTATTAGAAGTGTCAAAATATGGAAAAAAAAGTATTTTTACGGAAATTATTAAATTGAAATTGATTATTCTTCTTTTTATTCCGATGCTTTTTAACTTGAAACTTAAATGTCACGTCAATTGCTTATCATAAGACTTTACATTTTTTCGAAAATTTAGCTAGTTGAGACTAAAATTATTGCTTGAGTTTCGCTCAGAAACATTTTCCGAAAACAACGATTTATCGTTAATTTCAAATTTAAAATAATGTGCCTATACTCCAACCGCGTAAAGTTCGCCAATCTTAAAAGTGGTTTATCTAAGGTTCTCTACAGCCAACACAATTATCTCGTCTGAGTACCAGAGAATACCCATGGTGCAAAGTACGTTCGGTTTAAAAAAATATATATTTTATGTAAAAAAACATTTTTTTTAAATGTTATATTATTATAATGTTTTACTAGTTTTATACAATATACGTAATTGGTTATTGCTTTATAATAAATATTATTTAGTAATCATCATCACTATATTGGACTCTGTTGAACCAACTTAAAAAAAAACCACCATGATATACCTTGAAAAACTGGCGAGAAAAAAGAAAAATGTAAAAAATGGAATTGCAATTTTATCGGACCTGTCCTTCATTTCGACCGTGGACTCGCATCTGAATAGATTATGACAATATAGTAGTTCAGTTCCGACTGTTATGACAAATGGTGTGGAACATTTTTTTTTACTCGGCATCAGTCTCGAATATGCCGGCAATTCATACCCCAACTAATTCAGACGCTCGTGACGAAAAGTTATTTAAAACAATTTGGTCGTTTGAAAACACCGGGCGAATAATGACGGTGGAGTAAAAAAAAATAAATAAAAATAAAAATAAAAAAAATGTAATTTGAATTTTTAACTTTATTTAACCGAGCTGGCGGGCGGTCATGCGGCGGCGGTGAAGGCAGTGGTGTAGTTTGGGTTTTTAATAACGACGTTTCGGGAAACGTGACCATCAACAAAAATAGTCTTCTCGAAATATTGATCAGGCTTCGGTGGATTTAATTTTCGAGAGATTCGATTTTCAGTGGCATACGAGACGTCGTGGTCGCGTCCGCGGACACTCGGATCTAAAAATATATTATTATACAGTTGTCGAACGGTAAAGTCGTCGAACAAAATATTATTTATCATACGTATACAGGGTGCTCCACGGAGATGTATACATTGCGACTTAACACCAGGGTTACACCACATTGATTAGTGCATGGATTATAATTATTTTTATGTAACATCGAAGACACTACCTAATAGAACTAGGTTTAAAGAAAAAAAAAATGAAAAATAGTTTTTTTTATCTACGTGGTTTTTCAAGTGTTTAGTTTGTTAAAAAGTAACCACTATTTATAGCATAATAGTATGATATACCATACATTATGTATTTGTTTTTTAGAAATGTGTGCATTTAAAATGTTTTAATAGGGTCGATATTTTTAGAAATATTATAAGTAATCAAACATAAAATCTATTTTCAAAATGCATACGAAGAACAGCAGTGGAATAGTGACAGTACATCCTTATAAGGATCCGTGCTTCTCTTTTTTACTACTGTAACCGCTAAATACTAATACCCGAAAACTGTCGGAGTCTAATAATAGAAATTTAGATAGGGAGAATTTTCAAAAAAATAGGTAACTATTTATTATTATATATTTATTATAATCAATATATTCTTTCGTAAAAATTTGCGAAAAACCATTTGAAAAAACTTGAAATCTAAAAAAATCACGTGGATTTAAACGTTTTGAATTGTTCGTGAGAAAAAAAATCAATATTTACTATGCTTTATCCCTGGTCGAATCTCCGCAGTACACAAGCTCGTAGGCGCGACGCGACGTACGGATCAATTATTATTTTTAAACTTCTCGGGCCGACATAATATTCCAAAAGTAACACTGAGAAACGCGCTCTCTTTCTCTCTCTCTCTCTCTCTCTCTCTCCACCCTCGCGTACCATGTCGTCGAACCGCGTCGTTCGGAAACAGTGACGTGCCCTCGATCAAACGCGGAGTTGAGTCAAGTGCGATGTACGCAATAATGATAATAATAGTAATAAATAATAATAATAATAATAATAACGAATTTGTTAATGCGCCCGTCGCAATCGCAGTGTGTAAAACGGGCACGAGATTTGAGGTGAGAGAAAGAAAAAAAAGTCGTTCGCTTATCACCGCGAACCGTCGTCGTGTTTAAACCGGCGAAAAAACGTATTGATGTCTATTAAAGATACAGTGCAGAGTGCTTTATGGTATACAAAACGTGTAATATATATTTATATTTATTAATGTTTATTTATTATCGGCGTGTTCGTCGCCAGGTCGCGGTGAACGACAAAGCAGAGGAGCGATGTAAGTATATGTGTGCGCGCGCGCGCGCGTGTGTGTGTGTGTGTGTGTGTGTGTGTCTGTGTATGTGTGTCTGTGAGTGCAATATGTATAACGAATGCAATCTCTGAATAATCAATGGTATATATAAAAATATATACATATATCCGTTTGTTCGCGAGAGAATAAAAAAAAATATAAATATATTGCTGCATTATCATGATTTACGGCGTCTGCAGTGCAGGACGACATTTATTTTTCAGCGAAATGTTGAATTCTCTTTACCACTCCCGACGTTTTCTTGCAGGTTTTTGTTTCATCGATTATAGATTATTTTATTTTATTCCGTCGTCTACAATTGCGTATACCTACTCGGATTTTGAATGCAAAAAGCGTTTTGTGATTTTACCGAGAGAACGATAATAGCAGTGACTGTACACAACAAAAGAAACAAATTAATAACCGAAAGAAAACATTAAAAAAAAAAAAACAAATGAATCGGCTAATAATAACAAGTCTATGCACCAGCATTTTTTTTTTCATTCAACGGTTGAAGATAACAATTTATTTAATTGTTCAAAACAATCATTTGAAAACTTGAGGGCGTTAGTTTTCCAAATGAATTAAATTTCATCTTTAATTTTAATTATATGTTATCTGTCTTTTGAGCAGACTTGAATTACGCTCAGCCGTGAGCGATTTTTCGATTTTTATTTTATTTACTTAATTTTTTTCAGTAAAAACGAAAAAATATAGTAACTGCTCGAAATGATTATTTCCGTAAAATTGATTTTACATCATTTGCAATTTACCATCTTGAATAAGTACCATCGTAAACACGTACTTATTTTAATTTATACTAAACTTAGAGTTGAAACATATCAATTTCATAAATCGTAATTCAACGTTTCATCAAAGCATGTTCGATGAGCATACGTTAGACGTACCTACGCACCTAGCAATGGCGTGCCTAAACTAGGAAGTACTAATATCTCTTCTAGATCACAATTATTTATGTGTTCACAAGTGTTTATAGGAAATCGAGGAACATAATATGGAGGACTCATACGGTCGCAAATATCGCAGTAAATAGAGCCGTTCGAAATTTTAAAAATATTGTCAAAAAAATTAAAAACTTATATAAAACACACTGATTCTCTATGTCATTTAGTTTGTATTATTAATATATAGATATAATAACATAAGGATATTTGTTATACATTTAATCGATAAAAATATATTATAAACATGCCTCGAACAAATGGCAGTTATTTGCCTCGTTCCTCTATCAAGTTATTATACCGACGGTGGATGTAAAGTAACTTAAGTAGGCTAACAACAGTGTTTGCGAAAAGTTTGAAAATTATGATGAGCTCATAAAAAGTAAATAATAGTGTATGAATATAGATTCAAAAACAGTCGTGAATAATTTATTAGTCAAAAGAAGTTTAAACACTTTTTTTAAAAAGACTTCAGTAACAGTTTTTGATTTTTTTTTTTTCAATATAGTCGGAGTGTCTAACACGTTAGCGTATATTAAATATTTAGGTCGTAAGACGAAAAACTGGATTCAAGGTCCGAGCCAAAAGGGGTTTAAATGTGTGAGAATCGTGATATTAATTTCGAGTGATAACATGTTTGGTAATTGATTGACGGTCGTTAAAAGATCCCGAGATATTTTCACCATTAGGACGACGGCGGGATTTCGTGAAAACCGACGGACCGCAAATTTTACCGTTTTGTAGGTAATTTTTCGCAACGCCCGGGAAAACCACGAGAGAAATATGGAGAAAATAACACGTTCAACACACTGACCGCGCCACGTATAACATATCTGATTCATAGGAGGGTCCATATACATTAGGAACTTTCGGGCCATGTTTTTCCCAACGAAATATCGTGATTACAGACAAAACCATAAAATATAATACGTCGTTATAAAACCAACAGATTCCGTCGTGTCGCCCGGAAAATAAAGTATGAAATAATAATGGCATACATTTGATATGTATCAGTTTATTTTCGAAAGATATTTCAAAAACGTTTGAACGGGGGGAAATGGGCGTAAATATTAAAAAATAATGAATTCAGACTACCTATTCTATTCTATGAATATTCCTTCCGTTCTATGAGCGTAAAAAAATGACGTTTCCGTTAGTGATTTTTCGAGCATATTTTACAAATAATAAAAATAAAAACTTGTTTTATTTTCCATTTATTTGATGTTAAATAGCCAAACTAAAAGTTTTTTTTTTTTTTTACTTGATTATTATTTTTATAGCTTAAATTCTTCCATGTCAGTGAACATTTTCTTTTTAATTAATAAAGCAAAAACGTAATTTATGTTCGAAAATGAATGTTTTACTATTAAAAGAATCGGATGATTAAATAATGTAATTTATATATTAATAATATTAATTAAATAGTGATAATGGTTGATCACAAATGAAAACTTTGATCGTTGAAAAAACAATACCTATTAATTAAGATTTAATGATTAGTTACGTAATGTTACCTACTATAACACTAAAATAATAAAATTTCTATGAATGACCAAAAAATACATTCTTGATGTCCCGAGGTAATATAACCGTTACTGAGAGAAATAATGAAAAAAAAGGTTGTTATTGACGTACCAATGAGGTTATAGAATATTATGTAAGTGCTCATTTTTGTTTTAAGCAAATATTACACGCAGTAATAAAATCAATTCTTAAATTTCACTGCCAAAATTTTAAGAATAATGTATTAAATGAGGATATTTTTCGATCACATTTTTTAGCCATAAATTCAGTACATAAAAAAATTAATATTAAATCATATTCATTATTTTTAAAATAAAATCAATCAATAAAAATATTGTAGCGATACGAATGATCAATATCCTATTATAGACATATAAGGACCAAGGTAAGATTATTTGATTTAAAAAGATGTAAACTTTGGATAATATGTAATATTATCGTTGGAATTTTTATTTTCATTTTCAAGAAGTTTTAATTAGGTTTTTTTTTATACGATACTATATTGTCGTACAATTTATGCAAACACTACATTATGCATGACTGTGTAGTGCACATCGTGTACATTTAAGCCCGAACTATCGATTATTATTGTTATGATAAATCAAAAGAACTTTGTACGGCATTTATTTCAAAAGATTAATTTTGTTCAATGGTAGGTTATAGAAGCTTTCTTCTAACTATACGGTGAAAGGAGTTATACTGAAATGAAAACACAACGGAAGTTTCCGTTGCTTTTTACAACAAAGTCCAAACACATAATAATTCTTATTGAAAGTTACAAATTACCATCGGGTCTATTAATAATGTTCAAAGCGTTAAAGTGAGGTTGATACGATTAACCCTGCGTCCCGAGAGCGCGAAACGTACAATTCCAATATAATTAAATTATTTTATTTTATATTTAATTATTCAAGGTATAAAGCGTAGATTAATTTTGTCCGTATGAAACTGTGTTCGCGCGAGCCGTCATGAATACTTTTTAAAACTAATAAGCTATATACACAACAGACACCCACGTCAAAAAAAAAAAAAAAGGGAAGTTATATTAATAAAACATAAATCCTGATTTTTAACTGGCACCTAATTAAACGTTCCCATATTGATACTGGCTCCGCTGCAGATTACACATAGTGGTTCGAATTAAAAAAAAAAAAAAAATTAAAAATTACCAACAAGACGTCTCTCGCGTAGGATTTGTGTGATTAACGTAGACGAACGGATTCATTTAATTGATAAATTAAAATCATAATTGATTCGATACGTAAATTAAATAATTAAATAATTTACCCACATACTCATAGACGCGCGATTTTCGGAATACATTTAGTGTTCGTTTTATATAAAATATACATTATTTTTATCGTCAATTATTGAAAAGCATCTTTAATAGAGTCTATTAATATGAAAAAAGTCTTGTACTTGAGTTACTGTAGGTCACATTAAAAACCGTGATGTTCGAGTTTTTTTTATTTATCATTATTTTTATTTTTTTCTCTCCGTAAAATGGAATATTTTAATAAAAAATGTTTGATGTACATTTCATACAAAAGTAGATAATAAAGAAAATATTCCAATACGAACATAATAATGTATTTCGAAAATATTATTATCGAATGAATTTTAACTGTGAACTAAGTTTTTTCGACTAAAAGATAAAATAAAATACACTGCAGAAAAAACAAAAATAGGTCACCGATCCATACGTTTTTACGGGGCATGAATGAATTCGTAAAAAACATTTGTAAACATTCTAAAAACAATTAAAAAAAAAAAAAAAAAACACATTCTCCAATAGGACATCATAGACACGCCGGCCTTCGGAACGTAGATAATATACCTATACACGACAGGGTGAAAACCGTATTGTGTTCAGCATAAAACATTTAAAGGAATGAGAATTTAATCATAACGTGTAAATAATAAGAATACAGAATAAATATTAGCTTTATCGTTGTATACGTCGCGATATGATTAAACAAGAATTTTAATAAAAACAAAAAAAAAAACAAAAAACAAAAAAAAACCCGAGATGGCGCTTAGCGAATTACAAGACCATGAATAGGTGTGTACAATGATTGTAGCCGGTACACCGTTATCGCACGTTTTGTTAATATATCGCCTACGCTTCAGTCCGCTTTTGCTCGGGACAAAATAGTCGACTCTACGGGAAGTGAATTAACGAGTTGATTTACGCGGCACGGTAATTATTAGAAAAACGTTTGACAAAGCGTTAAAAATCAATTCGGGGTCTGCAGCGCGTTTCACGCGAACGCCCGCTAATTATACACGGACCCAGTGCCGACGTTCCACCTGCGAATCTCGTAAACACGACGAATAATAATTAAGTTAAACGTTCGAAAACAATATAATATATTGCACGGCGCGTTTTACAAACACAATCAATACTTGGATAGCCCGCAGCCACATATGCGTGTTGACTAATAGCTATTTTTTCACAGTGTTCGAATTGTTTTTTCCAGAGAGAGAGAGAGAGAGAGAGGGAGAGAGAAACTATTCGGGATGAAAATAAAGGGTCGTAGAAAAATACAGTGCAAAAAAAAAAGAGAAAAACTCCCAATCATATTTTGTCGTCGGCTGACGACGATGTCCTTACAACTACGACGACGATGAAGAGGTAAAAATGACGACGTTAAAATGACAACTATACCATACCGACGGCGACGACGACGTCTCCGAATCGATATCGTGTGTACAGAACTGTAGCTAACCAATCGGTATGTAGGAAATTAGGGTTAGATTCAATGTTGAAAACACCCCCGTTACGGTCTTGTTCTTTTTTCCCTTGGTGGAAATAACTGTTGTTTCTCCACGCCGGAAATCCGTCAATCATCGAGACATCGACGGCGGCACACCCTGACCCCGTGGCGTCGGCGGCTACGGCTGTGGTGTGCGTGTGTTTAGGTCTGTTTAACAACAATAACTGTCGGCGAGTAACCGAAAGCAGAGAAAGAGAGAGAGAGAGAGAGAGAGAGAGAGAGAGAGAGAAAGAGAGAGAGAGAGAGAAAACTTTCGGAAGGGTTGAAAGAACAAAATTATTTTCTAATCAACAGTAGTTCTTTTCGATTCTACACTATTGTTGAAAGTAATAATAATAATAATAATAATAATTCCTTCCTCTTTTTTTTCTTTTCATTTTTTTTTCTCGCTCTAAATGTTTGTTTTTCATTTCGGTCCATTCACATGGCTCGTTTTTGTACCCGCACCGGCGCCGTAGCATCTCCGAAAAATTTTTATTTTCGTCGAGAGACAGACCTACGTATACAGCATGTTTCGGATAAACAATCTCGAATTCTCTGGTCGGCGCGTGGTCGTCAAGTGTTTACATGATAAAAGAAAACGACGCTGCGACAGTCGGACCGTCGCGCATCGCCGCTCCAATAACACACGATACGATACGACGTCATTGACGGAGTCTACGGATTCTCGGGTGACTGCGGGCCGACGACGCTCCGGTTTTCGTGCGAGTTCCTCGAGAACAACAACAAGTCGACAACGGACGGCGAGATCGAACGCCGAGGAATTTTCTTATTGAGACACTGCTGACGCCGAACGAATACCGTGTATAGCTTTTGACAATTTAGAAAAAAAAAACCAAAAAAGACCGTGTTCGACCGACTGGGGGGCGGGATGTGGAAAAAACGTAATACCAAGAATAGTTTTCCCGGAGGTGCTTTTGGTGTAAACCGGAGTTTTCACTTACGACCATTTTTTTTTCAATTAACTTTTTTCCACTCTCTCTCTCTCTCCTATCTCTCTCTCTCTCCCTCTCTATCGTCTCCTCTATATCCTCTGCCCGCCAGCGCCCTCGGAATCCCGTACGGTTTTTCCGACGGGCACACGAGTGCGCACAATATCCATCGTCTACGGGGGACGGCGGAAGCTGCGGCGGCGGCGGTGGAGGCTGTGGCGGCGGTCTGCGAGAATTGGCTACCGGAGAAGTTTTGCAAGGCAGTAAATTCAATTCCTCATCGTCCCTATCCGCACGGCTGCCGCCGCTGCAGTGTGCCGCGACGTATAAATGACTGTATAATTAAATACCGGTGGCGGCGGCGGCGGAGAGAGTGTCCCGTCCGAATAAAAAGCTCTCGATTTGCCGGGCCGGTAGTTTTTATTGCGCCAGCTGACACCTCTAACTCCGTTCTGCTCCCCGGCACGACTTTGTCGCCGAAATCCCGCCGCGGAACCGCGCCGTCGCCGCAATTACGTTAATAAGCCACGCGCAGCGGCTCATCGGAATTTCTGCTCGTGCGACGCGGAATCCGCGGAGATAACGAGCCATTAGTCACGCGATTCCACAGACACGACCGAATCGACGGCGGTCGCGTATTTCGCGGTGTTCTTTTCCGTCTCCCGTCGAGTGCACGTTTTCCGAATCTTTCCGGCCAGATCGGACCGGTTCTCAAAATACTGTATAATCGCTGTGCGGCAAAGACATGGTTACAATCTCACGGTGATGATATCAAAGTCTTCACCTATACTCGATCATATGCGTCCGACGACACTCGCTGACCCGCGGTGTACATTATCGTACGTCAACAACGGTATTATCTCGTGAAAATTCGAAACGTGAACGACGTGAACAAATTTAACGTTAATACGATCAACGCATTGTATATTTTAACTATAATTTCCATACAGTCAACACGTGTGACGGAGTAACAAATTATGAAGCGATAATTGTCAGAAAATTATAGATAATCTGTTAATATTTATGATACGATAATACGGTATTAAAATATAATGCGTAGTTTTTGTGCAAACTAAAAAAAAAATATTATAAAATCATTAAATTGATAGAATTTAAGTTAATGGAAAATAAAAATATAGAACGACGAATTTTCCAGAACAATAAACTCTATGAAATGGACAAGCTTAAATTTTTCGAAAAGATGAAAATAATGTTATTTTTTTAAACATTGTACTAAAATATTTGATTTCATTGAAATATGAATTATTGTTAGTCCTCGCTCTGCGAGTTAAAAAAAAAAAAAAAAAAAAAACGGAATTCCGTTACTTTTAGTATCTCTGGAGATACCGAAATGACTTATTCCTCGTGGGACACCCTGTATCCGTTTACAACTTTTGGTCAAAAAAATCTTAGCCTGTATGGAAATAGAGTTTTTTAGCGTAGAGTTTATTTACAATGAAATAGACATTAGCAATACTTGAGTTTTGTTTTTTTTCATCATATAAATATACATATTTGTCCGAGTGATTTATCATTTGACGAGAAAAACATCGCTCTTAGAAAAATAAATCGAGTTTTGAAATTTAAGACCATTTTATTTTTGCGATTTAAAATACTTCAATGCTTCAAAATGCATGCATCAAAATAAATACATAATTGATGACGACAGGAAAGTGTATAATATTATTACGATGCATCTCTGTTACCTTTGATAACGTATCGTACAATTTTTTATAAAGCATCAATATATATATTTTTTTATATTATTATAAATTGCAATTTAATAACATATTTTATATTTATGTATATATTATTGTACTATAGTTATTTTACCTAAACTTTACTCATATATATTATGTATATATTATGTGTGTATGTATATATATATATATATATATATATATGTATGTATATATTTCTTTTTAAACAAATTTATTAAGGCTTCAACAACAAAGATTTTGAGCCTGCTTTATTTTAAGGTGAATATTAATACTTATGCTTTACAATGTTTTAGAGAGAGAAAATGTGTACAAAGATATAATTTTTGACTTAATTTCATAGAGTTGAAATATATATATATACATATATTATCATGACGATTTTAACCTACAAAACACTTATTGGACATTAGGGATTAACAATGAAACTATCTATTTCGACGTTTATTGCGTTAGAAATTATGAACCATGATATTTTTATCTAATATTAGAAAAATTTGTACTTAATACAATTATGCAGCTGTTATGTAAGCTAAAATAAATTAGAAAAAAATTTTAATAATTAACATAAAATATTTTAAATCAATACATAAATCAATCATACAATTGTACATACAATATTAATATTTGATCGGTAATATTTGACGATTGAGAAATTACAACAACCAAAATTCTAACATCAGTTTTCTAACATAAATAATAATAATAATAATAAATGGATGATTATAATGATTCAAATACTTTGTGTTTTCAAAACAAACATTTTTAGTTAAAAGCACAGTAAAAACTCTATAACGTTTACATTAAAAAACGTTATATTTCAATAGTTTTCAGTTTTCACATATTATAAGTGAGTGAAGTAAATATAAATGGTTATAAATAACCCTATAAATATTTTAATTAAACGAAATTTTTTTCATTATTAGTATGATTAGATAGGCAATTTCATGAAAATATATTTTATTGTTTTCAAATATGAACATTTTCCGTCGATAATTATATTCATGAATTCAACTGAAAAAAAATTGCATTTTTATAAATTCCGTGCCTTCGCGATTACTTAATAGTTAATAGTCAATAATAATTTAATGAACTTAATAATTAAATTTCTATATCTCTGATCAATTTCTATGATCGGAGAAATTGTTTCTGATAAAAATGTCTTGATCCCGAACTTAACGATATGCAATTATATTATGAGTACACGTTGTGTAATTTAAAAAATGTATTTACATTATAATATGTGCTTTTGGAATTTTCGAATAGTGCGCTCGATTTATGTATTGTGAAAATAGTATTATTACGATTAATTTGAATAAAACAATAAGCAGTTTTCGCTGAGAAAAAGCCGTTTTTAATTATTTCTATACAAAGAAATATATTTGCATGAATATTTGTGATTACCACGAAACGATATCCGAGTGAGTATTTACAGAAAAGTGTTTCAAACGTTATATTCACCGTTTTCAAGAAGGAAAAAAAAGGAGGGTGTAAAAATGTATTAGAAGTTTCAGTAATAAACGTATCGCGTATATACCGTTGCAGAGGTGAAGTGTGTAATACGCTTTATCCAACAAAATGGTTTATGATCGAAATTTAATATCCGTTAGGACCATAAAGCTGTTGTCGGAGAGAAAACAAAAAAGATTATACCGCCGTAATGTTATGTAACGTGCGTATACGAATGTGTCAATTTCGAAACGACTGCGGCACATATTATCTAGAACGAACAATACAGTGCTTGGGCCATTAAGGTCAAACACGCGCGATGCAGTGGCTTTGAAGCGCTTGTGGAATCGCACGATACTTCAGCGCCGTCGTCGTCGAGAGGGAAAGATAAACGTCACGTGGAATCGGTAAAAAGGCTACTCGAACGACGTTGCGGTTTATTGGAAATATTGTCTGGTATAAATGCTGAGTGTTCCTAAGGAGAAAAAAACGGCGGTCTGTCGGTCGAACGCGGATCCATAGGGCGCGATTAGGGGGACGGTCGGAGAGGTTAGCTCTCAGTTTCATTCGTACCGCCCGGATTATCAAATGTATTTTAATTTAAAACATCAATTATTACGATTAATTAATTATTCAAGTGCCGACGTTATATTAAAGATTATTTTGAGGACACTGGACTTCTCAACAATTCCAAAGCCCCCCAAATATTTTCTAAAAAAAAAAAAAAAATTTTTTGATTATTGAATGTTATAATAATTTATAGTGTAGGGATGCGAAATAGTTTGTAATACAAAAATTACAGTCGTTAGAATTACTTTGGTGAAAATTAAATGACGTCATGATAATAAAAAGATTAATTAATATTATGTGAAATATTCATTATGGTATTGTGGCAAAGAGGCAACATTTAAGCATGAGACCGTACTGGACATTCGTGTTCGTATTTTTAAGATTGTATAATCCACGATTGAACAAATTTTATTTATTGCAATGTTTTTATGATACACTGTAACTCATATACTTTAAGACGAAATAGTACATGGTAAAAAAATGCATACAAAGTTTTATCGTAATAAGGCACACGTACCTATGTGACTATCTTATAAATTTGTGCAATGGTGCAGTGAATGGTGTTTTCGCTGCTCTTGAAAATGATTTGGGCTCCTAAACATTTATTTTATAAACTAAAATAGTGTAAATAAATTTGAAAAAATTAAATTGTATAAATAAAATTAAAAAAATATCAAGTTAAAAATGTTAAATAGTTAAAAGCTCCCGTTTGAATGTAAACTCAACATAAGTTTTACATCATTGTATGTGGTAGCTACATTGTACTAAAGTACTATACGATAGGTAAACAGATATGTACATTCATCATACATGTGTAACTTAAAGATAAATTATTAATTTATTAATATTATTTTTTGTGTTAAACTATTAATTATTATGCTCAAAAAATATAATTGTTTATAATGTTTATATACCTACTTATACACTATACTTCTGGATAATAATAATAACTTATTATTATCTAGAATAATCAGTAAAATGACACTAAGTGATGTATTACCAATTGTATGGACGATTTCATTTATTTTATCTGCTTTCTTCATTAACTCTAATTAATCAATTGAACCTTCTTAATCATTTTAAATAATTACATTCAAATCATATCGACTCCTCCAAAGAAAAGGGAAGTAACTCGAATTTTATCATTTGTCACTTTTTGTTGAAATGTGATAAAGCAATATGTTCTGTACCTCCCGCGAAAACGGCAGTAACTTTATTACTCCAAAGAGGTTAGAAATCGTAATATTAAAATATATTTATAATCTCTCGTGATAAAGTTTCCAGCGAAGAAAGACGTATCATAAGTTACTTTTATTTTTAAATCAACATTCCCCGAGATAAAGGAAGTAACTCATTTTTGTATTTTGAAATACAACAATAATTTATTGTTTATTTTAATATTATTGTATTTATAGTGTTTAATGATAGCATGCATAATGATATACATACATAAACTCAACAAACTTGACTTTTTAGTGTCAGACGTCAGTAATAATATTATTGATACAATTAATAATATTAATAATTATTATTATAGTGTTTTTTATTATCAATCATGGCATACAAAAAAGTAAGTTATTCGATTTTATAAAACATATTAATATTATTATTATTATCTATTTTATAAACACCGGACTGAAAAAATAACATGAAATTCCAGTGCATAGTAGTAATAAATTATAACTGATTTATTTGAAAATATTTTATTTTTATTACTTATCTATATTTAGCCAAGATTAAGGAAGTAACTCGAGTTACTTCTCCGAATAACTTTTTTCCCCGTGAAAAAAGAAGTAACATAAGTTTATTTTTCATCATACATTGTACTGTGGAAGTTAAAAAACAAAAAATTATGGTGATAATATTATATTCAATCAAACAACCAAAGTTCATATAAAAATTTGATATGAAACAGTTAAAAACCGATAGTAATTTAAGTTATACCTTATAATATAGCTCTACTGAAAAATGATAAAATTCGAGTTACTTCCTTTTTCATGGGGGAGTCGATATACATTTTAGTTAAATTAAATTAAGTATGATCTCCAACAAAAGTGGTGTCATTAAAAGCAAATATTTTATTTTGACAACACAAACAAATGATACTTTTTGCTTTTTAATTGAATACAGACGACAATAATATTTTCCTTCGATTACAATATTTTAAAATTCCTAACTTATATCTATGACGTCGAAAAATAAACCAGTACGCTACCGACTAAAATGTTGGGCCCATTAAAATGCATGCTGCATTTGATATCAAGTGCCACGCATGCCGATGATGGCCGTGTGTTATTTTTTAGAAACAGAGCGCAGACAGGAAAATTGTTTAGATGTTTATTACTTCCACAAATGCCTCGTTGAGAAATTGGATGGTCCGGTGCAAGAACCAGGTATCTCCACTTTTTGAAATTATTCAGGAGATACAAATAACCAAATTATTTAATTTCTGATGGAGGTATAAATTTTATAAAAACATATTCGAATTCTCCAAATGAAGAGCTAACTATTCACGTATATATATATATTCACATTTTAGATTATCTTAAGTATAGTGTTTAATTAGTAAAAAAAAAAACATGGATATACCTGGTTATTGCACCGAAATGGTATTTTTTTTCATATTTTGACTTAATAATAATTCAAGGTGAAAATATAATCACTCATTATACAAAACAGTACCATACCATGCGGCATGAAAACAGTGTTGCACATGTTATTATGGAGCAATAACCGGGTATATCCGGAGATACCTGGTTATTGCACCGAAAACTTTAACCAGGCATCTTCATTTGTATGATATTAGATTATCTAATAAACGGATATACCCGGTTGTTGCACCTAAATGTAGGCAAAATTATTCTTTATCAAAAAGTGCAAAAATATTATATCAATTTCGAAAAAAAATGGAAATAACCGGTTCTTGCACCGGACCCTTCAATTACGAATTCAGCCCCTCCCCTAAATCTAAAAAAAACAGCTAGTTGCGCCCGTACGTGAATATACGTATACGGAGAGTCACGCGTTCAGAAATATTTCCACCGACGCGACGGGCCTGCGCAGCGAATGTAATCGGTCGGGGGTCGAGTTCACCTAAAACCTTCGCCCGAAAAATGTGAATAAAATATGAAATAATTTCTACCATAATAAACTTTTCGAGAAGTCGATAACTTTCACCCCGGTCGAGGGGTCTCTGCGTGAAGAACTGCGGCGCTGCTCAAAGATATTAACGCTCAAATGTGGTACACCTACTGTACGTGTATGCGCACTAGACTCGGGTCATAATCGTGAACTTGGGCGCGAATATCAGATAAAGCACGTTCCACAGCGCTCGCATGAAGTTTATCTTGTTTGACATGTTTTTAAACTCAACGGTTTAAACTTTTATGCAATACCCGGAACAAATAGCAGAAAGTCAATAAATGTATACAAACTATGTAAAACTTAAAATTATGAAAAGCTAGACGTCCTTTGCTCACTGATGATACTTTACACGTAGAGTGGGTCGCCGTTTTCTGTGACCACTTGGCCGGATTTATTAAAGGTAGGTATGTGGTCCTTTTTGAAATTTAAAACCGATGAATCATCACATTCTTAAAACGATTCTGAGTGGATATTTATAAAAAAAAAAAATACATACAAGTACCTAATATATCAATATCCATATTATAAGCTTGAACGTAAAATTGTATTTTGAATTTGTATTTTAAATCTTGGGAACATTTAAAATATTTCTCGAGTATACTGAAATAAAATGTTCAAGCTTTATGATGGAAAAAAATTCATTTTCAAACAAAAATGTGCATGTGTGTGCGTGCGTGCGTGCGTGCGTGCGTGCGTGCGTGCGTGCGTGTGTGCGTGCGTGCGTGCGTGCGTGCGTGCGTGCGTGTGTGTGTGTGTGTGTGTGTGTGTGTGTGTGTGTGTGTGTGTGTGTGTGTGTGTGTGTGTGTGTGTGTGTGTGTGTGTGTGTGTGTGTGAGTGATTAATTTGAAAATTATGCAGAATACTTAAAGATAATTTCTTCTCCGTGACTTCACCGTGTCGTTTTCGACGTTAGCATCTCACTTACTACCCCACAAAGGTTTTACTCAGAAAGTAAAATATCAATATTCACATCAGAATGAAATAATTTCACTCAAAATACAACAAATTTACAATATGCATTACGGTTTACGTAGGCATTTAAAGTGATCAATTCATTGAAGTTTTTATACATTTTATAATAATTTTTACGTATCAATGAAAAAATTATTAATAAATTAGAATATTAGAACATGAATGACATACGGGTTTTTTTTTCTCTACCCGCACTCGTTTATTTACTTGTTAGTGGTTACCCACCGTTCGAAATCTTCAAATATTAAAATATCATTCACCTATGAAAATTGAGATGTGTATCAATATTTAGAGTGTTAATGATTAACGATCCTTGAAGCAGTTTTGTTTTGAGCCCATAAAAATTGCATTTTAAGAAGCGTAGAAAAACGCTGCGAAATCTTGGCCGGAGCATAAATATTCAAACAAATTTCAAAAATGAATTTAATAACATTAATATGTACACATTTTTACATACATGTGAAATATCACATGTACAAAAATAGATATAATTAAGAAATGTCTGATGATATTTTTGATTCTAAGGAAAGCGATTAAGGATCTATTGATTTTATATTAATATTCATTTATTTATTTATTTTTTTTTTGCCTGGGTATAGTTTTTCATGTAGCAGACTTTTTCCATAAAAAGTTACATTCAATCTCTCAATATACGTATATAATACTATATAATACTGCATAAAGTGATATTTTTTGTCTATTCTCAAAAATTCCAACGAGGTTTTTATTAAATATATTTTAGTTATAAAGTCACAATAGCAAAGCTAATAGTGTTATAAACTTCAAGTTTCCAGTTTCCATCATCTAACTAGGTACATTTTTATACCTACTCGTCAAAAACGTCAACGAAAATTTGACAACTTTAGAACTGATATGAAACATTGCAAATAATTTAAACGTTTGTTATAAAATGTTTAATCTTTTATATTAAGGTCTAAAAATTTAACGTAATCTTACTCGTATAATTGACTAATGTCACAGAAAAAACTTAATGAATCGTTTGTCATCTTTTTTTTTTTTTTAAGTGTTAAAAGTTAGAATTCGTATTCTTGAATAATTTTACTGGAGTTCTGCTCAGAATCGCTGAACTAAAAAAATGATTAATCGTTAACTAAAAATATAATACACCCACCACCAAATACCAATATTTGGTCCGAGAAACGAAGAATACCCGTGATCTGAAGAATGTTCGACTTTTTAATTTTAAACTTTAATAAATATAATAAAAGCAGCATAATTAAATTTACTAATAAGTTTCCAGGTCATTGAGTAATTAATATTAGTGACAGGCACTGCATATGATGTTAGGTATATTAGTAGTTATTAAACGTAACTGATTAGTTACATTAAGCTAGGAAGAAGCAACCATTTTCGACGTTAAATAATAATGTATGGTTCCATTTTGTGTTTCAAATAATATCTTCAAATTTAATTCAATCTACGAGTCTTCGATGAATGAATCAAAACATTAAATACAATTTTTTAAATAAAAAAATATACTCAATTATTTTTCTCACATACACACGACGTGTATTGAAGAGTATATCAGATTGGCGAGCGTCTAGATTCGCGAGAGAAACAAAATAATCCATAATTAGTCCTGGAACTAATTGAGTCGAATGTATAGGTAATGAATTGACTATTTGTGCACTAGTGGTTGTGTAACTTTCTTCTTCCGCGTGAACGTACGATAAAGGCACTTCAGAGAATTCAGCTAAATTGTAAATTTACCTAAAGCGCAGTTTGAAATCAATTGAAGTCGTCTACGTTAACCATAGTTCTGATTCGACGACCCTCTCAATTATTATTTCTATGCGGATGGTTGAGAATAGCGCATTCGGTACGGGGAAAATATATCTACAAATAATTCTTGTACAATTCGTAAATGAAATAAACTTCATTTTATGCGAATCGATCGCTATGCACATTTCACTGTTTTTACTCAACATTTCGATCGTTTTCTCGCATTCTCGGGAAAATCACCAGGAAATACGAAAAATCACCGCCCTCAAATATCGACTAGGAGAAATTCCTAAAGGGATACATACGCATGAATTATGAAACGTCCCTTCAGCAAAAGTCCTCGATCTTATCAGTGGAGGGTACAAAGGGGAGCCGTGGGGACTATGCCAATGTTCATAACAATTTGTCGTATATGTTTATACGATATTTCATTAAAATGAAGGTTCATAAAATGTATGTTGTAGTTTAATATCGTCGAAAACGATAACGATTATCGCATTTCTTTATCTTAATCTCGGGTATTGCTCGTACCCGTCATGCGAGGGTTGCGATAAACACACAACGAATTATGTTATTTGTAGTATTATTGTTGTTGTTATTATTAAAATCAAAATGGATGTTCGTACTGACGACACGATTTAAGACCATTAATTGTCCTATTTTGCGTTTTATTTTCTTTTGCTTTTCTACTATTGTACAAGCAACATCGAACGATCCATTTTCGGGTTAAATAATAAATCTCCAAGTTTCGTAGATTTGATATTTTATAATTCTATGTCCAAACTGCATAAATATGTATGATAAATATATATTTCAGTGACTGCTGATTATTTTACATTTATATCTAGAGATTATTCGATTACTGTTACAATGAGTAAGAAAAGAAAAACGAATGATTTGAGTCCGATTTTATACATATTTTTTTTAAGTAACAGTAGAAATGTATGCATGTGTGATATTTGACTAAAATTTTCACCTCTCTTCCTTCCCTCGAACTATCTTTATCCGCCCTTGGATCATATATTTAATAAAAAAACACACTGTAAAATCTGGCATTGCATTTTATCGGTTCATTTTTAGCGTCTAAAGTTATGTTTTTATTACCTGACCGTTTACTATTGACATTGATGTTCGTAAAAACGATATTATCAACTCTATATTATCGTACGGAATTAATACACGCCTTTGCAGACGCGAAATAACGGACGTATGACGTGATGTATAATATACATACCAGTCGCCGGCTCCAGAAACGCTGACGAGTCTTTCTATTTTGTGCGGCGGATAGTGTACCATCGAAACCGCGTCACCGGACTGCCTCGAAGCCAACTGTCACGGAACAGAAAACACAATGTTTAAGATATTTTTATCGCTGCAGAGGTTCTTTACCCCTCTAGCCTTTCGACATTTTCGGCGTTTATACCGTCAAAGCAAACGTTCGATTTCATACGTACCAACAGCCCTTTGTCGCCGAGTGTCACCATGATGACGGGGATGTGAGATATTAACTTACAGACGGCGTCTTTTGAACTATTCACTATGCGATCATGTACATCGAATTCGTAGTCGCTATTAATGGAAACTTTAATGTCGTAATTTACACGCTCCTCGGCTGTAATGAAAAACAAAAAAAAAAAACAGAATGAATTTCCCTTTGGTGTCTTTGACAAAGCGTCTGAAATCGGTATTCGATGAAGCCCATCGATTATTCCGACACAGACACGTGGGGGCTTCTTCTTTAGCGCATCAGAGTGTACATTTTACGTCTCGGACGGAATAGCGTTTAAAACGATTTAGATAAATACATTTCGGAATGCTTACCGACAACGATCACGGGACCAACGCACTCGAAGGTTTATAACGCAAACGTCGTACGATGTAAAATATTATTATTAAACGCCGACCTAGCTGTATACTAGGTACTGCCTCCGTGTTCAGAGTTAATCGCGAGCTTGTAGGCGCGACCACTCGCCGAAGGCCACACGACGACATTGATTAGAAATCACACTAGTATTTCGATTTTTTGTATTTACAGAGCGTATCCAGAATATCATCAGTGAAATTGCGCAGGGGATAAAATATATATTTCATAGAAAATCAAAAACGTTATCTATTTTACACGCTCTCTTCGGTGACTTCATCGAGTCAATGGAAAATGTGTTATCATTTTAAATCTGCTAAAAAAATGCAAACGCTTTATTTTGAAAAAAAAATGCTACTGGTTCAATTTTCTCCGAATACAATATTTTGAAAATCACAACCCATTATGTGTATGACATCGTTAAAAAAAAAAAACCGTATGCTGCTTACTAAAATGTTGGGCCGATTAAAATACGAGTACGTGATGCTGCACCTGTACAGGCTTATTAGTATAAAATAATACTATTATCATTTGCGCACCTAATTAGAAAATAACGTCGATAATAGAGGTACAGTATTTTTTCGCTCTATACTTTCATATATGTTTCCGTCATCGTATCGTAAAAACATTCCATTAGATTAATATTTGATTTAGTCCGTATGAATTGAAGTTGAACAAGAAAAAAAATCATATTTTTTTTTTTGTATAGTGTCACAGTTTTCTATCTTAGACATTTTTTTTTTTAACAATGCACATCACCACGCATTGTCATCCAGAGGAATGAAAAAAATAAGAGCATTATTAAAAAGCTTCGAAAGAATTCGATTCTAATCTCTATACATGTGAACGCTGTGTCAGTGCAACCGATCGTTAATATAGCAAAGTCACTTTAATTGCAACTTCTGCAAAGTAAAGACGAGATACGCTAGTTACTTTCACATGATTAAAAATAATAAGTTCAATAAACTGGTCAATAACGCTGGACATATTATATGACGATATCAGGTAACCTGCAATGATTTCTGGTATGCTATCTACTGGCCTGGACTATCGGCCCACGCAATGTTATATCGTACAAATTGATTAATTATGTTTAAGGTAAAATTGTTTCAAAGAAATGAATATTTACTTACATAGCTATTTAGTATGTACTAACTAATATTTAACTTTATTTGTTACTTTTCACCGTTTCCGAAAATAACCCTAGAACTATTAACAAGTACACCAACATTTAAATTTGTATTCCTCAGTTAAGATGGTCGTGATATATTGGACTGCTTTGCTTTTACATAACATTTTTTCTTAAAACATTATTGTCATACTCATCACTTTCTCATCGTGGTCTGAAATTCATGATAAAGATCAGATATCTTCTATATTCCAAATAAATATGAAGGGCACGTAAATATTATACAAATACATTTTTATTCCTATTAAAATTTAACACTTGAATATACATATATATTTAAAAACCACATCAACAATAAAACTAAAATACAATTAAATATATATATATATATATATACAGTAGAACCTCAATTATCCGGGGTAATGGTGGGGATCATACGGATAAACGAAAACCACGGTTAATCGAGAATTTTTATTCAACGAATGAAGCATGTGAAAATGAACAATTTTATAAACTTGTGTACACATATGTGTGTACATTGTTATATTATAAAGTTATTAGGACTTGAAATAAGAACTAATCAGTCTTTGTTTTTTTTCGTTTCAAAATTATTTGTCTTCCCTCACTTCTAATTTTTCTTTAATTCTTCTGAAATTCATAAAGTCTTCTCGAAATAGTGAGCACGGTTAATCGCAAACACGGATAATCGAGGCACGGTTAATCGAGGTTCTACTATATATATCTTCTGATTTTATCGATTTATTAATTTCTGAAAATTTATATTTTGAATAAACTTTTAACTGTGAGCCCGGCTTGCTGTGACGTAAATTGATAAGAGACTGCTAATCATCATGAAAAATGGTTACGGAAATGAATCTCCAAAGGACATTATACGAAGCCATTATAATTTTGATAATATTACAAGCCAGATAATTAATATTAGATTGCACTTTTTTTTTTAAATAAAACTATCTAGTGTGAAATGTATCACGTTTGTTTTTTGCACTTAAGTATGTCTTATAACAAATCATTCATGGTTTATCGAAAATAATAATAATAAAAATAATAAGAAATAAAAAATATGTCATTTATTTAACACCATATATTTGAAGCTGAACTTTCACTGACTGTTCCGTAACGGCCACGGTTTTTTTACAATTATTTAATGTGCTCATATTTTGTTGTAATCAAGTTTAAGCTTCTTTTGAAAAACATTTAAGTATATTCATTGTATTGTTTAAGTAAAAAAATACTTTAGAAAAAACGTTTACTTCAATTTTTATGTTCGAGTTATACTAGTGTACGTAATTTACTGTTTAAAAAATAAAAACTTGGAATTGTTAACTTAATATCACATGGTATAAAGTATAATAATAGCCGAGCAATATTGATTAACGGCGGTGAAATCATTTCAAATAATTCTCAAAAAGTTTATATCATGTTAAACAAAGACGCAGTCCAATTTTGATGATGCTAGATCAAGTTATCCAATCATTAAATAAATTCCATTAGAGCTTATGTTACATTGACTCATTTGCATTTCATAGCACTTTGAAGTCACATGTGTCATGTGATTTAAACATAAAACAACTCCATTTTCTGAATGTAAGAGTATACATTTGCATCCCGTGATAATTTTTTAATATCGATTTTCCGGATCTAAATGAGTAATTTTGAGTGTAGCCTTTTAAGCGTATTTTTTTATTTTGCGTTTCACTGAATATTTTCAAATGATGCGTCTTAAATCTATCCGATAAATTTGATTTATACATCTTTAAAACGATAATTGTTAGTTTTTAAATCCATTTTTTCGTAGTCTCATATCAACTGATTTATTGATTGTTTGTACACCATTTAACTATATTATGCTTCATGCTTTATTTGTTTGCTCCAAAAAACGGTTTAAATTATTTTTCATTTTTTTTTTTCTAAGATGAAAATCAAGTTTGAACTCCAGTATCATATTTTTACGTTTACATACATAAGCAGAAACACAAACATTACATTTTTATATTATATGGATTTTTATAATAGGCAGGATCAACTTTTCTAATTTAAAAATAAACGGTTTTCTACTGATATTATTCTTTTTCTCGACAACCCCAAAATAAAAACTTTGAGTGAGTTTAAATTTAAAGAACTATAAAAAATTTAAATAATAATTTGTTTTTTTTTCTTATTTCTACTCGCCGAAAAAACGTTTTTCTCATTTTTCCACTCTCTCTTCTCTCTCTCTCTCTCTCTCTCTCTCTCTCTCTCTCTCTCTCTCTCTCTCTCTCTCTCTCTCTCTCTCTCTCTCTCTTCTCTCTCTCTCTCTCTCTCTCTCTCTCTCTCTCTCTCTCTCTCTCTCTCTCTCTCTCTCTCTCTCTCTCTCTCTCTCTCTCTCTCTATCTCTCTCTCTCTCTCTCTTCTCTCTCTCTCTCTCTCTCTCTCTCTCTCTCTCTCTATCTATCTATCTATCTATCTATCTTTCTCTCGTTTTCATTACCTCACTCTAAAATTTCTGATATTATTTACAATCGAAATAATTGTAAGTAATACTCTTACAATTTCAAGTGATTTCAGAATAACTCATTCGTCATAAGCCACCGATGGAAGACAATACGTCGCCATTGTACAATGTACATGCATCTGCACGCTGGCTCTTGACATCTGAGTGGTATTCATGTAAGAAGTTTTTGGTACATTAATCATTGATGACGCCGTTCATCGTATAGAGAGAGAAATGCAGTAGGTATACATCACTATAGTATGCGAGAGGTTTGAGAAGGGGGAAAAGGGATGAAAAAGCTATGGTGGGGAACATTTTGCTAAAACGTCCTACACCGGTTTTAGCAACATTTATTTACCGACATTTTTAATCATCACTCAACTTATTAAAATTTAACTGGTGTACAGAACAATGAACTAGATGATTTTTTAAGTACGCTCGTCCCATTTTCAACTCTGTATAATGCATAAGTTTTGATTTCTTTTTATGTATAATTCAAAACACTAATAAAACTACGATTCTGTGGAGAAAAAAAAATTTTAATGTTTTATATTAACGTGATTATTAAGTTTTTAGTTACTTTAATGGTAACTCCTTTTTTTAACTTGAAATTAATATTTCGAAAACATATACACATACATATTTGATAATTTTGACGTGAACATTTTTCTTTTTCGACCAATAGAGATATTTTAGAGATACATGTATAAACATTTAAAATGTCAAGTATACACAGATACACTACAATATAGGAACAAGAATATTCATAAAAAAAAAACTATGACCAATAATTCAGCACTTTCTAAGTTTTATATTTTTTTATCTTTTAAACTATTAGCCCAACAATACAAATTTTAATATCAAAATTGTGAAAAAAAGATTTTCATTCAGAACGTTAAGTTACGAGTGGCGGTCAATATGTAAAATGTTTGAAAATCCACATAGATAAAAAGAGAACAATGTTCTTTTTTATGAAAATAGTTTTATATGTTTTTCAAATTATACACTAAAAAAAAAATTCAATTTTTTTACCCTACAATATTTATCGAGTTTGCTAGTGCTCACCGAGAAAACCAAAAAGGTTACACTTTTATTACTGTAATCTACTATCACATGTTTTTATTTTAATTTCTCCGAAATATAATGACGTATTTTGAAACTATAGGCACACAAATAGCATAAAATGTATTTATTATTATTACTATTATTATTATTTTTTTTTTTTTTTTTTTGACAAAGTCATAATAGAATATTTATTGGTAGATACACAGTGTAAGAATAAAAAAAAAGCATATATAGACATACCTATTGACGAAAAAGCGAAATTCGTTTAGAAATAGAGTATAATATGCCAAAAGTCAATCAAATTCAAGCAGAAAACCATTTATGGTCACAGTCGACTAAGTGCTTTTTAATGGTTTGTACCTTTTAAAATCATTTCGATCAGACATCTAGAGTTTTATCGCTGACGGGTGGCCGAGTGGAAAACGCGTACAGCTATTGAATTATGGGCATGGATTATGGGGACGGAGATGAAATAATAATATGAATGGTACAGTGTAAAACCATGAATTTTCATCTCTCGTCTGCTCGCGCGTCGCGGCCGAATACTAAACAGCGGCAGCCCGAGTCATTGATCATTTAAAATCAAGTCCGTCGGGCCACGACGACGACGACGGCTGATGGGCGGAAGAGAGATTACCGAACACTTATCATTTGCAACGGTAGTCGGTACGACGTCGTCCTACGCCAAACTCGGACGGAAACCACTATGAAAATGAAACCGGCTTTTACTCAACGCAACGAAAAGCCAAATGATCACGCTGAATAATTACCGAGGTAAACGCAAACGACGTTATTGTTCGTCCATTAGAATTATTACAAAAACGAAAATATTATTATTATTATTGTTATTTTCACGACGACGATACGTTTTGGTACTCATAATTACTTTTGAAAAAAAAAAAACGAAAAAAAATAGCGCCTACAAGACTACTACGTGTCTGTTGTTAAATATATATAAATGTTTTTTTTTTTTTTTTTGTTCGTCATAGCACATAGAGATAGCCGTGATTCGCAGGCCCGCTTATGGGTTTTAAAAATAACGCCGGTAAGTGTGATTTCTCGACTGTCAGTCAGCGTGGCAGCCCACGGCTAATGTACATTAGAACGTGAAATATTAAAATAATTCAATACTGTCTGCCTATTTTCAACAAGTTTACGGTAACTTTTGTATCAATGATTTAGTACGACGATAAGCACGCGCCGGGGACGACACCGGTATTTGGTTGTTGTCTGTTTGTTTTTTTTTTTTTTTCAAATATTCCAAAACGAAATCGCGGCTCACTCGTAATGCCACGCGTAACAACACACAACGATACAAAATAATAATAATAATAATAATATGTAATAAACGTACGTACGGTACCGTCGATACACGACACATTGATCGCCGGTTAAAAGTCGATCGAAACCGACCTCGTTTGTGTTCAAAACGCGGCACTATGACTCGAAACACAATAGTAATAATACTAATGCAGTGATTTATCGTAGGTATCGAATTGACCACCTATCGGAAAATGATGTATCATCGCAATATACGTGACATCGATCTAACGTCGTTTCGATTCAACTATGTCGACCAAGCGTGAATTTTAAAAACGTGTATTGTTACGAAATGTTCGATGAAAATCCCGTACACTATATTGTCGTTTCGATCATATTAATGATGGCGTACGAATTCAATAAATACTACGAAAATAAAAAACAAATATATAACTCTCATTTAAGCGTGAATAATTTAAATTTATGGAATTAAGTTTTTTTTTTTTTTTTGATACGGTATATTTGAAATGTCTTGAATTACGATATTTTACACATTATTTGAATTAACCCTCCTAATGCAAATATAAAAACCATCATTCAAAACTGTTATTGTTCTATACAAAATGTAGACTACAATAGGATTATTTCATAAAATGATAAACGAAACATGCCAAGAATACATTTGTAACACACCAATGGTCAATACTATCAGAAAAAAATGCGCGTTTTTTAATTTTTAAATTTTTTTTTTTTTTTTTTGACGAAATGAGATAAAAAATAAAAACAATACGAGAGTATAATGTATACATTAATAAACCATATAAATTAAATTCTCCGGTTACGATTATGTAAATTTTACTTACACACACACACACACACACACACACACACACACACACACACGTGTGTGTGTATATATATATATATATATATATATATTTATTTATTTATTTATTTATATATAACGTCCGTGTCAAATATAAACAGTGAAATTTCTAATACATAAATGTATAAATAATTTACTAAAAAACACACGAGTATCTACTTCTCAGTGGTGAATAAAAAGTAAATAACATTACGGCGTTATAACGCTACGGTGTTATCCGATATCGTTTTTATTTTTTACTTTTTCCAACGTCGGGTCTCTGAGAATAGCAAACTTAGTGATGATGGGTACACGACAAAAAAAAAAAAAATGAAAAGTCTTGTAGTATATAAGAGTACACGACACCGCGCGTAATTTCCAAACGACGAGAACGCACGGAATTCAAAAGACGTGTTCTCGTGCGTTATAACACACACACACACACACACACACACACACACACACACAACTGTGGTCCGGAAAAACGTTCAACGATAAATTATGATCATCACCACGTCGCGTCGCGTACCGATTTCAGGTCGATTTGTTTTTCGACACTTCATTCGATTCACGGGCAATGAGAGATGCACAAGAGCGCCGCGCAATCGCGAGATCCCCTCCTCCGATCGGCAGCGAAAACCCACAATTATTCGGCAGTCGGGGATTTTCCCGGAGTCCATGGTCGCCTTATCGACGGCGTTTTTCCGACTTATCCTCATACCGCCGACGCAATGCCGCCGCCGGTCTGCGTTTTCTCCGCCGACTCCTCGTGCGAAAACCATCTCTTTTACAAAATCAGACGCCCCGCCACCGCCGTGTTGGCGGCCTATATGCCCGGAGCAAGGCCACGGAGGCTGCGCTGCGAATTTCCCGGACTCCCACGGCGCCCGCGTCGTCTTTCGATCGGTTTCAGATCGTGTCTGGCCGTCCGTCACTCCGTGAGAACCTACAGCGCGAGCATTCGACACGACCACGGAGGTCGTGTAGTAAACGATATTTGTATCAATTGAAATTAGAGAAAAAAAAAAGAAAAAACTTTTTATTCACTCGCACACCGTCTTCGTACGTGATACGTCGTAAAAATTGATAACAAACGACAACGAGTCACCCGCGCACTGAACAACGCATGCCGTTTCCCGTGTTATACGGACGTATTTTAAAATTAAGAGTGAAAAAAAATTTAATAGACTTACATGAAATAGTTTAATACTCACTATAATTCGAGTATTGGCATAATATTTACTTTAACATTACTTTTGTTTTTGTTTTCTAAATTAAATAAATAATAATTATAATAGGCAACTGGCCAAAATAAATATCACCTGAGCGCATGAACTTGTTCATGAGAAATATCAAAAATATTTTTAAAGTAGAACAATAAATCATTTTTTATTTTAAAACGTCGGTTTTTTTTTTTTTTTTTTTGGATAACGTTTTAAAATTATTAAATATTTTCGGTTTTAGTCGCCAAACGGATGAAGAACAAAAATAGTGTACACAGTCTATATCGAATAAACTGTTTAAAAACATATATATTTTAATTATAATCCTTGAAAATTATCTTTAAATACTACGCCATGTCATAAAAGTCAAAGACTTTTTGATTTTTGTTCAAGTCTGTAAAAAAATTAATACAAAACACTTAGCTTATACGGATGAAGTGAAATATACTCGTTCAATAAATTTCTATTTATATTATTCTCTAGCTGATGATTACGAGAATCAAGTTCCTAATACAAATTATTTAATGACGATCAAGGCGTTGTTCCTCTAATAAAGTATTCCATAAAATAACATCATTTACATTATATACATTACATAATATATAATTTTTGTTTTCTAAATATAAACGGATATAACTTCAAATATATAATTTCCTGCCTCCCTCCCCTCCCCCCAAAAAAAAAACATTATGAACAATACCTTTTAACACCACGATCGTATGTTTATACGTGATCACAGTCATTTACGATAAAGGTTTTAAAACTGTTTATTACGATGATTCATTGATTTTAAATTTTTAATCGTCTCTATTAAAAGCTCGATAATTACTGCCACTTACATTTTGTTGCTAATAAAGGCGTAACGTCCTAGGGAAACAAACGAACAGATTGCGCGTTGTTTAATCATCGAAATTATTCATGTGCAAGTGTGCAATACAATTTCTTATGCACAACTAATTTAAATAAGTAAATAAAACAACGATAAAAGCCTTTAGTTCTTAAACAAATATTATACGCGACGGCGAGTGCGCCGAGTGGTACTAAAGAGAACAGCTAGTTAATCAATTGGAATTATAATATTATGTACAGTGTATACATTGTTATTGTTAATAGTGAAAAGTCCGGTGGTTTTAAAAACAAAACCGTAATGAATGCCAACCTCAATGGACATATTGTTATACGTAGTAAGAACGATATTATTTTATGTTCCAAAACAATTGTTAAATTATTTTTAATACGATTTAGTGAACACTGAACAGTGGCCAGAATAATGTCAGAGTGGTTCCCTTCTGGTTTCAGGGTTCTAAAGAGAATAGTTTTTATTATTATCATTATTATTATTATTATTTTTTTTTTAACTTTTCATCATAGCTTACCCCACGAAAAGTGGTAACTGACCGTCACGGTACAAGCAGTTTTTCTCCGATAGCGGTAGCCAATAAAATGATTCCACGCTTTAAACAATTATTTTGAAATTGTTAAATGTTCAAACCGTTTTCGTTCACAGTTCATCAGTATTTATTAATCATGTAAACATATCTCACAAATGTTTATAATAACAATAATAATAATATTTTATATTATTTAAAAAAATATTATGGTATTCAAACGAGAGCCACTGTCTACTGGCTTGGTGAAATCAGTCAGCCGCCAATTTTCTTGATGTGAGTAAATAAATCGTAACTAACACATTCAGGCCAAAACATCCCAGTAAAAAAATAAATAAATTTCATAAACGAAAATTAACCAATAAAACTGTAATTCTTGATTGATGTAAAATAATATACTTTAAAATTATTTTACACTGTCATTTGAAAACGAGTCTAGAAATATATTCTTCGTTTTAATAAAATTAGTAGTTCCTTTATTTGGTTTTGATTTTTATTTATTAATTTATTTTTTCTTGACGGTTAATATGGTTTCATATAAGTAAGATAGAAAGAATAAGGAGCTTCCAAAAATGTATTAAAGTTTTAAGATGATGCATATGGCTGTTATGCTCTACTCACCCTGTATTGTGTTTGAAATTTGTTGTAGCTCCTTCAAATTTGGAGATATAAACGACAGTCCTTTCCACGAGTTCGACAAAAACGGTTTCGCAGCAACGGCAATGTCGGTAGTTTCAAAGTACACTGAGAAACAAATCACAAATCACTAGAGGAACTGTAAAATTGGCAAAAGATATTTACAGCGTTCGGACAATAGCTCTTACCTGGTATGTTCTCCTCGTTACAGAATCCAATCACAAATTCCATTGTTTCGACACAAACATTGCCGTCGATGATTACGAGTGGGCTCTGATATAATGCGTCAATATTTTTCTTGACCTTTCGTTCCCGACGTAATGAAATAGCAGGTGATGTGATTCGTGAAATAAAACGAGAATGCAATCAAATATTATTACATTTAAAAATATCCTAAGACGTTAAAAAAAAAAAAAGTAACTATGTAACATGTTCACACAGAATTATCTTAGGGCACATCATTTTCTCTAGAATATTGAATTGATCTACGAAAATCGATTGATACTTGAAGAATATACCAACTTTCAGGATTTGTCATAGTGTATAAAAATCAAATTTGATACAATTTTACATTATTATTGTTAACAACAATGTGCCAAATAAATTAAATGCTCCAATCCAACATTTTGAAAAATAATTTTATTAGAATTATGCATATGAAATATATATATATACATACGCTCCTTTAAGTAGCGTATTAAGTATATAAAAATAATACCAAAATAATAATAATAATAGCATAGCTTATTTAATTTTTAAGAAAACAAAAATATTTTCTTCAAAAAAACTATTAGGGATTTTGGATTTTTAGGTGACTGAATTATGATCAGTTTCAATGTTTTTCATAATTAGGTATATCATAATGTTCAAGATACAACAGATTAAATTTCACAATTTATTTTCAAATACCTCAAAACATCAAATTTCATAAGATGTATTTAAATATTTACATTTATATCAGTTCACTTTTATCATTTAAAATATGTTTTCAGATTTTATAGGTATTCTGTTGAAAAGTCATAGAGATTAATAAAATTTGACATCATAAACATAGCATCCATTGAATTCTTTTATTTCATAAATTTTCATTCATTCTAATTTCGACTAGATGTTCAAAGAAACAACGAGATAAACGTTTGTTATGACCGGTTAAAAATACATACAGTACTTAACGTATATCATGTTTCACATGATTCGATCATCTAATTTCAAACTTATGAAATTAATGGAAACAATGGAGACAAACTTCCGAGAAAATTGAATTATCCGTCGATATGTTTTTGTTCTATTGTCATACACTCGAGTTCGACGACTTTCTAAATTAATTTTTCAAAATAATTTTGTTTAGTTTTTCAATCAATTCCATAATTATAATTGTTTCCCGGTACCAGTTCCAACACAGAAAATTATGAGTTAATTATCATTTTACTTGAGAATCAATAAAAATCGTTAGTATTATCACACTTCTGAGTTTTAATACTCGTAGATGTTTGATTCGTATTACTCACGTAATTTAGATTTTACTATTTGCTGCTTTTACGATAGTTTATATTAAAAACATTTTTTTGTTATTTTATGTGGTTCGTACACATAATGGTCAGCTAACAAACCTTATCGTAACTAATATTAAAATGTTAAATAGTCAAGTCGCCGACCTATTTACTTATTTCATAATTACTGTGCCCATTATCGGCCTCGATATTTATTTTTGTTCCGTTACGTTATCATCATATTTTATAATTAATTAAATGCTGAAAAAAAGTGTGAGTGAATAATTACTATTGTTTCTAAACATAAAATATCATGAATGAATAAAGTCAAAAAGCAAACTAATGGATATTAATGAAATACTTGATTTTATCACGGTAATTAAAAAGTAAATTTCATAAAGAACTTGATTCAAATAGTTTAATCACGCCGATGATTTTAAAGAAATTAAATTAATGGAATACGCGTTCAACTGGGAAATTCTGGTCTGAATAAATTATCCCGGGTATATATATATATATTACCTACTGGTTACATGCGATTATGTCGCGTGCTCGGTATCAAATAATTTCGAATTCAAAACGAATTAATTTATAACTGACATGAACTTAACCTATAAATTACCATGTCAATAGATATTTGCTCGTGGCATTCCATGTCCCCGATGCATGCCATACAGTCACCTTCCTGATTTTGGAGAACCACGCACCAAGACGTAGATCTATCGTCGACTATCGCGACGTTCTCCGTACTCTAAACAAAATTTAAAGCAACATATATTTATATATAAAATAAAACAATTGTCTTTTGTTTAAAGTTCTAGAGTAAAAAAAAAAAAGAGGACGTGTGTAGTTAACTATGTGATTAAGTGATTTCAGTATCGAATGGCCGTTAGAATCGTCCCCGATGGCCGATATGAAACGGACATTGTGTCCGAATCGGCCCAAAGCGTCCGCTACGTTTCTACCGACTCCGCCGCTGACTTGTTTCATCTGGCCGGCCAACATTCGACCGTCTAGCTAGATAAAACAAAAACAAACAAAAAAAATAAAATCATTGTTAAAATTCTACATTTTATAGTTTATAACGAATATCATAATATACGACTTTTAATAAAGCGGCTCTTGACAATTGTATATATATTTTTTAATGCGCACAAAAATATGACTTTTTACGAAATATACAATAACTATAAGTTTGATCATTTGTAATTTAAACTTTCCTGTGCACCATTCCGACAAGAAACAACGGAGCAAAACAGTCACAAGGACACGGTTCACTTTCACGCCCTCAGTGATATATTAATACAGTTATAGCGAAAATAAATACATAAATAAACAATGTGTACCCCTTTTTAAACATCGGACGCGGAGCGGTACGACGTCGAAAACGATTTTTAGTCCAATATAAATAATAACGGTCTTAAAACTTAGCTCGAAATTAAAAAGATCGCTCTTTTTCACAACGCATATAATTTTAAACGTATCCAACGAAAGTCGAAACGATTCGTTTATTTAATGACAAATAATTAACGATGTTGCGGTTTTCGATTTAAAAGTATACGACCGTAGCACGACAACGTTATCGTAAGTGATGTTTATTTTCATTTAATACACTTAAACCTTTTTCAAATAGAACAGTAATTGTTGAACGTCCAAAAACACTTCATATTCATCACGAGAATTTTACGAGCATTAATATTCATTACAAACATGAAAACCGAGTCGAATAATTTAATATTATTATATGCGTTTTTTCGATTACACTCTACACTCAATATCTACATAAATTATCAAAAGACACTGTTCAATTATAAAATTCGCAGCGAGATTTGAAAACGTTATTTTCTCTCAAAAGTTTTCAACACATATTTTTCTATCTACGTTAGAAATTTAATTATATCAGCTCGATGGATTTTTTTTTTTTTTTGTATTCGTTTAAAGTTAGAATAACGACTTAATAATGACTCTCGTTTCAAAAAAATAAAAAAATAAAAATGACCGATACGTTTTTAACATTATTTCATAAAACGCACAATTCCTTGTTTAAATGTTAAACAGCCCTTTATCATATACTCACGAATAAGTCTACTTATTGTTACATCTATGCGAAAAACGGTTTTGTCAAAACTTCTATGGGTGTATACGCACTTTGAATTTCAAAATACGACAATATGGATCGATTTTCACGAATAATTAAATCGACTTTGATCGTCCCGTCACGGTACCAAGACGAATATTTGGAATACGACATGAAAATTTCACCAATAATGCATGCCAACGGGTTCCGTGCTACGTAAAAAACTAAATAATTGGATCAATTATTATTATCCCTCGAGCTATATTCAAAATCGTTTTCCAAACGCGATGATTTATCATGACTTTGAAACTCGAAACAATAACACGTGCAACTTAATCGTCGTGAGCCTTCGACGAGCGCCGACTAACCAAGGTGCTATACATCCACCGCGACTATATCGAGCGGAGCGGCGAACGACCGACTCCCCTATTGTGTTTTCGGGATATTTTTCGTTTTTTTTTTTTCTTTACGGCCTTTTCTTCTTTGCCTCTGTCGGGACCCTCACAGTAGAAACATCTCAAAAACATACCGATAAGCCCGAAAAAAACGTTTTTCCCGCCGCGGCACGTATGCCGACATTGACGATTCGTTAATCACGGTATTCGTCACTATTGCCCCGCGTCGTCGTGTGAAAGACGTCGATATTATGTATTTTTACATATTATTATTATTATTGTTCGTGCGAATACAAACGCGGTCGAACCGTTCCTGGCAACAACGCAATAACGTTTCGTGCGCGGACGGAGTTACGATTCCGAAACGGAATGTGCGTATAAAATATGTGCGTCGACTGATAGTAACCCCGGTTTATACGCACGAACCCCGCCGAACAACACGAATAAAAGCGAACGTACGAAACAGTCGCGCGAACAATGCTTGGTTCGTTAGGCTTTATGCGCACGTCGTCCGTGTTAGACGCGAGTTTGTCACGTGTTCCTAGAGATATTCGTCGAATATTTTAAACCAAAGCCGATCGCGATGGTTTTATTTTTTTTCCCCCGTGGATTTTCCTCGACCGTTCGCCAGGCTATCGAAATACGATTTTAGAATCGACTCAAAAACCCATAGACGATCGCTGCGAACGGTTTTGTTTGTTTCAACGTGTTTTATGTAAATGTAACAATACGTTATACATTATTGTACGAATCGATAGGACGTACAAAAGTTTATCGCAACAAACAAAGCAATCATTTAAGTATTCCCTTTGAAAAACAGTTTCAACGGCATACGCGGAATTTACAGTCGGTGCGATAAAATAATTTTCTACGCGAAATAGATCTATTTATTTATTTATTTAGGACAGTACATTATTTGTAAAATAAACGTATCAGGTAAAATTTAACGGAATCGTACCACAAGAAAAAAAACACATCACGAGTAGGTATAAATAAATTGTCCTTAGATTTCATATTAATAATATTTTATTCGTTTACGATTTACATACTATGCGTTTAATTTTAAATTCCTTAAAACGTTATTATTATTCATTGAATTTCAGGCTTCTGTGAAATTGCTCGAGAAAACCATTATTTTCAATAATACCGAATTTCCGTGCACCTAAGTATTGAAAATTATTTTACTAAAATCAGCTGGTCTGTGTTTTTATATTATTACATAATATGTATTATACGTGTATTATCGTATTCGCAACAAAAATTAAATAAACGAGCCAAAACACGAGCTGAAATTAACGTAATAACATTTACGGTGGACTACCTATATGTTAAGCGGCACGGAGATATTGCAGGCAAATAGACGTACAAACAGATAACATCTAGTGTAATCGAAGCGATAAATTAGCATTGACGTTAAGCACTAACATACAGTAGTGAACAGATACATTGTAGCGATGTACAGGAGGTGTAGTTCTCTCGGTCACGATTAATTAACCGTAACAATCAGTGATCTATACATTTATTAAACGCAGCGCACGAAACACGTGTGCACATGTTCGGACCAAACCATAATATACACTCACGACAATAAAATCTGTGCCCGTACGGAGAATATTATTATTATTATTATTATTGTATCGTCTTTCATATGATATTATTTACAATACCGTGACGTAAAAGTACAGTATCGTCACGAAAAAAAAAAAGAAGAGACTTCTCGTCAACTGCGAGTGAAAATATATTTCATACTCGACTAAAAGAATGTCCCCGTTATTAATAATTACGACTACTACGTGACAAAAACCGATGACTGAATAAAATTGTATAAAATCCCATCGAGACGTCGACAATACCGACTGAATTTCGATATTAGGCACGATCCCGGTAATAATATTCAACTTTGAAATTTGCATGCTCGGGTAAAGTTGAATTACGAACCCGCTAACTGTTTTAATTTTGTCGGATACCTAGAGACGGTGATTATTTGCGACAGCAGATGGCGTTTGGCGTCGGACAAACACATAGAAACTGAGTTTTCTATTAAAATTGAAAATATATTATATACGCTTCAGTACATTCTGATACACGCATACACTAACGAATACACACGCGCCGCGTATTTTTAAATATATTGAAATTTGAAACACAAGTGCACGGCATAGGCGCAATTTTAAGGGTACTTGCGGTGCTAAGCAATCCCACATTTCAAATCAGAGTCCCCGAATTCGTTTGGGCTAATTAAAAAATGTAATTATTTATTTTGATACCTACACATTTTAAATTGTTTTATCACTAAACATTTGTTATTACAAATTTACAAGTGTGTAAAATATGAACTATAGTCTATAACTCGTTTAGTATTAATAAACCAATAATAACGTAAAGAATTTTATAGTATTATAGCGTAATTACTAATTTTTCTGTATTATTTAATCACTTAATGTTATAGAAAAAAGTAGCTACAAAGACTAAGTAATTGATTGTAACTGATCGTAAAATCGTATCACGACACTTAATATTTATATCATAACATTAAATCAAATCACATTTTCATGTTACATCTGTTATATTAAGAGCAATTGTACGTGCCACGTTCAGCTGTTATGGACTGTTAGCCGGTAGGCAGTTATTAAGCGATATATTTAATATTTACTATAAATCTTAGTAATAAATTACACAGTACAACTTGTATTTTGTAATAATATTAAATAATAAATAACAATGTTACTCTCTTCTACTATGGCGGCAATTCTTGCGATTTCCGTTACGTACTACTAAGTCATCCAGCTTTCTCCTCTAACAGGCTTAACTTAAAAAGATACTAAGCGTCCTACAGAACCAATTGTCCACGTATCATCCAGGCTCCAACAATGTACATTATACCTAATTAAACTTGTCCTGCATTTCGTGTTCGGTTTAAAAATATCAACTCCACCAAAGACGTCGAGCCTTTACGCAAGTTCAGCTGTAAATATATCATTGTTCTTGTCTTATACATAATTTTAGAGATGTAATAATTGTTGTTTAAATTTCATTAAAAATTAAATAAATAAATAACAATAACAATGTTTAGCGCTGTGCATAATTTACTCTTTTGTGAACATAAATATATGATCGAATTTACAAAAGGAAGGCATGGAGGCGAAACTGCTCGTGGATCGCATTTGACAAGAAAATTCTATCGTCCCCGATAATTTTACCCAAATAAACCTATGAGTCTTAATTGTGTTGTATCGCACGAGAAAAAAAACACAAGTGAATTAAAATTCTTATTTGGATATATTAAGCCATGAGGGAAATGTTTGGAACACATAGTGCTATGGGCTGCGGTGTCCGTTAAGGGAGAAGTCTCTATTAAAATTCATGAGTCCATAAAAAATGACGTGTTATCTTAAGTGCGGGGCATGAATTATCGGAGTCTGAGGCGGGTAGACGAGATATAGGGGGCAAAGACTTATTCGATATAAATGTGCGCGCGTTTTTTCTCTCTCTTTCCCAGCTCATTACCGTCGTATTATATTCCCTCTGTCTTACTCCTAGTTTAAAATTTCCTCTCTTTCTCACTCTCTCTCTCTCTCTCTCTCTCTCTCAGCTCATTGTCGTCGTATTAAATTCCCTCTGGCTTAATCCTAGTTTAAAATTCTCTCTCTCTCTCTCTGTCTCTCTCTTTCTCTTTCTCTCTCTTTTTCAACCACGCCATTCATTATTCTACAAATGAGATATTATAATTGAAAGGTAAAAGTGAAAGAGGTAAACAGGGTCGGACAACATAGAGTGCAGACGGGGTCAAGACACAGGAAAGATTTTCCGACCGACGTGAAGCCCAAATTGGTGGCCGGGGGAACGCTGGCACGCGATCGGGATGAGGTAGGACCACCGCGGTGGCAGTGACGTGCGGGTAAGGTGGATTGTCAGGAACACAGAGCGACCGGTGTGGACGAGGAACAAAGAGGACGACGTAGGAAAGAGGAACGAAAGAGAGAACCACGGAATACGAGAACGCGGGGGACGGATAGAGAGAAAGAGAAAGAGAGAAAGAGAGAGAGAGAGAGAGAGAGAGAGAGAGAATCGAGACGGAAGAGAACAGAAGCGTCGGAGAGCCGGGCGAGCGGCGAGGGGTCGTATTAACGGGTCTCCATGGTAACCTTTTGATGCGTAGTGCAGTGCCGGGATAAAACCAGGCGCGCGTCATACTCTCTCTCTCTGCTCAGCGTGCTTCCACTTTTATCGATTCGGCGACCACATAACCAACCCATTTAAATATTTTCAAGAACACGTTATTGTAATGTGTGGTGTGATGTGTGCGCGTGTATATGGGTGGTGATGTTATGTGCATGAGCGTGGTGTGTATGTATGTTTGTGTGTGTGTGTGTGTGTGTGTGTGTGTGTGTGTGTGTGTGTGTGTATGTGTGTGAGCATGCGTGTGTATAAGAAAGAGGGTGTGTGCGTGTGCGTGTGTGTGTGTGTGTGTGCGTGTGTGTGTGTGTGTGTGTGTGTGTGTGTGTGTGTGTGTGTGTGTGTGTGTGTGTGTGTGTGTGTGTGTGTGTGTGTGAGTGCGTACACGTTTATTTGATATTTTTGTATATTTTGTGTAATATTAGAATTTTAGACTTTCTGTGTAGGCCAAGGCAAACTTAATCGATAGGATTGTATATAGGTATACGTTTACATTAGGCCGAACACAAAAAATAGAATATAATATAGTTAAAAAAAAGAAAATGTGGTGGCCATCGCTTCTCAGCACCCACCACCCCCGCCATAGTACGATAACATAACACACTACCGTCGAAACGCAATAATAATAATAATAGTAATGTAACAACAACAACCGACACGCGCCGCGTTGAAGTCCGAAGGACGCGCGACGATTACGGAGGTCGTAACGCCTCGCAAAATAAATAAATAACATGTTCGTCAGTGTTTTTCGGTTAATAATTATTAGTGGATACGTGTGGCGTGAACCCTGTGCATATACAACTATTAAAGACGACAAAAAAAGAAACGAACATCACACAGTTGCAGATTGGGAAACTCTGTTCCATAATGTACCTGTTGATTTTGAACCCTTAACGCCGGCGTACTACTCTCTCTCTCTCTCTCTCTCTCTCTCTCTCTCTCTCTCTCTCTCTCTCTCTCTCTCTCTCTCTCTCTCTCTCTCTCTCTCTCTCTCTCTCATCCTCTCTTTATCTCTCCCACCCTCTCTTTATCTCACCCTCTCTTTATCTCACCCTCTCTCTATCTCACCCTCTCTTTATCTCACCCTCACTCTATCTCTCCCACTTTCTCTCTCCTTTCCCTGAGGACGTCCAATTATTGTTCTAAAACCGAATCAGTAACAATGACGTTTTTTCCCCACATCAGAACAGATTTCATTCAACGCTCAATGTGTATGATGCAAATTTGTAAAGCAGTATAAGTCATCGTTGGTTGAGAGCACCGATTTTTTGGATGTCGAAAAGTTGTGTTATTGCGTGGATGAGAGGATTCGGTATGTTTTTTTTTAAATTGAAAAAGTTCAATTTAACTGGAAAACTTGTATCGTTTTTCCACATTCCAAATAAAATTTTCTTTGCATTCTGTCTGTAACCGTATTCTCGCAGAGTTGAGTATATGAAATTCCTATCTGCATTCTACTTTGGACATTTCAATAAACAAAAAAAAAAGAATATCCAATGCACATTCAGTGAACACCACCTTTTTTTATGAAACAATACACCCACACATATGTAATATGGATGTATTATGAACGTTATTGTTTTAGTTTGAGAAAAAAATCTTTACGACGTCTTAACATCGGTATCATAAAAACAAACAAAAATGATTTTCTCATAACTTTTGCTTGTACGAAAATGAATAGGTACTCAGGGTATCATTGATTGCAAACAAATACAGGGATTTATTAAATTTAAAAATTTTTAAATTGTCCCCGTGTGCCTGCAAATATCAATATCGACATAAGTTTATATTTCCTCTGCATTTTGAGAGTGTTTAAAATTCGATATCATTTTTTTAAATTATCTTTAAATTTTGCAGGTAATTTATAGAAACTATTTCTTCAACTACCAGAATTAAACTTCGACAGTTGTAATGAATTGTATAAATGTTTCTTTAAATACGAATTTTTTATATTTTTTTAATAATGAACTTTGTCATAAATAAAATTAACTAACAATATACCTTTACTTAAACATTTTAAATTAAAAGCACAAATTCATGTTTAGAAAATTCCCTTCTATTACACGTTACTTTAAAAAAACAAAACAAAAAAATGAATCCAACAATTTTTAATAATATAATATATATTTAATAATTTAATATAGAGTAATTGAAATAGTTATTAAACCATTATAGTAATTTAAATATGTACTTTAAAAAAAAAAATAAAAAATTTCTATATTAGTTAGTAAATAGACACAGCTTATTCGTGAAGATGAATTTTATTTACGTCGAATAATTTACAAAATTATTTCAAACAATGATTGAAAAAAGAATGCATCAGTAAATAAATACCGTTGTACAGCCATCTAAATCTAAATTATCTAATTTTAACAACTATACATTTTTTGCTACAACGACGAAAACGAAACAATAGCTATTCGTACAGTTAAATCAAAGTGTTAAACGACAGTGTTTGGCAAAATCAAACTCGAAACAATATCGTTTTTCCCGACGAATTAATAATCGATCAATTAATAATGTCCAAGGGTACGCCGTGAAGCAGACCTAATAAACATAAACACAAAACGAAATGTTATCAGGTGGATACGAATCACGGGGCTGAGTAAACAACGAAATTTCACTCTAAGCGCTGTATCGGGCTGTATACACCTATATTCGCGGTAGAGCTTGCCAAAATAATAATAATAATAATAATAATGATAATGATAATAATAATAATAATAATAATAATAATAATAATAAATAATAATAATAATAATAATAGTAACAATGAATAATTAAAGGGGGAAGAAATAAACAAAGAAAAAGAAATACCAGCTGTAAAGAAGAAAAAGGCGTGCTACCGGGTGTCCGAACCGCCTAATAATTACAGATTTCGCCACCAGTACCGCATTGGCCACGACGTCGCGTCTCTCATTCATAGTGTGCGTTCGCGACGTAACACAGAAAGTTCTGAAAGTGCGCGCTGGACAAGTATAAATATAAAGTAAAAATGTGTGACTCGTTAAAACTTTTTTATTACTACTAAACAAACGATAATAACGAAAAAATCGGTCACAATACGCCAATACACGAATACATATTTATAATATTTTTATGAATATGATACGTGTGTTTTACGCGCTACATTTATATAGTTCTCGCTATTGACGTCGTTTTTCGTTTTTTTATTTATTTATTTTAATATTTTTTATTTACTGATTATTTTATTATTTTTTTTACCGGGAAAAAAAATGATTTGATCGTCGTTGCAATTAATCCGATTCGTACGCGCCAAAATGACTTGACGGATTCGATAATTATCATCAAGTCTATCGCGTCGATAAAATAATATGTAATGTTGTAAATAAATCGTAATACTAAATAAATCTACTCATAAATGCGTCTAATTCGATTGCATCGATTGGATAAGAACTGCTTCCAGGACAAATGGACGTGGGCCGGACAAGGTAGACAGAAATTTCCAAAATGTGAGTACAGCCATAGATCGTCAAATTTGAAATTTTGTTATTATTATTATTGTTATTATTATTGGGTTAGTAATAATTCACGCCAAACTTTGAACATTAACCGAATACTGTCGACTAGAGTTAGATTTTTGAACCAAATCGCTGCCCCGTAAATAACTTTTAACTTAATGTAAAATAAAAGAAAATAATGTCATTTATTTTGCATTCGGACCAACATGGTATAATATTTGACGATTTCGGTCGTGTTTAATTCCGTTACCCCGACATTAATAAGTTTATCTATAAAACACTCAACGACGAATTGCAGCACATTTCGTTTTTCAATTATTAACTTTAAAATACATGGTGTTAAATCATTACAAGGTATGAACTACTCTAACTCGTATGAACCCAAATGATATTTGATGATTCGAGAAGAAAATTAAAATTGTTAATATCGAAATTGTCTTAAAATGTAAGCTCGAAATATATTTTTTTTTGCTCATTAGGAGATATTATGCGAGAATAATGTAAATACTAAACGCAATTCTTAGGCTCAGTTAATCACACATCTGTATTTTTATGATGTCATAAAAAAGTGGATTTCTTTATAAATTTAAATTGGTACCGTTAATTAAAATTGTATTTTACATATTTTTAGAAAATAACAATGCACATATTTTTTACACTATGCTTCTCGACAGTCATCGATTTTATTTGTTCGTATTTTTTTATACTTCAATTGTAATCAATTTCATTTTTCTACAAATGGCAAAATAATGATTTTTTCCCCAATAAATAGACAATTACGTCCTAATGAACAAACGAATTCAATACATCAATATATTTCCAAATATGTCATATGCTTCATTTCGTTCGATCCCTGTAAATTATCATTTTACGACTTTTTTTTTAACTTCACTCGAACGATTAGGTGAATTTTTTGACGCATGAAAAATATTTATATCATATTTTATCGATGTGAAATAGTTGTAAAATATACAACGTATAAAACACGTTTGTTTAAAATAGTTACTACAATATTTTCTATAAATAAAAATTAATTGAAACTCAAAAATAATTTTACCGTATATTTTTAATTTTCAAGACCGTAAAATCATAAACGTTTCAGCAGTTTTTAGTGAACGAACCTCAGGGCCCCGTACGCATATGAATATTTTAATTTCTATTAGCAAATGCTTCCATGGCATAAAATCGGGTTTGAATAAAATAAACTCAATGAACGCAAACGGCGCACAAATTAAAATAAAATATACGTACTTGTTACTCATGAGACCGTAATCATTTTGATCGTCCCTAGGTAAGATTAATTAAGCGTCAACAATAATTAGACATTTTGCGAAAGAACGCTGTCACTTAAATTTATGGTCAAGCTCGTCGAGACATTAACAACGGTGCCAATTTCACTTCGAGTAAAGTTTAACAAGAATAATAATAATAAAACGCACATAAACGAATCGGTCATTTTCGGTTTTGTTACACATCATCACTTGTACGTACAATAAAATCGTCGCTGTTGTTCCACAAAGTTTTTTGATTCCCTTTTGTAATTGTCTCATTGAATACCGTTAGAGCGGAATTATTATTGATAGCATTCGACTCTGCGTTGTTTTCAAATCTCTCGATTTAGTGTGTTTTTCGAGAAAAAAAAAACAAAAAAATCACGTGAATAATGCGGCCGTGTTTTTAGGCTGATTGTAGTGACGTCTTATTTAGGCCGTTTCGAGGACGACGTGAAAACGGGTACGTGACGAAAACACAAAAAAATAAAAGGAGCAATTACCGCTTTATTTAATAAAACACAAGACTCGTTATTATGTAAATACCTATCGCTCGAAAGTTTTCGAGTCGGTGGCGAAAATCGGGTAAATACGAGACACATCGCGACGCGTGCACACACACACACACACACACACACACACACACAAATAGTACGTGTACGTAGGTCACGTATTTACATGTGCGGTGTAAAAAGTGTGCGTATCAATAATTCAAGGTGGAAAACTTTAATTCGCGTTCTGCGATCGGACGACGACGACGGCGACGGCGAAGGACGTTGTACTTTTGTGAGCTTTCCCGAAATATGTATATCGTCGTTGCGCGATCTAACGCAGACGCTTTTATACACGTGCGCACATCATAACATATTATAATATACAATAAATACTGCATGTATATAATACGCGCATAAAGGTCATGCCGCCACCGCCGCACGATTACGAATTTAACGTGAAAAACGCAATTTTTACGCGCGTCTTTACACACGCCGCTGACCTTTTGGATACGCGTTTGATATACTCGTATATATAAACGCCGGAGCCGTCTGGACCGCCGCGCTGCCGCGGCTCATATAGGATATAACGGTATTAAGCCATGCGATATTTACGACTCTCGCGGTTTTTTTTATTTTTTTTCCGCCTCCATATATAATATAACTCGGCCTCGTATAAATAAATAAACGTACCTGTATAAATAAATATAATACGCGAGCGAGTGCGTGTGTGTGTGTGTGTGTGTGTGTGTGTGTGTGTGTGTGTGTGTGTGTGTGTGTGTGTGTGTGTGTGTGTGTGTGTGTGTGTGTGTGTGTGTGTGTGTGTGTGAGTGTGTGAGTGTGTAAGCGTACGCTGATACGAAATACACACGCACATTCGCGTATTGCTCTACGTACAGGTGATTCTTATGATATTATCGATTTCGTATAAATACCGTTTTGTCATTTCCACCGGCCGCGACTCGCACGGTCCGTGTAAAAAATTATCCCGCGACGTAATATTCTTTATCCGGCGGTCGTCCTACGCGTCTACGCACGTGCTATACGAGGTGGTTTTTTTCGGCGCGCTCGCCAGAATTTTCATCTCTGCGTAACGCCCGGATTTTAGCACGTTTTCACGTACGGCTCGAAACGCTAACCGAACTCGTTTTAATGAGAAAAAAAAATTCTTTTTTATTTTCGTGATTTTTTATTTATTTTTTTTTATAATTTTTATTTTTCTTAAACGAAAGCCACTATTTGTTGTAACGTAATAGGTATGTGATACAAAATATAATACGTTTTTTGTTTTTTTAGACATTTTGTTATTTAATTTATAATATTTTGTTTTTATTTTATCAGATCATTTTCAGAGTTTAAGAGACAACACGAGCGTTTTAAGTTTAGACGCAATAACTGACGAGGTACCTCCAATGAGAGGTTTCTTCATTCGGTGTTCTCTGTAATTATTATTATTCTAATTCGTAAATTATAAGCTCAGTGTTCTATAATCTGTACTTATATATAAGATTTCATAAAAATAAAATGATGTTGAAAAAAAATTTAGATTAGTCACAAGGAATACATTGCAGTGGTTCTCGAAAAAATGTTCTTCCAAAACTCGCCGTTCTAAACTCAAAATAGTGATATTTTACGAACTATTGGTCCGATGATAAAAATTTAAATATCAGAAGAAAATTCAGACGTACGTTTTGAAACGGGGTGGGGATTCGTACGAAAAAAGTCACTATGTACACAGCATACGCCTACGGACTGTTCGTTCGAGGGAACGGCAAAACGGACTCAGCAGCGGTGGCGTATCAATTTCCACGGTTCGCTCGCAGACAATATTAAATGTATAAATAACTCAGTTGACAATACGACGGCGACGCCACATGTACGTACGATAATAATATCGCACGCGTACCGTTTTGTACGGGGGGTAAAAGGGGGATGAAAAAAAAATTCGAAACGTTGTGAACGCGACGAAAAAAAAAATATTATGTCCGTACGAAAAAAAGTTACTACGGCGCAGACCCTCCCGTTCGCAAGGATAGGTCCACAGCGGCGATATTACCGTCGTCGGATATAATAATATTGTTACATAACTGATCGGGAAAATAAGACGTGTGCACGCGCGCGATCGATGTAAACGTGAATGATAGATAATATTATCGTCGTATATTCGTCGAGCAGACGCCGCAGCACGGCTGCTCGTCTAGTGCGCCAAAGCTAATTTTGTGAAATGATTTACTGTGATCCTAATGTAATATAATAATTTATACGTATAATACGTATGACAATACCTGCGAATTGCCGCGATTAAAACCTGTAATATGACGCGAAAGATATAAAAGCGCTAATGCATTATTCATTGATTATGATTTATGACATTTTCAAGTTGCATTCGGTTGCAGCATTTTTACAGATTTTTTTTTTACTTTACTAGCTTATAAATACTTGAAAATACCATATGCTTACATAAAAAAAAAAAAAAAAAAATAGGCCTAAATCAATATTTTGGTAAAATATGTGTATATATTATATATTCGTGTATCGTATTGCTTAGTTACATTGTCAAGCCTCCATTTTGCAAATATAAAAATTGAAAAAAAAATATTGTTTTGATCGACAGTGGAATAAATTTATAAATTATTGAACTCGTAACACCAGGTTATTACTAGCCATGCGACGAACACTCATATCACGTTTTCCCGTGAAACGTACGCATAATACGTCATACGAACAACGATACGCTTAATGTCCACTATATGGGGTAGGTATAAGACACGCGAAACGGGAAGAAAGTCATTCGTTTTAAACGGGTGTTGTAAATATTCTTTCGCTCACTAAAGTAAATAATCGGTTAAACTCGTTGGCGATGTGCGGATAAAAGATGTCCCGTGTAAATTTCGTGTGCGATTACCGCCGATACGACGCCAGCAAGTTCAGCACGACGAAAAATATAATATTACCGAGTAGGTGTGTTATAAATATGTGACCCAATTGCCGGTACTGTTTAAACATTTCGTAGTTTCGGTGCGGCTCGATACTAGGGTAATAAAATATAAAAATATTTATTATACGAGGCGGGTTGACAAAACGACAAAAAGCACCGACCGCGCCCGAGTATTGGAGTGCTGCGGTGCTCAAGCGACCCGCGAACTTGAATAATTAGTAAATACATATTTATAAGTGCAAATTTATCAAAATATTACGTACTGAAAATTGAAGAAGATTTAATCTATACCCTGAGTATATACACACAGTACATACATACACATACCGGGGATTGGCGACTTTGAATAACTAGACGGCCAAAATTCAGAACTTAAATATGCACCGTCCCAGAAAATAAAAGGTCATTAAAAATTCTAGATAATAATAATTGTGATCATTCGTTTTAATCCACAATCGCGTTTTCGTAAGCAAAATTATAAATCAAATCATATCAACGAGTATGCAAACGTTTTCCAAAACGTTCGAAGGCAATTGTTAATTATTTTAAATCAGTTTTGAATTTTAAAACGTAATACGGGCCGGATTAAAACGGTAGTACGCAAGTCGCTTGCAGTCTCCCGTCTCTGATATATATACGGATGTGATGCAGTTTTCCAACCCGTCAGACCCTTCTCTTTTGCCGCTGGTATATTTCATAAAAGCCAGAGAGAGATAGAGCTTGAATGCATTTCCTATAAATTACTTTGTAGAATAAAGTTATGAACAAACTGCACATGACAATAACACGCAGCTGTTAAAAGACCGCGTGATTGTGATTGTGCATTATCGAGTGCTGTTATTCCGTGGTGGAACTTTACCGTTTTTTTTTCATCGGTAGCACTTGGACTGTAAACTGTACAACGAGCTCAACGGAGCTCGGATACGATGAGTGCGTATTTACCCACCTTGCTTGTGTGGTAGGCACAGCTGATCTACATAATTCAATACGCGAACACATAACAGTTATTCCGTGTTATTGTTTTTGAATTCCGAAATTTAGGACGACGTGTTCCGAGTATGGAAATTGTATGATCGGACGTACTGACTATTGGTGCTTAAAATATATTATACACTACATTCGTTGGGTGTTTTATTTTTTTTACTTTTATGAGCGAGCCGTTGATATATTCTGTTATTTGAATAATATATTTTTGACGAGAAATCGTAACCGCTCGGCTATACTCGAGTAAAAATTAAAACTTAAAGAAAAACATTCTGCCGGGAGAAAATATCGGGCTGCTAGTACGTTTATAATACACACCGGAAAATACCGATGATGACATAGTAAAACTGAAAAGCCTTTGAAACGTATATCAGGTCGAATTTAATTGTTTCCATACTATTTGATCGATTACGAAATAAACAAGAGTGAACGAGTCAGCAATATGACATGTATATTATACCTTGAAAATAGACTGTAGAACGTAAAAAAAATAAATCGCTAACCAGTTCGTAAAATGTACCCGAGGCGAACAAAATACTTTTGAATACGTGGATCATTTTTTTTTTTTTTTTTTTTTTGAGTATCACATATTGAACATTAAATAATTATTATCTATTTATCATTCTACTATTTTACGAATTAAAAATGTGTGTTATTCATTAATCTATTTTAAGTATAAACGTTTGTTTTTCACATACCCCTTACGACGAGCGTACCTACCACCCACGTATAAAATATTATAGTAGACAGCTGAAACGAATACGCTCGATCGTGTAAAAAAAAAAAAAATCAAATTATACATTGATTTTTATTTTTCATCAATCACTGTATGCGTTTTGCTTGGAACATTGATTGAAGATATTAAATTGTCTCGAGAGCCGGGCTCGTAACTTAACCTTCGTTAAAATCGGACTCGAGTCGTCCGACCGGCAACCTCTATAAAGTGTTTGTTACTCGTTCGATACCGATGGTTGTACACCGTTAAACAATGTTCAGGTCAGGCAGGTAAACAAAATATACAACCGAGTACACATATCATTTTGTGCGATGTATGTGCACGGGCGTGTTTGAATCATAACGTGACAACAAATCGCTTTTATACGAAAAACGAATAAAATGTCAATGAGGATAATAAACCTGTTTGAAATCGTTTATCGATTGTGCGTATCGTATAGTCGAGTAAGACGTTGCCACGTCGTCGGCATGGGAATTCAGGAGAGTCGACGATACACTTTAAGATACATTTTTGATATAAATTGTATTCAAAACAAAAGGAAACTTAATGTTTAACGTTATTAACGTCGTTAATTTGTTCAACGGGTATGTTTTAATAAGACTTTGAACAAAATATTATATTAAATTGTTGCAGAACTTCAATTTCCAGTTATTAATCATTAGTTGGTAATCATTAAATACTTTATTCATACACCGTAGATAAAGTGTAACATTTTTCGTAGAACAATTAATTCTGAACATGACTAATATAATATTAATACGTGAGTGCAACTACACCGTGTACGCTATAATATATTATGCCGGGGAAGAAAAGAATCACGAATATTGTGAAAAGGTTTTATTGTGTAGGCAACATAGATTCCTGAATAGTGCACATAATGTTATGATATTTTAAACTTCAGAATTTAAAATTAATCATTGTGTGAGATATTTTTCATTTTGATTAGAATTTCAAAAAAATAATTTACGTTGATTTGAATTATTGTTAAAATTAAAAACTCAAGTTACGAAAACAACATAAATTTTTTTATTCCACCCATCGAAAAAATTGTGATTTTTAGCGCTTAAGGAATTATCGATTTTGAGTTTTTTATAAACGATTAAGATCACTTTCGTTTGCACTTCATTATTCACTATTTATAATTGCTATTCACAATCCATGTATTGATCATATAAAATATCATAAATGCAATTTAAAGACGCAGTGAAAACATAGTTAAAAGTACACATCAACATATCATATGTCTGCGTATTTTCTACATCACCCGATGGAAAATGAACTCCGTTTTATACTTAAATTTAAAATCGAAAAAAAATATCGATGACAACTCTATTTTGATCTTACAGAAAAAAATGTTTATTTATAAATTCAAAAAAATAATTTCGAAATATTTAAGTAATATAATACATGAATTATTAGTTAGTATTTATCTGCACTATTATGAATGTCTAAAAATTAAAATTAAAATATTATAAATAAAAAATAATAAAACGTTCATGCATATGAAAATAACCCAATCAGAATAATCTTTTATAAAAATCATTCTTTGGTTAATATTTACGATAATGTAATATAATACTTTCTGTTTTTTTAAAATTATACATTGATTTATAAAATTCTTTGATTATTTTAATACAAAATGAATTTTTTTTACTCGAAGAAAACCATGAGTGAAAAATGGTACTACGACTGTTATTTGGTATTTTTTTGATTTGATATATGCCTATCTAGTTAGGTATGAGCACGTTATCATCAACATTTACCATGCCACCTCGCTTAAATTATTCTACCAGTAAAGTAATGATAATTAGGTTGAATCGTGTAATTTATGTTGGGATGATTGCTCGTAAACTTGGTAAGATAACGACTGAACCACATTTGCCAAGATAGTTGAAACTACATTGTATACATATTTTTATGATCCAATCTTATTTAATACAATTTATCTTTCCTTTGTTTCATCTGAAATAAACGTACATATCTTTAGAATTCATTAGCATAAATTGTAGCTTTCATCAACTAGAACTTGAGTTTGGGTTAAACATCTAAATATTTTTCGACTTTTTGTATGATAATAAAAAATTATTATAAACTATTTAAATTACCTCGCATAATATTATACTTCTTTACTAATTACATGTGACAAAGAATACCTAATCGAAAAAACACGTCTAACAAGTTACGAAAATCCCAACAAGTATGAAGTTTCAAGTTTAAAATGTTAAAATAGAAGTCATTTTTTCAAATGTCTTATCATAAAAAAAAAATAGGTCCTTCACTTCATGCAGAATCTAAAAGACAAAAACAAAATAGTATACAAAAATATAATAACAAAAACAATCAAACTAGTTTATTGCCACAAAATAAATACGTGAGTATATACAGCGTAAAGTTTTGGTCAAAAAGTCCACTGAGAGTAACAACACTTAGTTTCCACTTGATTGAACGTTGAGAAACTCGGCGTATCTCCCCCGGGAAGAAAAACGACTAATCGAAGATTGTACCAGTTTTCCGTCGGATTTGGTTGATATCCGGGGGGAAACAGAATAGAAATTGTAAATACCGACCGGGCCGATATCGAATAACGAGAGAACATAACGTTGACGAGAAAATGAAAAAAAAGAAAGAAAACAGAATTGACGTGAAGCAATTATTATTGTATAATAAAACTGTCGAAAATACAATAATTTCCCAACGGACTGGTTTATGAACAATAATATAAATTATTGTGGCGATAGCGATCGGAAAATTTGAATGGAATAAAACGCTGGCTTTTCCAGTTCCGTCCGCCGGCATCGACGTTTTTAATAAATGCACCCATAATATCATGTACGCAGTGATGTATATTTTATATATGAATAATACGATTAGCGCACGCGTGACGAATCCAAAATTATACTCTGTGCTCCATTGATTTTGCGGGGAGAGAGAGACAGAGAGAGAGAGAGAGGGAGAACGAAAAAAAAAAGAAAAGCAAAAAAAGCCCCAAAGTACTGTAAAATAAACTGAAAGACCTGGCCGATCGCTCCGCCGCGCGCCGACAGCATATTGTTTGTTTAACGTGCAGTCATATGGTTTTCGGATCACTCGCTTCCCACGGGGCCATCGCCGAGCTTTATCGTGATTAGATATTTTTGCACAAGGATAGTAGTATGAAAAACGACGCAAGGTTATTCTTTGAAAAAATAAAAACGAAAATAAATAAAATAATAAATAAATAATACCGGTGGATCTTATCCTAGAAAACAAACCGTTCTGGTGTGACGCGTATATGTATGAATGCTAGAATTTATTTATAAGAAACACTACGAGTAATCCATACATCAATATGGTAATAAACTGACTCCCAAAGAAAAAAAGGTTGTTTATTTTTTTTTTTGCTTTAATGCGAGCTCTTGTAAACGAAACGTCGTCGCGTTAAATAAATAATTGTCGAAACTACAATAATAAACAGTCGATAAAAAAAATCCATCGATATGCGTTGTATGCCGTGGGATAAACAATGACTGTTGTTCGTCAACGTTTAGATCTAACAAGATTTAAAGCAGAAGTTTCCGACCAGGGTGCCGTGGCACCCTAAGGTGTTTCGAACTTTAACTGAGGTTTCCGTGAAATTATTTTGAGTATATATTATATGAAATATACATATAATACGGTTTTTAAGAAAAAACGCTTTTATGAAAAATATAGCGAGTGTAATATGCAATTTATATATATAGTACCAGGAAGGCCGATCTCCGATCGTAAGATATCGTAGATCTCCGATCTATTTATTAGTAAATAAGGTGCGGTTATTTTACACTGTATTGTTTTTATGCAAAAAAAGTATGCTTATTTTTTTGTAAGTAGATTTTCATTAATAAATAAAAAAAGTTCAGAAAATTATAGCTTGCAAAAGTCACTCTTAATGTATAAACTTGATATGTTGTGTTTTGAAATTTAACTATTTTTTACTAATTTGTTTTCGGAAATAATATTTGAAAAATAAAATCTCAAAATGTCAAGTGAATTTTTTATCTTTGTATATTTATAAATTTATATTTTTTTAGGGTATTATGAAAATATATATTATCTTAAAGATTTTAAGGACGCTCTGGCCAATGAATCCCCCAACCAAGACATATACAGGTTATTAGAGAAAAGCCTCAGGAATCAAATGGTATGGGTCTTATAGTCGATTGTCGTGCAAAATTTTTAGATATAAGGGTGCAAAGATAAATAAATATTGCATTAGTCTTATGGGGAGAATTCATGAAGTTAATTATTTTTACCATGAAATCGCGAATTCCCCAATGCAGACAGTGATAAACTGAAAGTTCAAAACTTAAAGAATTTATTGGTACTTTCCGAATATGAGGTATACGTGGGAAATTTCGTGTAATTAAACGAAGAAAATTTTATAATTTATGATTTTGAAATAAATTTTTTTCCATAAAATTATTTGTAAACTGCATTTAATAAGAAATATTAATATTTACTTGATAAGTATATACACGGAAGTTTGAATTTGAGTTTTGAATTTGTTCTTTTTGCAGAAGTAATGTTTAATAAAATGTAAAATTAAAAGATATTTACCATTAAATTTGTGAATATTATTTAAAAAATTAATTTTTTGAATTTTTAAAAGTATTATTTGTATCATTTAAATAGTTAAATGTGTATTATTTTTTTTTATCACTCAACGACTGGCCGTCGGACACGCTGCGGGTCCGACGCAGGAAGAATCTGGGGGTCCGATGCAGGGAGAACGCTACATGCAGGGAGAATCGAATTGTAGGTTACCAGAACCCAGAACGTCGCGTTGTCATCATCGCGGTCCCAAGAAAGGTTTTCCACAAGGTGGATATATAGTCCACTATATATCCACCTTGGTTTTCCATTAGCAACGTATAAAGATATGAACTATCACGTCGCGCGACGGTGATATGGAAGAGGAAGTTTGGGCGGCCACGTCTAGCCGCCGTCCGTTGCCGCACCGCGAACCTCACCCTCAGATACTTTTACTGTATAAAGATTTTTATGAAAACTCATAGAAATGAAATTTTCTTGAAATTTTGACTAAGTCCATTGGATTCCTGAGGTCGAAAAGTCTTTATATATGAAATATAAGAAAAATCGTTAGAGCTGTTTTCGAGATGGCATGACTGGAAATAGGTACATACAATTCCTTGCTCGTTTTATAGTATAAGATATATATATATATATATTTAAATATTTAAATAAATTCTATTTAATGTTTGGTATATTTGCCATAGCTAACTAAATAAAATCGAAAATATAATAAACAAGAATAAATTCACGATATACTACCATAGGGAGTGTCTGGATTTTTAATAAATACCTAAGGGCGACGTCATGAGTTAAAAAGGTCAGGAACCACTGATTTAGACCGAAAGCGAAGCGGCAACGGGATCTGTTGGCGTTTCAATGAGGAGTACACTTTGTTTTTTTATTTTTATTTTTTTTTTTGTTTTTACCAGACAAAAGAGCGGAGAGAAAATAATAGGTATAATATAGGAAAAAATTGTTATCGAATTATTTTCAAGCGTGTTTTTACGAGCGCATCAAAACTTAACGGTAACGAACCTATACTTGTGTAAATATATATAAAAACCCTACATAATTTACGCCGTGCTACGGCCAGGATCGTCGCGTCGAACGTGGAATGATTTATCGGCGCGTCCGACTTTAAAATAATAACAACACCCGCTCGGGTATAATAACGAGAACACAGCGGACGAGCATAAATACGTCGAAGTGGCCTCAGTGTAAAGGTGCTCGACCGCGCCAATCGCCGATAAGGGCCGACTTCCGCTGTCATTATCTGGCAGGCTTTTATAGTGTATTACTAAAAATTAATGTCGGTACTCCGAAGGGATCAAAATGCTGTGAGGATCCCCTCGTTTATTGTTCATACAAATACGACATGATATATTTGGTTTTTCTTCTCGTTATTATTTTAAACGGTTTAATTTCGACGTATTCGTGGGAATCGTGTGAATCCGGTGTGTTCGGTGACAAAATTAAACAAACACCGTTGATTTCGCTGACGAGAAAATAAATAATCGATTCGCCAAAACGAAAACCTACAAATCATCAATGTTCACCGCCATCGACTGCGGGTTCTTAGCCACCATGTGAACAATAATTGTTATCGTCCGTATTCGTGAAAACTAAAAGTACCGAGGAATATTATATGCACGTCTCGGGAAAATAATCGTCATCGACGATTACGTCAACGGACGTTGTCAATATCATCTGGGCGCTTCTCATGGCATACACCGTTTACTTTCCTTCGGAAAATCTACGAAATAACAACATTTGAAATTATCCTGTCAATATCGACGTTTGACCTCAAACAATTATTATAGCCAATATACCGAATATTCCTTTCAACTCTTCGACGTCTCGTAGTTCACTGAAGTCAATACGGTTCGTGTTTACTCAATACAATTAATAATTTACGAAAATAACTCACTCACGCATTACACGGACTATTTTCGTACACGAGTAGGTTACCTATTACATTTTTTTATTTTCGTACAGTACCTATTATTAATTTTCTGTATTTTGACTTTGAACGACTAAAATGTATACTAATATTTAATGAACATAATTTACAGAAGTAAAAAGAATTATATTGGAAAGGTTTTTACAATAAACCTTTAAAGTATAATAAGCCGTTTGAAAAGTCTTAAAAAAAAAAAACATACTTTCATATTATATCAACAGCAAATACATTTGGACTCGAATAAATTCATACAAATTATAAAATGTCAGAACGTTTGAAATATTTTTATTGTGTATATTTTTTATTCGATAAATAATTTCCGGAACTCCAGTTTAAAATTCAAATAATATTATGTACAGGTACTGAATTATTGTACAGTTTAATGAATTTAATAAAGCATACAATCAAGGCAACAAAAATAACATAACTTTATTTATTTTATCTGATTTTTTAATTGATTATAAATTACGACGTTAATACAATGTGTCGCAATAAGTGACACGACGTCTTTTATTATACCCAGTACTCACGGTTTCATTTGGAACAACACAAGTGATTAACCCAAATCAGGGCCCAGTGGTTAAAGAATTCCACATGCATGTAGTAGTGTCTTTTACGAGAAATGAGTTGGGTAAACGCCTAGTAGTTTACAGAATAAACAAACTTATCCCTTTTGAAATACTCACACCAACCCCTCGACCTCGCAGTGCCATTCTCTTGACCTGTACTCGAATTATAATTATTATTTTGAAACTATTTACAAAAATAAAGTTATTCCAAGAGCGCGCATAAATCTCTGTGCCGCTTTCAAAAGCACTAATTAAGAATAACCCCTCTGTAAAAAAAAAAAAAAAAAAAAAGCAATTGAATAATATATTTTTAGCGACCCATTTACAAGTACACTCAAGCAAATGATTATTTTTCTGTGCAATTTAATTCACTCAAACCATTTAAAGTCGGGCAGGTATTGAACATATAAGGGTGTTAGAAGTACTTCCAGCCACTCTTAACAAAAATAATGTAATAAAAACAATACGATTATGCCCTTACAAACATTTTACACAAAATAAAAGATTATAATGGCATTTGAATGCCCTAAAATCAAACAACAAGGATAAAGTTCTTTCGTGTGAATCAAAAATGTATTTTTACGATCAAGATGAATCATTTTCATAATAAAATGTTCGTATACACGAATTTATAATATGATTAAAAAAAAGCCATTTTATTTTTCCTCGGTAACCCCAAAATCACCATAACTTGAGTTTCTCAGCAAATCTATAGATTTACTATGTAATTGTATGTAATTTCAAGTATAATCGTTTTCCAATTTTTACTATAGTCTAATAACAATTTAATAAATGAAGGTGTGATTTAAAAAAACCAAAAATGTATACCTATATTCTAGAATGAATTTGGAGTATACTGAATAGTTTCAAACTTCAAAATAATAATATGTTTCATATAAACCCAAAAAATTCAATTTTATGCAAAAATGTTTCAAAAACAAACAAGAAAAATAAATCAATAAAAATACTACTGTATGTAAATTAATTAGGCTCGAGTTAAAATCATGTTATTACTTTTTATGTAAAACCTTATCATTAATAATAAACTTTTTACTGTTTCGAATAATCTGAAGTATCAAAATAAAAAAAAATAATAAAAAAAAGGTCACGTTGAATTTTAATCAATTTTACTGATATAATATAAAATGGAATACATAAACATAAATAAAACATTAATTCGTAAAGTTTTACAATATAAATTATTGTATTTCGTGTTTTTAATTAATTACTAAAATATCGATCAGATACAGAAACTTCCTTTACTAAACGTTTGTGAATTCGGTCATCGGACAATGTATAAGTATACATTAATGACGAGTGAAAATCGTCTGAGGTAGCGGGCTGCACGAGTAAATTTGCCATGGATAATAATGATCGCCATTGTGCTCGCATCGGATGCAGAGATCGGGCGTAAGATACTGAGCTCGCCCCGTATTATATCACGATACTAGAGTGTAATTATTTTAATCTGAAAATGAATCTATCTGCGCAGAACGGAACGATTTCTTTAAACAATATGCACACGCAAAAAACGTTTCATCGTAAAACCAATCCGTTGCTCGCTTGTTTCAAGAATCTAAAAACTAACGAATATAATGTACTTTATAGTTTTAATTACTTTTGAATACACGTGTTTTGCAAATATTTAGATAATGTTACGCAGTGTATGTATACTGGCTGTTCCTTTTTGAATTTTGATCCAGGTGTAACAGAGTTTAGTTCTTGACTAAAAATGAACGAAACACAATATTAACATGACTCGCGTGCAAAACGTCACAGATATTAGCTCGTAACTTATACCAAACCAGAGGCGTAAATCCCCAGGAGCAGGGGGGGCACTTGCTCCCCCCACAAATACAATTTGGTGTTATGGGGGTGGGTCCTAGTTGATACCTAGGAGATATTATAACATTGAATAATCAATTCTTAATCATAAAGTAATAAATAGTATTACAGTAGTTTATATTTCCAGTGTGTGAGTGATGAGAATATTGAATAGCAAATTAGTCTTCACATCTATAAATAACTATTATCGATTATAATTTATAACGTTCGGGGCGACGCCGTTTTGTTTTGATTATTGTTATATCAATAAAATATTGTTTAATTTGTGAATACTGAATTGTATTTGTGATCATACGAATGTCACTGTGCTCTATGTCTCCATTTAGTCCATATGCGCAAATTGATTTTTTTTTATTAAATTATTGTTTTCTGATATTTAAACAGTTGTAAATAATATGGATTCATTATTCTTAATCCAATTAATATGATTTTATTTGTCAAGTAATTATTGATAAGCGTAGATAATGCGAGCGAAGCGAGTAATTTTTTCATAGGTGGGTATTTGATACTTTTATTTTGCTCCCCTCATAATTCCAACTAGTTTGCGCCTCTGTTTGAAATTTGTGCCAAACGTAATGTATGCAAAGTGCATTCACCTCAAAACAAATCGAACGACTGGAGCAGTGTTATTTTAATATTATGTATTTATGTTGGATAAATATTTTTACTAAACCGACTGTGTATTTGATAACTCGTGAAAAGAAATAGTAGACTTCTGGTCCAGACCACCTCGCTGCAACACGGCGAAACATTCGAAAAATAAACGATAACTGTAATTGTAAAAATTGTGCTTTGATTTGACGGATTAAAATTAGTTTGTGAATATCGTTTCAGACCGATTTCATTGAAAAATTACTGCTTTCACGACCGCATTCGCTATTCTAATTTTAAAAGTTTACAAATATACGTGTGTGTATTACAAAAGTACGAGGTCGATGTTCATTTGACAACGACCGAGAATATACTGTGATTTTAATATGAGTATATACGACTATATACCACCGTATCGCCGACAATTTCAAAACTAATTTTTTACAACAATAGAATGGTGCACAGACTTTGAAAATAATCATAAAGATGTTTACAGATCACGTATTTGGAAACGATGTGTATGTGGAAAATGACCGAATAAATTTTTCAGTAATGAACATAACATCTAATTACGTCGAAAAATACCCTGTAAAGCCCGTTTGAATGTTTTATTTGAATGTTTTATACGTACGAAGATTTTGAAAAAAAAACGGTCGAATCAAATTAAATATACATTTTTACTATTTAAATGTGCTGTACGTGAATAAATAAATAAATGAATGCATTTCTGTAAAATAAGTGTAATTAATGATTTTTGCGAAATCAATTATGCTATAACCTACATCATACGCACGTATATTGATAAGTCAACAGCAGAGTGAACAAAATAACATTAGCCTTATTAACTTTGGAAAAAGCACTCACTTAACCATTATGTCATACGCATTATAACTTTTTCTGCCCCCTTGAATGTTTCAGAACTTTGTGAATTACAAGCATCTATCAAACATGTTTTATTGAAAATTGCGAAAATGGTTATTAATTTAATACTCGTTATTAAATAAAACGAGTGCCTGCGCACAGCGTTGTCGCCTTCCGAATGTTTTTATCGAATTCTGCGTGTTACGGACGAGATGATTCAGAGAGGACAATTATTGAGCGCGCAATTAATAGTTTAACTAATATTCATCATAAATATGAAGAACGAAATTGTTTAAAAGCAGATTTGAACGAGATACGTAATTTAGTGATGCCGAGTAAAATTTAACGGACCGGAAAATTAATTATGAACATTTACCTACACAGTAGCTTTAAACGGATAATAAATATAAACGTATATACACGTCGTCGTAAGAGATAATTTTTTCTTCTCCCCAGACATGTATAAAAACCTCGAAGGGCTCGACGCTATTACTATAGCTTCCACGTGCGCGTTTAAAGGCTTCGCTATTAAAACACACCAATGTCCGTGCCAAAGTAATTCAATGCCCGGGGGGATAACGAGGGGGAAAGGATGATAAAATGGTCTGACCATGTCATTATTCCGACCTGAATTATAAATTCGTGTAGACGTTAAATCATATTATAAAAGACTTGTTTGATATCGGAACGCTGACGTCACTAGACAATTTTCAGAACGCAAGAGACCGACGGAGGGATGTAATAAATAAATTATGGGGCTTGCGTCTCTAGGGCATCTAACATTTCTTCATTTTTCAAACTTTGTTTGGTTTTTTTTGGGGTTTTTACAATTTGCCGATTAACGGAGCCAAAAGAAACGGACGTAAGAAAGTATTTCGGAACTAAATAAAATCCCGTAGCCGGAAGCGGAAACGGAACAAATGTCGAATAGAAATTAAGGATAAAAATTATTAAAATAACCATAAATAACAATGACGATAATAATAAGCTGGTAGCGCGGTGGAAACTCGATTACGTGTATTTCAATTTTTTTCTCACTGTTGAACAATATAAAAATAATGATAATTTATACGCCATGAGGAAAATTAAAAATGTGTTTAATCAGTTTGGAATTTTATATTAAAACAAATATATATATATATATATATATATATATATATATATATATATATATATATATATATATATATTATGTGAATTAATTTTACGCGGAATAACAATGAGAATATTTTATATTACGTCGAAATTAATTTAAAGGTGTAACATTTTCAATTGAACATTTTTGATACCTATGTCAGTTTGATACCCATTTCAGTTGGTGCCCCTCATTTTACAACGTTAATAAAGTTGTAGGAAAAAAAATCATGTTGGAGAACACGTGTCAAGAAAATAAAACTACTTTTGTTGAAAAAAAAAATATGCATATATACATACATACATATATATATATATATATATATATATATATATATATATATATATATATACACTATATTTGGCATAGCTCTAAAAAGGTTATGCCAAAACCATAAACACAAATAATAAGCGCTTTTAACTTTTCATATAAAGAAAGCGTGTACAAAGTTTAGTATACATTTTGATGGCGAATTACATACTTAGTATTTTTCCCTCTGTTTACACGCAACTATAAGGTTTTCACTTTTCCAAAGCAATACTAATTCGTACAATGATACTCGTATTTAATTATCATATTGTCCAGACGACGTTTATTCACGGTAAACGATAAAGCGTCGAGACCAAGACGAATATTTATAAGAAACGATACGGTATCGTCGACCGTTCTAATTGAAAATTTTATCAGCTCTAGGTGAAAAATCCATACGGCTAAAACGTATCGTCGTTGTATTATTACACGAAGTTACGTCTGTAATTTTGACAACTATTTAATCTAAATTCACATAGACGCAGCAGCGTTACCGGATAAAGTTTATACATTGTTCGGGCGTTCTACCGAAATGGACGGTGTGATGGAGGAAACTGTATTGTTTTAAAAACATATTTTTCACATTTCCCAAAATGTATTACGAACACCGGGCGTAGCGTACAAAATTCCAAGCACATAACATAGACGGTACGAGTACCTATTTAAAACGTTCACCGTACATACAACGTACGTCCACGCTTTTATCGATCGTACGTGATAAATATATTTATTATTTTTAACCCGTAAGGATTATTAACTTGACTGTTAAATTGCGTTGAAAATCATTGTGTACGTACTTTTCTGTTTCCGTTAAAAAAAAAAAATTTTAATTCATAAGTAATAATATTCATATTTTTTTACGGATATCAATAAAAAAAAAAAGGTTCCTTGTTTATACAATAACTTTAAAAAAAATGTACTACTCTAGTTGGTTGAGGAAAAAAACATTATTTACTATACCTATGATTTACACTATTAGATATCAATCATTACGAATTAACTGTTTTGAATCGTTAATTACTATTTTTCTATACATATAAATAATCTATGTGTAATATTTCAATAGATTTCCCCATAGGAAGTGATTTAAATCTTTCTGCGTAAATCTTGAAATACTCAGTGAGTAATCAAACAATAAATCAAATTATTGTAATCACCCTAATCCGATTTATATAGTTGAAAGTTTTTAATTAATTAATCATGCACTAATGCGATTGGACTATTAACTAATTTGATAATAGCGTCTAATAATTAATTATTTACATAATAATATTATTATATCTATACTAAGAACAAAATCTTTATACACCCCCATCGTGTCTGTCCACACTTATAATTAAAAATTTAATAATTTCCGTGGTTTTCTATGTTCATATTGAAAAACAAATGATTAAAAATACTCGTAAAAATATATTTTTCGTCTCCGCGAGGTAACCGGTATGATTTATTTTACATTGTTGATTTAAATACATTTTTTCGCAAACGTTTGAGATGACACTTTTCAAATGGTTTATTTTTTACTTGACGTCAGAATTTGGCAAAAAGAGTGGTGTGAAAACAATAGTAAATTAAAATATTTTAAAAATGCAAAAATAATTCATTTGAATGTTACGAAACTAAACTACTTAGCTAAGGCTTGAATTTTAATACATAAAATATTTATCTCCTATATTTAAAGACAGAAACGATATTTTTTTATATTCAAATTGAATAATTTGAACTGTAATTTCAACTCAAAACACGGTTATAAATCATGAAGAGTTTATTGATCCAAGCTATTTGAAAATTTGAACAGTAATAGGAAAGTGTAATGTTAATAATGTTTTATAAAAAAAAACATTTTTACCGGATTTCCTATTTTATGTAATAAAAACTTTCGAATAACGAGATATTTCAAATGTTTTTATGTTTCTAAATTCAGTTCCGAAGAGGTTTTTTCGGATATTTTGTCTATACGATCGGTGAAATTAAGTACCATTCTTTTTGAAACTACGACAAAAACCTATAAGTAATTGGCATATGTTATCATTTAACACACATCTTTGGAAGTTTTTCCTCGAGTTTGAAAAATCATTGAGCATTTAAAAAATAAAATAACCTGTTCGAAGTCCCAAGTGGAAAATATATTCGATGTATAGAGGAGCTAAATTAAACTTTTGGACGACTCTTACTAGGTACCCAAAAACGTATATATATATATATATATATATATATATATATGAAATAACATCATTGTAAAACCAATTTATTCTTGACTCAGAACCTGCGACTTAATTCTTTTTTTTATTTAAAAGAAAAATAATTATCCTTCATGAAAATAATTTATTTATCTAAACAAGTTTAAACACCAAGTAGAAGACATTTCTGATCTATAGAGATGAACGAAACTTTTGGACAACTTTAACTACTTGAAAACGTAGTCACAAACGTATAGAAAAAACTCTTCACTGAGAATCTAAAATATAATTTAAAAATTAAAAAGCATGTCGTTGTGAAACCAATATGCTTTGAAGTGCAATGCTGTGAAAACATCGAAAATGTCTTTTCATGAATACTCGAATTATTCGAACCGTTGTAATAATTAAGAAACCATATTTTTCACTCGCTATGTGATGTCTATGTATTTTTTTTCATCAAGACAACTACCTTAAAATTGATGGCGTACATAAAAAAAGCATTATCACTCTAAAAACAAATAAACTAATACTCTCTTCGTTTCGTTCAGAATCTAAAATCAGCTTTTAAAAAATGTACTACATTTTAAAAACTTAAGACTTTAAAAAAATATTGGGTAGTACAAATGAAACTATCCTCTATTTTTGATAAACTCGCTAGGTATCTTAATAATTGTTATGATGACAGCCCAGAAAAATTACTAACGCAAAACAGTTTTCTCGTTAAACACAAAGAGCGTACAATATGCTGATTTCCTCATGTCAATCACACATTGTTATATTTCAAGCTTGTGTTCAATAACTTACAAATGAGTTTAAAATGAAAATAATGTCAAGAAATATGAAAACTTATAGAATAAAAGAATCGATTAATTATTTTTAATTGAGAATATTTTTATCATTATCTTACGTGTGATCAAGTTCATACTTTTTTCAATTTAATAAACTGTTGATTTTATAGTAGGTACAGCGTTCCATAAGACAATCATCAAAGCTAATCAATGAATTAATTATTATTACGTAATAATAAATTCACGGTAATTTATATCAACAACAAAAATCACTAAATTATTAAGTTGTAACAAAAAGTTTCAAAAATATTTATTTTTCAATATAATTTTTTTTTAATTTCAGAATGTAGCAATCTTCCATTTTAAACCCACTCATTCAATATTTCGTAAAATTACTGCCTCAGTAAGGTTTAGCCGCTGGAGTCGTTTGACCGATATTCAATTATCAGGGTTACCACATTATAAAGATTGACGAAAACAACTCCCAGGTTAAAACTTTTAATTTATTAATCTTTAAAAAAAAAAACGAAGCTTGGTGCCATCTTTCAGAGAAAACAATTAGAATTTTCGATTGTTTCGAGTTCCAAGGTTGATATAAAAAAAAATTAAATGACCAGGCCACATGCATTTTGGTTTCGAAAAAATTTGAATAATCATACCTATTCGACCAACTAACTATTACACTAACGGCGTCGCGTATCGTAATTACATTTTGGACTTTTTTCAGGGAAAACAAAAAACTAAATAAAACTAATTCGAAATTATTATAGATACGATAAATATTAAACAATAACATGAAAACAAAACGTTTGAAAAATTGTTCTATCACGTGATATTGTCGTCGGTGTAACGAATTCAATATTGTCTACGTGATTTTCTGATAAAACATTGTAAAAACAAAGAAGCATGCGATAAAGCAATAAGCATACAAGGTACATACGGGAGTTCATTTTTCTCCTTGAAATTATTTGAAATTAAGACGTGAGTTCAACACAGTACGCCCAACACAATTATTCAGCAGTATGTTCAATTCTATTTTTTTACTCTACGAACGTATGCATATTATTCACTTATTGCTTTCATTATTCTTTTCGACGCCAGACACCACACAATACCTCCAAACTCATTCACCTACATAATATTAACATCTACGTTATCGAAACGTTTATCACACGTACGAATTAATCGTGCCATCATTCAATACTCGTTTAATGACGCGATATTTCTATGCAGGTACTCATAAATTATGCAAGTATTAAATATCAACAATGAGTGTTTACGAGTTTGCGAGCTTCGTAAGTTTTTTTTTGAAGTAATGCTAAAAATGCATTTACACCAGCGAGCATCGATTTTGCTGGCACGGCTTTGTGTACACAGCGCGCGGGGCCGTGTTCAAAGGGGGTGGGCAGATGTAGCAACCCCCGTTTCCGACGTTTAATTTATTTCAGTCGGCCAAATTATAATTATAGCATGTTGTAGGTCGTCAAGTCACTAATCAGAAATTATTTAATATAAATGGTAATCAAAAGCTCATTGGTGGTATAAAAAAAAAAAAAAGTTAACATCGTGTTATTTCAAATACGATTTACATTTTTTTTTTTTCAATACTAAAATATTATACGTTTCGATTGTATGTATTTCTAAATGAGTTTATTCGAGCTCTTGAAGTGATATCAGATGGACGTACATGATTTCAGTGTACTAGCAACAGTATTAGATTTTCATGATTTTTTTTTTTTCGTTTCTCCATATAAGAGGACGGAGCAATAAATGTAAATGAGTAAAACATTATTGAAATCTGTATTTTTTTTATTATAGTAAATTTTCATTCGAATTATCTGGAATTCGCCGTATAATCATAATTAGGACATCAAATTTTTTCGTGACATAAAAGTCAAAAAATTCTACAATTGGTATTTTTTAATAAACCATTCGGCCAATACCAATAGAATCGCGTTTTTTTTTTTAAATGTAACTTTGGTTCATAAAAAATATGAAACACGATTTTTAAATAATCAAAAACAAAAATAACGACACGGTAAAAGAAATTTTTTCGTCCAAAATAATATAATGTAAATTTGAATTTGTAATCACAACTTTTCATCTGAGGAAATACTTGACTTCCGAAAAATGGGTATGTCCTACGTACTTCGATTTTCAAATATTTTTCCAAAAAAGTCCATAACAGTACCTACGGCAAGCAGAAATCTTTGTTTTTTTTTTCGACACAAACAGTAGAGATTATTAAATTTTAACTTTTCCAAACGCTCCGTGAAAATCGTCTAAAACGGTCGTAGATCACTGTCCTCACGGTGAAAAATCAGCGAAATTCGTCGCGTCATACGCGTTATAATTTTTGGAAGCTTGTTGAGTAATTATTGCACGACGTTTTCTGAACGGTCAGCAGGTAAATCGTGCTTGTCACACCGTTCTTAACAAACGAACGGCGCCGGTCCCGGCTGCGCGTATAACAAATGCGTTTTGCAACGGTTTACCGTGTCTGCCCCGTGTTTTCACTCATAGTTGCATGGTTTATCAACAACGTTTCGTCGGCGGAAAATAAAAACAGACGGACGAAACGAGTAAATTTCCCATCTCCGCAAACGTACTCGATAATCGATTCTTTAACATTGTACGACCGGAGAAAATTAACTATTACCCGTTTTTCTCGCACGCTTCACCAAAAACCGTGCGAAACAAAAATCGTGTTTGTACGACCACATCTACCTGCCGCCGAGTGATAAAATAATACGATTTCCGTCTCCTCGTAATCGTATAACGTTGTAATTATACAAAAACGCGTCCAACATCAATAATAATAATATGACACGTAACGAGAACGGACACAATACCTCAAAAACGCATTCCGTCCCAAAGTACCTACGTACTTCGGTATCGGATATCATAATTAAATATTTTTGACGTCACACAACACGACGAAATTTCGTCGAGCGCACGGTGTCACTGTCGATTTCATTCACACAATATCAACAATATACCCAGTGTATCGTGAATATTATATCGACGTGTGGGTGTGTGTGTGTGTGTACGCAAACTCGTATTATGAAAACGTTTTTAATCTCGCTAATAGCGATTTAATAACGTCACACGGACTTACAACATTCATAACTTCATACGAAGTGATTTGTTTTTTAATCGGGTAATCAAAATTTACTGCCGAGTGTAAAATAAAAAAATAAAAAACGAAAAAAAAAAACGTCAAATCGTCTTTACTCGGAAATTTCACCGGTGAAGTGTATTAATATTAAACAGGCACTGAACTTAAACACTCCATTAACGTAATAGCGTAGGATCTGTTGACAATAATTACCCGAGTGGTTTAACTACCTCTACGTACTGCTGCTGCTGATGCTGCTGCTGCTTCTCGATATGCATCTGCTGTTTTACTTAAAAATTTAAAAATTCATCACTCGTAGGATGTTACAAGAGAACCGATTTAATAATTTAAAGTAGAAACATGGGTCTGCACGGGGTGGTTTCATCTTGTAATTTTTAGTACTTATGTATACACACACTCACACACGCGTACAAATGCAGACCGTCCGACGCAAAGCGTCTCGGCGATAATTGGGCCTACTTGAATTGAACGGGGCTTGATTATTCCATAATTCGTGCAGTCTGAGATTTAAATTAATATCCATAATAGTCTGAGAACACAACGGTACCATTTTTATTTTTTGTTATTGTATCATACTTACAGCTTGTAATGAGCCACTGATAACCGTTACAATGTACGAATTCAGATGCGGATTTCGTTCTATGATTTTTATAAAATCGTTTCACTAATTGCGTAAAGGTTCACGGATAAAAAAATATAGTGAATACTATGACATTTTCATTCGATTTGGGTTTTAGTTCGATTATTCTTTCTTTTAGCACGTCACTGCGAAATCCAAACCACTAAATATACAATAGAACCAATCCGTCCATAAAGCAACGTTTTCTCCGGCAGTCCTCTATTGAATTTCCACGACTATTATTGTGTCGGAAAAAATATATTTTGACGACGCATCTGATTGATCAAGGAAAGTGATTTTTGGCGATTATCAATTACAGTATTTATACATTATCAAATTATCTATTCGATTTTTTTTTTTTTTTTTTTTTAACTCATTATGCGCGATTAAAGTAGTAGATAATCTTAACATTATCAAAATGAAACCTATTAGGTTCCATTTTAAACCGTAATTTGACCTAAATAGATTAAAAGCATTTAAGGGGTATCATTTCAATAACAAATTGTAAATGAAAAAAAAAACAATTTATCTCGGTACACACAATAATGTTACTTGTATTTTAACACTAATTTCAGATCATGACATTTTGATTTTAATTACGATAGAAATGAGTCGAGGGAATACAGTTTCAAAAACAGCAGGTATATATTATGTACAAACGAATAAGATGAATTTGGTATGAATGTTGTAGAAAGGTCAAACAAAAGGCGATTTCAAAAGGTATTCAGTGGAAAAGAGTGGTACGACAAAGGCACAAATGACCATTTCAGAACAGATGGGGAATGTTAAAGAAAATGCACATAACAGGTCTAATACCGATTGAGCAAAGTAGGGTTTCCTGTGGACATACACACACACACACAAACACACACGTCGTTATTACTACTCAATAGATTTACATTACTGTAAACTCGAATGAATAATTCAATACCCGCCGTTTTTGCGGTCATGTCAGATAATATGTTAAAGCTGATAATTGCATGAATATTCACAAATTAAATTAAATCGAGTTTATTTTATTTTTTTTTATTTTTTTTTTTTTATAGGATATTACGATTTTAATTTTCGAATATTATGTCAAAGGTAAAAAGTAACAGCGGAGCTTTTTTTTCTATTGTGTTTGCTAATGCTCGTTCCAGTGTTTACGTGTCGAGGAAAGAGAGATGGTTATTTCCAAAAATTTTCACATCTCTCTGATTTTTTTAAGCAATTTACAAGCTAACCCAAAGCTTGAATTATTTGTAAGCAAGTCTATCCTCCATCTCATCTGCATTCATACCGCGCAAATGATCTCATAACGACCTAATGAGTATGTAAATAAAACATATTACATTATAATCACTAATGTCTATATAATATTCATATAATAACTTTTTACTAGTTGTTTTTGGATATTAGGACGTGAAAATGGTGTTTTCTATAAAATTTACATAATTTACTAACAACTCCTTTTTTAATGTTATAATAGTATAAAAAAAAAAAACATTACGTGTTGAACAATAGTAAATATGATTAATAAATGAATGTACAATTTATTATGTAAACACATCAGTAACAAAATAAACCATTTCGTAGAATATTTAGTAACAATTATCATTTTATATAAAGGATTTTATTGTTAAAAATCTAGTTATAATACAATTGTTTTGTTTTTAAAGTTTTATAAAACAATAACGATTTAAATGTAAAAAAAAACGTTGGATAAAATAATAAATTTTCAGTTAAAAATTATACCACGGATTTTGTGTGATTTGATCAGTGACGAAACTAAAAAAAAAAAAGGAAAAACAATTGTATTCCCCAAAAGAACTACCGCGTCTGCCTCAAATCTTGGTTAATTCTCTGTTTAATGAATATATTTCATACAATTTTCCCAACTCTGTTCAAATCTTTACTGATGGCTCCGTGTCTCCTAACTCAGCTGGCTTCTCCTTCTTCATACCCTCGCTCAATTTATCATTTGCTGACAAACTTCATCCCCTGACATCATCTTTCTCTGCTGAATGTTACGCTATAATTAGCGCTCTGCAATTCACTTTCACATTAGATTTCAATTCTTTTCTTATTTTATCCGATTCGCAATCATGTCTGCTTGCTATATCCTCTGATTCGTTCTTATCTTCCTTGTCTCCTCTTGTCCTCATCATCAAATCTTTAGTATATCGCATTAACCTAGCTGATAAAACAGTTAAGTTTCTCTGGATCCCTAGTCACGTCGGTATAGCCGGTAACGAGCGAGCCGACCACCTTGCCTTCTCCACAAAGTCCCTCATATATTTTTCTCCTTATAAAACACCTGCTTCAGACTTACTCCCAGTTCACCGAAAATTATTGCGCAATGCCTGGCAAACTAAATGGGACTCTCTACCGCCAAACTATGCTGCATGGCATAGACACATAGTCACATCTATTCCCAAACATCCGTGGTTCAAAGACCTCAAGATTTCTAGGCACCTGATCGTATCCTTTACCCGGCTTCGAATCGGCCACAGCTTGCTTCCTCACCATTCTTCCAAACTTAATCTAAACTCCTCCCCCCTCTGTACACTTCATCACAATGAATCGATTTGCGATTTTGAACACATTTTTTTCAATTGCCCTTCTCTCCTAAATAATAGACAACTCCTTTTTTCTTTTCTCTCTTCTTTTGGCTACATATCTCCCGATTCTAATCTCCTTCTCAACTCTCGAATCATTCCAATCATTCGCTCTATTATCCTCTTTATTCTTTCCGCTGGCTTCCTCATTTAAAGATAAATCTCAGTGTTATTTGTTCATATATATTGTATACTTGTTTTTTTTTTTTTTCTCTTTTCTTTCTTTATTTTATATAATTTACACTTTTACCTATTTTAATTCTATTGTAATTGCTGTGCCATAATTATATTTCTTTTATAAAAGGCAATAAAAAAAAAAAAAAAAAAAAAATTGTATGAACAAATCCACAGAACACTTTTTACTAGACAATAACTCTATGTTTGTTATTTATCTTATTATCTATCCACAATGCGTACGGCATCGCGACTCGAAGGAGTCATGTGGGTTCAAAGATTATTCAAAATAAATGAAAATATTATAGGAAAATAAATAGTTGACAAAAATTGATATTATATCGAAATTACACGATTAATAACAAATTGTTGTATCCATGCTTATTATATAAATATCAATGGAACATCTGTGTCGATAATCACAAAATACATAGAGTATATTATACTCACAAAATAGGTTCAGCATATTTTGATTTGTAATATAAACATAATACAGAACAAATGTACTATTCAGCATATTTTTTAAAAACTGAATTGAAACTAGTTCATAACAAAAATGAATACATATTTTTTTTATATAATTCATCCAATGGAGTTCATATAATTCAACATACGCACAGAATAAAGAACATTTTTTCAAAACAGTTATTAGCAATACTATACTAAAAACGACTATCGAATAAGACAAATATACGAAAAATACATTTGTAAGCCAAACCATTCCAAATTTAATTTGATAAATAATCCCAATCAGCTAATAACTTATCAAAACTAAAATTACAAACTATAGAATAAGAAGTCTACGATGTATGTTTGTGTGCGTGTGTGTGTGTGTTTGTCAGCAATTTACGTGAAAAATAATTCTTCTTCGTCATTAAGGTAACTTCCCTTGGCCATTTGGCCATCACATGTCCAAAAAAAAAAAAAAAAGGTCAGGAGTGAATCCAATTCTAATTGGAAAATGGTTTAAATTATGTAACATACATCCATTTAGAAAAAAATTTCACTGGATCCTCTATTATCAATTAAATTAAACATAAGATAAGGTGCACGAAATAAATATACCTACTTTTAATACTACACAACTATGCAAAAAGTCAAGATGTCACGGGGAAACTTGTATTGTACTGGGCTCCTAACTTTTTCAACTATATCTATAAAAAAAATCCGTTAAAGAAAATAATTTTAAAAAAATTCACTAGATTAAAAGATATTTTAACTTAAATAATGCACTTTACACATATTTTAAATATCATACGTCTTAAACAGTCTGATTTTTCAATATTTACAAGGGTGTGTTAGTTTTCATAACTATTATTTCACTAATCATTTATTTTAGAATTTGGCATCATCTAAAAACTAGAGATGAAATCATCCACTGAGTTCCATTCAATATAACTATTTAAATGCAATGATTTATCGTAGGTCTCAAATTGAACAACAACATTGAAACAATATCAAACAAAACTGTCGCACGTCAAATCGCTTCATCGTAAATACGGTCTATCTGAAATCCTATGCACTCACCAGCATTATATTGTCCGAAAAGTGAAGTGGCCGAGGACGAACTGTCACCACCATTATCTAACTGGCTTTTTTTTTTATTGATTAATGGGTGGTTATTATTATTACCTACTGTTGACGTATAGTTTATATTGTATCGCAAATTAATTACATTTTAAATATTTCTCTCGCAAAAAAAAGATTTAAAAAAATAAACGTAGACTATTTTTAAACAATTAACAGCTTCACATACACAACATGACAAATTTATCGGAAAATGTAATTTATATTTTTACGTAAAATTAGACGCATATATAAATATTATATATTACACAGAATACTGGTGAAATCGTGTCAGACATTTTCTACTACGAATATTTGGTGTTCAGGCATATTATTCATTTTCCGGGCAAATTATTTTAAAATATAACTCGCCTAGGGCCTCCACGAGTATACGTACGTCCTGGCGGCAAGAATAGTACGGAGAGATGTTTTTTTTCCTTTTAGGTTACTGCTGGATGTGTAACTGAAGACGGCTCTATGTGAATATAACGATGATGTGTTGAGGTCACAAAGGAATATCGGTTTGACAGAGCGAAAAACGTTATCAAATGAAATCAATAACGTAGGTACCCATTGTTGAATAAAAAAAAATAAAAAAATGGATTCATTGAAGTGCGACAGACTTTTTCTTAGAATATGTTAAAATGTGATGAGAGTGTTATGTGAAACATATTTAAACGCCTATTCGTTTTCACATTTGTCTTGCTGCAAAGAATCAGCTCATATAACTGTAAATATGACGACTATTATATCACATTTCAAACATAAAACGGCACGTCTCGCAGTCTATGCAGTTAAAACAAATCATTCGAAGCCTTTTATGAATCGCTGCAAAAGAAGAACGACAAAAAGTTAAACAAACAAGGAAAAGCCTATACTCATGTACTCAAAGTTCAGGACAAATTATCAACCACTACTACTTAGCTGTAAATATATTTCTGTTATATGATAAATAAATTCAATAAAAGACTAGTATACGAAATCATCACAACATACAAAAAGTCAAAAAGTAATAATTCATTAATTGAATTATTTACGCCATTGAATTCAAAACCAAAATTAATTATACTTATTTAACTACACTTATTTTGACGACTCATTTAATAAATAATCATTTGTATAACTGTGACGACGAAATTGTAAAGGTAGACGGATGAAACGCATTCTGTTTCTCTTTTCAAAGCACAAAAAAAAAAGTGTGCTAAATGTACATTTTAAATTGATCTCATAGCTAGATATTTAAAATTTAAATGAAATTTTATAAATTCAAAAATAAATTATCAAAACCGTATGATTTAATTTTACAAAAAATGTTTATTACCTATTAATTATAATTACGACATTTTAGATTATGAGTGAAGTGAAGGATCTTGTGGTTTAACAATGATGTTTATTTTATTTTTTTTTTTTTTTATCTGGTGACACTTTTTGTTCACCTCATCTTAGTCCAATAGTTTCATCCGGCAAACTATATAGATCAGAAATTTTATCATCGCAACAGTTTTTCCAGGCGAAAGGGAAAACAGCCGGAAATTGGGTAAAACGGCGAAATTCGCCGTAAACAAAACTTTCATTAAATCGACATTAGTAATTTTTTCATGCTTTGTTCAGAATCGTTTAACTATAGAAATGACATATCATTTTTTTTAAATTCAATACACCCATCCTCGTTAACTTGTCCGAAGAGCGAAGAATACCTCACGAGACGAAGTACGTACTTTTTTAAAATGAGAATTAAGTATAATTTAAAATGTTTCTCGTTCAAAAATTTCGATTTCAAATCAAATACATTTCGAACTACATTTATTTGAGCAAAACCTTTTTAGAAATATTTCAAATTTTGATTTAGGTTAACATTTTAATTTCGTTCTTGCCAAAATAATTTTGATTGGTTCCAACGTAATATCTATAGTGTTTGATAATGATGTTGGTTGAAATTCTCGCGTATTTTACATTCAACCGATAAGCACGTACGTTGCACTGCACATCTCGTAATCGTGGTATCTGACCAATTTTAACAAGTGCGTATCATTAAAATATCGAAAGCGCCAAACCTGCTGAATGGGGCAAACTTAAAATCGCTAATAATTATACCTGAACACCTCTTCAAATACATTTTTCATCGACTTGGCTCTTACCTCAAAAGACGACTTTTCTCCTCCATTCGACTCAATTTCGCAAAATTACAAAATCAGATCACTACAGCCAACACTAACGCTGTCACACCTTCACCGGTATAATTATTATAATGAACGCTATTATCTCATCGCTTCGATTTTTTTTTTCCTTTCTTCTTTCCTGATTCCACCAAGGGCTTCATTTCAATTTATTTTTCAAATGTGAGTTATTTCAAACGAGTCATTTTGAAATTTCGTCTAATCATATAAAAATATACATACGCATGTGATATGTACATTTATTCTTGTACAGCGTTCTGTATTTATTTTTCTATAGATCACGCGGACCACATTAATATAGAAGGTAAAAGCAGTTAAAAACTAAATAACATTAAATAATAAATAAATTTACCTGCTACCATGCGTAGAAAGCTTTGAAAAGACAAATGCAACAAAAATAAAGAATAAAAGCACACAGTATTTACATTCATAAATTGTCTTTTGTATTTTACAACTTCTGTAAAAAGAAAAAAAAACGCTATAAAAATTAAAAAATTAATATTTTAATGTTTACTGATTGTAAAATCATACTGTATATTTATTTTATCAGACCGGTTGGGACAGTTTTAAAAGTAAAAGATGCAACTGCACAACCCCCGCGAATGACGCTCCTGAGTTCCACTAGACCACTTCACATGTTTTATTGAACTCGTTTCATTTCGCTCTTTAGAGCGCCTGTACTAGAAAGAAAAATATCGACTCATATTATTATGGTACAATAGAAGACCGATAGCAAATTCCACTATAAAATTATTGAACATTTAAAATTAGAAAGGAAAAACGATTTTTCAGCCATTTGTGATCAGACTTATTCACAAACAATGAATGCAGATTCTCAAGTCACGACTTAATTTTTGACTTATTTTAATATTTGTATATACTGTGCATTTGCACAAATTTCCAACATAACATAATCACTCATCGTCCGGATAAGAATAATGTCCGTTTGATTTAATTATTTGCATTGGATTTCAAAAAATCTAATAGCGATTTCATCGTAAAAAAAAATTGTATTTGTTTCACAGTTGAAGTTCACATTTGAACTCGTTGTAAAAATTTACGAATTTTAAAATATCTGTAAGTCGATCAGGAAAATTCTTAGATCCCCTGTTCGGTATACGTGTAATAATATCAAGGAAAAATTTAAGCTCGAAAATATTTCAATGAATTCGTTCGAAACACACGTGGCTAACTTCAAGTACCAATTAAAAACATGAAGCTACGTTGAAAAACGCCATAATATTGTGGTTTGAAACGACATGGTTGAAATGATCACATCGTTTACAAAGTAAAGGTTGTCCCAAGATTTAATAGATACTCCGATAAATGATCGACGCTAATTCTTCCCTTTTATTGTAGGTCATAACGTCATATTTCAAACCATGTGTTGTTGGTGTACCAGTTCTTAATCTCTTTACACCCCCAAAAACACATTATATGTCCATTGGTAATTAGTAGCGATTAGGGTCCACCACGTGCAGTTACATCAGCTTTTATTTGTTTTGAAATCGTTCCAAAATTTATCTTTTTTCAAACAAAACCTTCGCACGAGCCAACACGAGTATTAGAGTCTTGCATCTTCGTATGCTTAAAAATGACCCGAGCATCTTAAATATATTCGAATTTTCCAGGATAATTATATTTTCTTATTAAATTCGAATTTTCATTCTCGTTTTAATTATTATAATTTTATTCATTCAGACGTAATACATTAATTTCCTTTTAATCTTCGTCATTGAATGATAATTATTTTTTTATATAAACGAATATTAATTGATTTTATGGAAATAATATGTGTCATTAACAACGTAAACAGTTCTCGTTAAAATATACCATAAACTCGTCGATAAATTATGTGATAGCGTTGGATTGAACAAAATAAATATAATAAAAATTAACTTACATTTGTACATAACACCGAATTCATTATCGGATTCAATACGTTTCGAAAACCTTTGCTCATAAATTATTTTTATGTGCACTTTAAACCAGAGAAAAAAAAATCGTCATGTAAACTCCAAAGTAATCTCAGCTCCATTCAGAATCGTTTTTCAAAAGCGATAATTTATCATTGCCTTCGCATTCAAATAAAACACTGGTTCGGTAAGGTTTGCCGAAGCGAGAAAAACCAGAATGAATGCCCAGCACTCAGACTATTCAATCTAGTTGTTCGACGCGTCATATTTTAAGACTTTACTTCTTACACGATACATTTCTTTTTCTTTCTACGCATATCTCTTTTAAAGCGTAAACTGAAGTACGCTTTCGGGAAGCGTTTAGGCCGAGAAACATATTTTGTCGCGAATATTTCTTGATGACGTCGCCTCGTGACATTCAATTATATTCCCAATTGTATTGGGAAATCATAGACGTTGTCGGCGACAAGATGTCGGTGGCACGTGTTTGCGACAAACATTTTTCAACCGGCACACGGTTCCCGATGAAAAAAATCCATTAAACCACACGGACTTGGGTGAGTGTTCTGTAAACACTCGGGCAACACGCCGGGAGTGAGCGTAAAATATCTAAATAAATAGATATTCCATCAAAAACTGGTGTATCGCTAATTTTACGCGATTTTCAAGAAAAAAATTGCAATATCGTGTAAATTTGTATAAATCATTTATATATATAATACATGATCCACCATGACGTTTAATGCGAAATTACCGTATTTTATTTTATAATATTCTACGGTCTTCACATATAGTTATGAATTTTCAACGTTTGAACAAAAATGCGAATTCATACGATGAAAAATAAATCTATTAAATTCACTATGATTAAAGTGAATATAAAAAAAATAATTGTTATAAATTCATATTTAAAAAAAAAATAAAACAATAAATAATCGAGTTCAATACTCAAATAATAATCTCCTTCCACAGCTTTTACGGTCCTTGAAGGACTTTCGCTGCCTCTACTACTTTTTTCCAGCTTTCTCTATTAATGCTGTCGTCTATTAATAAACCCTGTGTTGTCTAGGGCGACCCCTAGGTTTATGGTTATTAATATAATAACACAAAGTTATACTGCCTGAAATTAAACTTAAAATATAGTCTACGAATCGATAAAAAATACTTATAATGTACATCAATATACTTATAGTACATAATATACACATACACATTATATCTGTTTCCCCAATTAACGAGGGCCATTTAATAGTGAAGTAAATTTTCTTCCAATTCAAATGATTGATGATCATATGCTTTACATGATTGCAGCTCCAAAACGGTCTATTTCACCAACTGTCATCTTTTCACTTCGTTATTAGAAATGCTGTTAATTTTTATTTGTGTTTCGGATCACGTTTCTTTTCTCTACATGAATAAGATTTTTTTTTTCTTTTATACAACTTTGAAAGTGTTAATACGTGACAACGTGGCAACATTGCGTTTAAAACCATACGGAATTTTTTATGTACACGTTAAATTTGCGGAATCGTTCTTCACCGGATTTTTTACACGGTCTCCGGACGTTTCACGTCGCGCGCGTGGAGAAACTACCGAGGAATGAGAAAAAAAAAAAAGAAAAATAACCTATCAGAAGTTTTCGATCAACGACCTCTAAATTTATTCATTTCGACGAGTCGACCCTCGGGTTAGTGCGCACCACCCGTCTAGAGTGCCGACTCTGTGAATCGCTCCACCGTACGGCGGAATCGTACGTGTGACTTTGAAACGGCCATTTTACCGAACGCCGTTGCGATTTCAGACGGTGTAAAAACGAAAACCGTCACCGCGAGACGGTTCGCCGAGACTCTGAAAACGAAATGCGTCACAGACGAAAACGAACATTAATCAAACGGCGCGCGTCTCCGTATACACAATAATTATCATAATACATCGTGTCGTCCGACCATACGTCATTGTTGTCGATGGTGACACGGAGAGAGCTCGGTGAAAAAAAACATCGAAAACCGATTAGGGTGTATATAGGAAAACATGATAACTTTGTCGGAAACGTCAAAAATCGATAAAAGTTTAAAACCGTTACGCGCGGATTCGTCGTAACGCATAGAGAAACGATGCCAGTAGTTTAATAATAAAAAAGAAAAAAAGAAAAAAATTACGATCGAAAAACAACACCCAAACATTGAATTAAACTTTGTACATTAAAACAAACAAACAAACAAAAAATTTGATAATTTATACAAAAGTACAATTACCATGGCTGAAATTAAACAACAACATTATATACGCGTATTATACGCACCAGATAAATCCGTTTTCGTTCAATAAGGCGGAAACAAACAACACTCATAACAATAATTGAGATGTTGTAATTATTCCGTCGTACAACGAGAAATGAAACCGACGATAATTAATCGCCGATAAGTTGTAAAAATTTAACAATAATTCAATATTTTACACGTTATCTGATTCGTGAAAAGGAAAAAAAATTAATACATCTCAAATTTTTTAATAACAACAGAGGGGTTTAAAAAAAAAATTTGCTAACGAAACACAAACGCCAACAACAATTAATGACCTACATTAAAATATAATTGGCCATTAGTATGCGTTTTAACAATAATTGCAATCATTACGTGCATAAACATCACTATACGTATAATACATTTACAACTAAAATATCATGACATTATCTAATTATAATTCAATGTTTAAATATATATTTACTTTGCGAAAAACGTTATGAATATAGGTGAAGTAAATGATTTTTTTCATAATTTTGATCACCGAGGTTATTCATTAATATTATAATTATAATTATTATTATTATTATTATTATTAATATTATTATTATATTTTTTTTTCACTAAACAACCGTGTTTCTCTCGAACAGACTTTTTCTATCGAAATAAAATTCGAGAAATAAATCAATGAAAAAGAAAAATTATAATCCGACGTGTTATACTACTTTTGAAGGCGTTAGTAATGGTGTTATTCAGATTTCGAAGCAAGGAAAAAAATCAGGTCAACAAAAAAAAAAAAAAAAAAAAAAAACGCGTCAGATTTCAACCACGCTTTTCAGAAATATCAGCACTTTGCCGAAGATACCACGACATGCCACGTAAAACTCACTTATAATAAGCTTTCGAATAAATTCTACGATCTCGGCACGGACTGTACGGATATTCTCGGCATGAACTCGGTTATAATAACGACGAGAGAACGAACGTTTTAATAATTTATTACGATCTGCAATAACGCAACGCGTCGTTTTTCAAATACTTTACCGTACACGTGACGCCGATATCATGACATTGTAATCGCGCTCTGTCAGGTTGAGGTGTGTGTGTGTCGAGTGCGCGGAGCCAAATCAAAATTAATATTCACGCGCAGACCAAGGCGCCGAGCTAATGTCAAGATATTATGTGGTTAATGTCGCGTGCGCTAATGTATGAGATTAGTTTGGGGAGACTACGTGTTGAACACTCATCACGTGATTATTATAGCGGTGTGTTATGATGTTAACTTTGAATTCAACAGAAAAAGAAAAAACAGTAAAAACATGATAAACCATTACGTTTGGGAAAACGATCTCCAATGAAACTCCGAGTAAACTAGGTATAATATAACAATAATTGTACTAAGTAGTTTTCATTTTTGATTCGGATGAGTTCGTAAAAACAATGTACGGGCAAATGTTAAAAACATCTGCGAAAACAGTCTATTCATAGATTTATAATCAATTATACATTTATAAACAACTTCAAAAAGAAAAAAAAAATTAACTATTATATGTTTTTATTTTTTTTTACTAGTGTCTGGACTGAACACCATTCACGTCACTATATTACGTATCGTAAAAAATAAAAATAAAATCATCAAATTTACTGTATTGTTTTTAATTTTATAGATTTTAAATATGTTTTATAAATAAAACAATAGGACAGTACGTTTCGTCCAAACGTATTTCAGTTTAGGTACAAAAGTTGTAACAACAACGGCCGAACGAGCGTGTAGAACATTTTCACACCTCAAAATTAAACATTTCACAATAATAATATGTGCGCCGAAAACGAAAAATAAATAAATTAAATTTCTTTACAAATCGCCCAAAGTTTCACCGATTTGTCGACAATTTTTAAGAACAAGTGTATGTACTCTCAGGACAATCGACTGACCGTAATATATATATAAGTTTCTAGCGTTTATTTTATTATAGAGAAAATAACTACAGTAAATTTCATTACTCGAGAAAACGATTCATTTTTCCATACGTGGAAACTTAAAGTGCATACTTATAAAAAATAAAAAAAAATTACAGAACCTATTGTTTTATTTAAAAATATAAACGTCACAAGGACTATATATCTAGGACAGCTAGTAAAAAATTGTCAGGCCTTAAAACCGGCAAGCGTAAATTTTATGGACAATAACGAAAAAGCAGGTCGGATACATGGTGGCGGCGGTAGAAGTATAATATACGTAGTAGCGCGCTGTGGGCCGACCGTTTTTACGACGGCCTTACACAGCACAAAACAGTGTTGTCTGATTTTATTTTAAGTTTGAAAGCTACGGTTTATCCCTCACAATCTAAAAACGATCACGAGCAGAGTTCAAAGGATTAATTTTATAACTAGTTTGGTTTTCAAAAGGGTGTTATAGCATCAATCGTATTAATTTATAACACTATATTATACAAACAGACACCTATATATAGTATACATTTTAAGTTTTCCTAAAGCAATATAAAAATTAATGAAGTTTTTTCATATTTTTCGCACACGGTTCAAGCAAACATATAAATAATAATAATAATAATAATAATAATTATACGTCATGACGAATGTGTACACATTCATACGTACAGATATGGATTATTTTCTGAACCAATGCGAAATAGCTAAAGCCGATTTAATTTAAAAAAACGGAACTGTTCTTCAAAATAAGTCAATGTTTTCTTCGTATTCGTGGGATGATTGTACACTGTGAGGCATTACGAAAATTGCCTGTCTTAACGGCTAATTGAACGCGATTTCGAATCTATAAAGAGGCTGGCCGTCGAAGGACGAGACTTTTGATACGGTCTTTCTACAAAAATTCGACAGATCGCTGACGGGCGGAAAACAAAATGAAAAATAACACAATCTAGAGCGTTAGGACAAGGCCATTTAGAAGTAGAAAAAATAGTAATAACGCTAGAAATAAATAATTATCAAATTATTTGATACAATAAAATATTATAGTTAAATGATTAAATATTCAATTAGCGTCAAGATACATATAGATACATTAAACATATACAATACATCAGTGTTTCCCAACTGGTGTTCCGCGGAACCTTAGGGTTCCGTGAGCCGGCGCCAAGGGTTCCGTGAAAACCTGGTGCCGGAAGTATCCGACAATCCTCTCATTTAAGTGTAAAAAACTTATGTCAGCATTACAACTACAGAAAAATATGGGGGTTCCACAAAAAGTTCAAGCTCCTGCAAAGGTTCCGCGAGTAAAAGAAGTTGGGAAACACTGCAATACATCATAGTTTACAAAAAAATTAAGTTGATACGTCCAAGTCGTATGTTATATGATAAGAACGAAATGATTAATTCCAGTATCTACACTAGCGCAAAGACGAAAATGTAAAATTATCTTTTGTGCGTACATCGCCAAAACCGTCTTGAGCCATCAGAACTAAAAGCATCAAATAATTTCACATAGCATTCATTAATGAAAAATTTTGCCATAAAGGTGTTCGATTTTATTGTTATCATTTTACGTAAATTCTGAACTTTACCGAAGCAAACTTTTACACGAACTAACAAGTAAAATATAATCAACTAATGAAATAATTTAATAATTATTAACGATTGCGATCGAGTGAAGGTACAGGTTTTAATAATTTCAACAAGACATAATAAACGCGATATATGATATTCCGTGTAATAATATAATATTATACTATCTTTAATATTTATTTATTATTATTTATTTATTTTTTTTTTTTTGACGGCCAAACGTCTCTGCGTCCAAACGACCACGTCCGAATGTGCCGATTTGAATATTACAATATAACACAATACGACACTACGTACGTAACCGTATATTCAAAACACTTTAATAGATTGTTTTCTCAGTTATAATAATATACGAACCGACGCGGTGATGTTATTACCGTTCGGAATTATTGTAGACCGGAAAAACTCTCGTCTTAAACTCTAAATAAAGGTTTTACTCGTCTGTGTACATGCGGTCGCTCTGCTATAATATACGCACTAACAGACATACACACGATTATTTACGACGCACCGAAAACAAATCAACGTATAGTCATAATGTTATAAGGCAATATACACGTTTAATAATAATAATAATAATAATAATATATCGTACGTCACATTACGCAGTTAAACATTTTTAGGAGAACTAGCCTGATAGGAAAATATTACTCCGACACAGTGGGTCTATATGTGTATAAAATATTATATAAAGTCTGGATAACGACGACCACGAGACGGTTTTGATGGATGAGAACGGAATGTGAATGGTAATTCGAACGAGCGAATACACGAGAATAATGGATAAAAATAACGAGCATTTGAGAGTTGATTTTTTTCCCATTCGAGTCTAAAAAACCGTGTTGAAAAGCAGTTGAAATCACCATTGACAAATGAATAAGTAGCCCGTCCCGATGAACGGCCGCGAGAAACGTCGAAATTAAAACCCGAGTTTGCTTTCTTCTCGACGGATGAAGTACGATATTTTATACATCATCAAACAACATACACGAGCGTCGTGAATAAATTATAAATTCGAAATCGGTTAAAAAAAAAAAAAAAGAGTTTACAATGCGGATCGGATAATAAAGCGGTTGGAAACGTTCATGGAAATATCGTGTCACACTTTTCTCGGTGAGATTTATTTTCCGGGGAAACCGTGATGAATAAACAAGGAAACGTAAAAAGTACTTTATCGCGCTTAATTAGCCCCGAGGCCGTGCACGATTTATGGAGTACCTACAAATAGTATGACGAGGTAGGTTGTTAAGCCAACAACAAAAAAAAACCCGTTTGATTTTCAAAGTACCTACGTATCTTTCTTTTATATTCACATGCGTACACGAGGACTTTTACAAACGGGCACTACAGCTCGACAATTACAGTTATGAATAAAAGTTTGCACAACAAATTTTACATTTAAATACAACAAAGATAATTGAGTGTGTATCTAAACGTTGATACACTAATTAAGTTTTGTCGACGATATTGAAGATTGTAACTTTGTGGCGCAGCGAACGTCGATAGGAATATTAATTTAGATCCGGTGGCAGACGTATACACGTCGTCGTCTTGATCGGTGAAAAATAATATTTTTATCTAAAGCCCGTTTTCGCAACAAAAACCGTGTAGTTTACAATATATGCCACCTACTAATCAACCCTGTGTGTATGAAATATTACTTTATGATAAGTAACGAGGCGAAAAAAAAATAAAGCGTCACGAACAATGAACATAAATCATAGACATTCGTTGTTATAATACATTCACGTGACTTATCATAGAATACACTCTTATGCATATTTTATTTTATTTTTAATAATATAATCGTAATTATTGAAGTAAACTATGAACCACGTCACAACAACCACGGGTCCGAACAAACGTTCTGTAGGTACAACGATAATGTTGAAATGTATCGTCTGAGCCGATCGCTTTAACTAGTATTATTATTATCATTATTTATCATACGATTGTATTATTCCGTCATAGTAAGTGCTGAAACAGTTCCGACTATCATCATAGATCATTTCTCAGCATTGCACTCGTCACTCGTTTATCTAACTATCTAACCGTAAAAAGTGTATTCTCAACATTTTACATAATGGTATTATTATACAGTCATTAATTATCGTCATGACGACGGTATTGAAATCAAACGATATTCGCGTTTCTCTAAATAATCTGCTCGATAACACACACCCGTCTACTAATGAAAACTAAACCTCAAACAAAAGACGCTGTTCTTCGTCTTCCATGTAAATTTTTAAGAACTGAAAATAAAATATAAAAAATACAAATGACTTTTGATCGATCCACACCGCTATCACTAGGCTGCAATAGACGCAGACGCGTTCGAAAATACATTTCTGCGCATGACGTTTGAAAGCGGTGGCATACGCAGGAATTAGGATTCTAACCCCCGACTCGCCTCTAAATCTCTTTTTTACATAACATCGTGACATATTACGGTCCATGATAATCACGGACCAAGATAACTGATAGACCCATAAAACATTAAGTAGTCTATGGATATACAATATACCTTATCATAATACATAGATCCAGATGATACCAATTGTTTTTATCAATTATTACCGTATGATTACTCCTCAAAGTACTACTCTACGGATACTCGGTAACTGCAATATATACCTATTTTATACATTAGTATGATCGTGATTATTTATAAATTATCATCACAGATGCCATAGATTAAATACTCTTTAAATAATTCTCATAGTAAAAGGATTCGACTATCATAGTATCATAGAATAGTTTTATAGTTTTATAATTATTATTACACTACGTTAAAACAAAAGCACACGAGACACGACGACGATACGAATGAACTTATTTGTTCTCGTTCAGCGGTTCGAAACTTTTTTTACATCCAAATGCCACATACACGTTTTAAACGTTTTCGCGTACTTTTTGACGACCCAATAACCTTTTTTTTTTCTCATCAAAAGTGTATACGTTATGTATTTATACGTTGTCATACGTGCACGCATGAAGTCTTTCATTAGAACCTACATAATTAATAACAATACAAGTATTTAATGCACAAAAGTAAAATGAAATGTGTACCATTACTCTAATTTTCATAATTATTACAATTTATGAATAAAGCGAGATTTCCTTCGCGTGCCACTCATGGGCTTTCCACGTACTACTAGTGGCACTCGTGCTACTAATAGTACTCGTACCACAGCTCGCGAAACGCTGTTCTACTTCATTCGAATAAAGGAATATGGGGAGGGACGACCTCGGCCCTCGGGTTTATGATAAATTTTAAGTATAAACTCTAACTGAACTTAACTAATCCTGCGTACGCTACTGTTCGAAACGGCAGCGGAAACATTTAATCCGGACTCCGAAGCACCGGTCGACGAAAAAAAATATGTTCACGAAAAATTTCTCGATTTTCCTACAGCACTCGACATCCGCGCTCGGCTTAACGAGGTTAGGTACGCGTGTGAAATCTGCTCGACCGTATTTTGGGCGCCCACGCGCTCGTTTTCGCTAATGATATACGATCTACTTGTAGAAACATCCCGATGTGGCGATCGACGTCGGTCACCACGCCCTGAATACCGGCTGAATGTTATTCGTCCGTCTCGTACAGGGTAATCCGAATTATCATCGTTCGCGAGCACAACCTGAGAACGAAATTATTTCCGACTCTCGAGATCGATACGCGGCTGAGATGCGCGCGTGAGCGCGTAACGAGAAACGACGTTCCACCCGAAAACTTCTGCCGATTCCCTTTCCCCCCCCCCTGGTGGATACGAAAAAACCAGACCATTTCGACGTATTCTGAGTTTAAATAAAACTATTCTTTCCGCGAAAATTTCGATTAAATACGTCCGACGCCGGGATGCCGTAATATTGTCGAATTCGCGGTCATTTTCCAGACTAGATGTCACCTAGATGAGATAGAAATGAAAAGAACGTGGTTCGGATTTCTATTCACAAATCTCGACGTTCTCCGGCTTCTGCGTGTAATCTGCGACTATAGACGCTCAGCAACCAGCAAAGGTCGACTTCTTTCATCTCCTGCAAACTCACAATTTTTTAAAATCTTTTCTGGCTCATAGTTAACACTATGTGACACATAAGTTTGATGCTCGTCTTGCACATGATTCTCGAATCGTGAACGTTCAGTTCAGATATCTCTTAAAATGAAAAGAAATAAAACATGACGTACGTATAAACGTGGACGAAGAAAGATGCAGATCAATAACTATTGCGTGAATTCATCAAGATAAATTCAATTCTATGTTATAAACGTATTTATATAATTTTATAATGAATAACGCTTGGATGCGACTGAAAAGTGTGCTTTAAGTCCAAAGCTCCTCAGTGTTCTAAAACTTAAAAAAATATTTTGTCATAAATTTATTACATTCATTATTATAGCAGACTTTATTTTTCGACACAACTTCGAGCACTCTCGGTTTAAAAACTCCTCGCCAACGGCCCCGAACAAAATAAATCAATAAACAAAATAATTAATTATGCATATATTTTAGGCCTACAACGTATTGTGTGTGTTTTGTTCGCCCCAAAAACTTGATTGTAGTATTTTAACAGCCGTCTTCAAAGTTTTATTCATCGAAGCAGACATCAACAAAAATAGAACTGTCTCGTGTTTCGACTGAATTTTTAATTCGATTTCCGGACAACATAATTTTATCCATTACTCGTATACCGACCGTGTGATCTAGGAATATTTACCGTGATAAACTAGTTCTTTCGGTCGAAACGAATGTATTATTTTCAACTAATAAATGATTCTAGTCTCCGTTTAGATCTTGTACGAAACGAGTTGTTAAATAATGTACATTGTTTTTTTCCTAAAATGTAATTTCGAAACAATGAAAACGCTTGATTTGATCTATCAATCGATCAAATATCAAATACATTTATACGTATTGTACTTTGAATGTGATCATTTTTTTTTGACGGTTAAAAAAAAATACAGAATAAAAAAATCAAAAACCTATGAAACAAGTAGGCAAGCGCGTATTTTAGTCGAGTACCACAGAGAATTGTTTTTAATCACATACGCGCGAATAATAACGTACCGCTCCGTCCCGTGGCTGAAAGAACGAAACGACTGCGGCACAATAATAATTATAATAACAATAATAGTAATAATAACATTGTTTCCAAACAATTGGTTTCATTTATATTATGCTGAATCCATTGAATAATCCGTGAACACTCAACTTATTCGTTTCCAATCATATTATTAAAAATCGATAACTGGTATGAAATATAAATCATACGCGACCCCGAGAAAAATACGAGGATAAAAATACGAACGTTTGAAGGGCAATATTTTTTAATAAAATATTATATCACGGCGATAAATATTAATGCGTTAAAGCTTTATAGCTTGATTGACACGCTGCAACTATTACGACTTCGTTGATTATCGCGAGTAAGACGTGTGTAATATACGCTTTAGCGTCGAGAACGATTTTTTATTTTTATTTTTCAAACACAACAGTTGCCATAGATTATTCCGTTTGAAAGTTTTCGGACCTTTTTACCAAAACCCGGAATTCACATATTTCCAACGTGTCCATCCTTCCGTTTTTACAATTCGTGGCCGTATAGTTACCGACATCGAATATTGACAAATCGGCCGTGGTTATTTTTATTTTTCAATACGCATCCCGGTTTTCCATGCTTCGCCGTGATCGGTTCAAAGACATTTATAAAGATATTAATATAAAACGGAGAGACTAGGGAACATTTTTTTTTTCTACAGAAATATTTTTCGGGTAAACCGAATCATACCACCGCGTCAGTGACGCCAAAAAAATTTCAGTACCGAGAACGCGGCAAACGCCCGTTCGGCTATCATTGATATCATTCAATTTTATGTAATTAGGTGTTGTAATTAATTATTACTAATCGCCATTAGGTCGTAGACACAAACAGTAATTTTCCCGTAAACTTTACTGAAACTTGGTCAGATCAGCTACCGCGTAAATTTGGTATACTCATTGGGCGAGTACAAAAGTGCAGCAATTACAAAATATGATTTCTCTCGCGAAACACTATTGAACGTTTCCAACTTGATGAAATTAAATTTGAAATAATCAATTTTATATTTCACACGAACGCCGATGGAAAAAAAGTTGAAGTTCATCTTACGCTTCGACCAATCTTAATTAAACACAAGACCCTTTATTCTAACAGTCTGAGGAATTTCTTTTACAAAATCATAACTGACACAGCACACACACACACACACACACACACACACACACACACACACACACACACACACACACACACACACACACACACACACACACACACACACACACACACCACAACTTGATACCGTGGTACATATAATGCGTGCATATAATACCACACGCGCTCAATAAACTCTGCCGGTATCCAATTTGTAGTGATTTTATTCGGTTTTCTTGGTACAGCGGACACGAGTTCGTAAAAGGGCCGGTGTGTGTGTAAGAGTCTCTCTCTCTCTCTCTCTCTCTCTCTCTCTCTCTCTCTCTCTCTCTCTCTCTCTCTCTCTCTCTCTCTCTTTCTCTCTCTCTCTCTCTCTTTCGGTCTTTCTCATTCTCTCTATTTATCTGTCTGCATCAAAGGCCACTCCGGTGACGTGGAGCCGTGTCAGACCACCGGCAATTGAATTGCACAGTATACGTATGTAACATAATATAATAGTACGGAAGACCGGAATCCGATGGCCGGTGTAAGTGGTGTACCTACACTCACCAGTAAATAGAATTATCTATCTATATCTACGGCGTCATCTCGTTATCTATAAATCACTGCATATCTCCTGGCTTGACCGACATTTTCCGGTTCTGCTCCCGTAGTTTCGGTGGGAATAGAGGGAAATTCTTTGCAAAAAAACGTACGAACCCCCTCCGACCCACTCGCACGCACGCCGAATTTTTCCTGTCCCGACAACAATAGCTCCTCGAGTAGTCGTCAGAGGGTCGGATCAGAAATCGTAAGTAAAACATCGTGAAAATAAATGTATTCTTTTCCGTATAAGTGTAGAGCTATGTTATCTACTTCTGCGGCGACAAAATAAATTAAAAATCAAGCAATAAGACGAACCTGGAGACCCTGCACGCATATTTTAGGTTGTGAATCAGTCATTATTTAGGCGACACAAAATTTGTACTCGTGTAAAATTAAATAAAAATTACCTTTAATCGAGAGAGCGTGGCACAGAGCACTGCAGCCCTCATTAACGAAACAAAAACCATAGGTCTGAATGTATATGATATGTAAATGATAATATAACCAAAGTGATGGAGCTATAACGAGAAAACAACCCGGTCGAAAATGTAGTGATTCAAGGGCATACATTTCAAAAAATGCATCAATTTACATATCTGGGGGTCGCTATCAGTGGTAATAATGGCAGGTCCATTGAATTAAATAGCCGTATCATCGAGGCGGAAAAGACGTCGTTTTCGCTGTCCAAATTCTTAAAATCTAAACTGTTTTCTAGAAGAACCAAAGTACATCTATACACAGCGATAATTAGACCGACGCTGACATATGGATGTGAGGTGTGACCTTTGACAAGCAAAATGGAACAAAAACTCATGTCGTTCGAAAACAAAATACTGAGAATCGCCTGAGGTCCAGTATACGACAATGACCTGGGGCGTTGGCGTAGAAGGAAGAACAAAGAGACCCGAGAGTTGACAGGAATACCAAGGATAACCAACTTTGTAAAGGCCCAAGAATACAATGGTTTTGGGCACGTGATGAGAAGATCTAATTCAGAGTACCTTAAAGCGGCAGCTGAATGGAAACCCGCAGGAAAAAGGCCAAGAGGACTTCCAAAAAAGCGATGGAGTAAAGCAGGATTTAGAGAAACTAGGGATACTAAAATGGAGAGAAAAAAAATACAAAATCGAGAGGAGTGGAAGGCGGTGTCGGTAGCGGCAAAAACTCTTGAAGAGTTGTAATGCCAATGAAGAAGAAGAAGAAGACTTTTTATCGATATTTTTAATTTTAAACATTTGTACACAAAACAATTTGTATTAACTATTATTTAATCAAAATAAATTAAAACTGTTAAGTGTAATTTCAACTGTTATTTACACATTTAAACCAAGTACAAAATAATTTTGATTTATTAGATTTAGTATATTTAGTAAATTTATTTATTTTGCGAACAAAAATTAATACAATACATTATAGGTCCATAAGTAGATAATCGTCAGCTCACCTTCTCTAAGTTATGTTTGTATTGAAGGTGATGATTTCTTAAAATTAATATAGTAATTTAAATAGTATATATTTAGTAATAAATTTTGCTACAAAACAAATATATAATGCAACCGTTTGCCTATTTAATGAGGCAGTTATAGACAATATTTATTAAACGTAGGTTCTCAAAGGGAAGAATAGCGAAATGGGACATTAGCTCTTGGTCTCTGGAATTTTGAAAATAAACATTTATTTTCTATAGTCTCTGTCACCACCTAGGAAAAATGTCCACGGGCACTGACCTATGTGAGTGACAAACCGAAATTGCTGTCCTCCTTTTATCATAGCCTGCGCACGCCAACGCTCTTATGGAACATAATATTTGTATATTTCATGTCTCCATCTCATCACGACTGACTTCAATATCTATCACTCTTGCCCAATGAATCGAAATCACTGAGAGGAAAAAACAAATTCCTCCACCCCTCAGACACTACGATTCGCCTTACCGCGACGTCGCCTCGTGTGGCCGCGGCCGTCTGAGGGTGGGGTGTGTACAAACAGGGATACGCGCAATAAGGAACGGGTGGGAAAATACGAGTTGCGTTCGAATAAAAGGTACCGACGACACCGTGACTTGTCAGTTGCGGTCCGTTTTTCTAACGAACGTGTACGTTAATTGGGTCCATTGAAAAATATGCGCGAAAAGAATTATTTGCTATCCACGAAGCAAGACGTATCGTTTTAACTTTCGCCGATAACGGTCAAGGATGATTTTTGAAACATTCTACGGTGGAACGTCGATTATCCGCACGTCAATTATCCGCACTACAAAATTTGTATGGACAAATTTATAGTTTTAGTTTAATTTAATTTAGATTTATCGTTTGTCATGTTCCTTTTATCGTGTGTTTGAAAAGTGAAAAAAAAAACTCGAAAATTGATCGTGGAGGATACGAATTTCGTTTTCACGCGTTTTTCAAAAACGAAATCGAACTTTGTCGTTTTGGCACCGTCCACAACACGTGAGTGCTTCGTGCGAAATTCGCAATCGTTTATCGTTGATAGGTCGTGAGCCGTTCAAAGCACACGTTTTTATTTCGGTTTAATTTCCTTCCCGGTTCAACCCCATTACGTCTAGCGTAGCCACGTGCGTGATAACGGCCCCTGCAGGAACGGCTCGGACGGCATCATCGTCGCGACCGTCCACGAAAAGTAATTGAAAAAATACCCAATCGGAAAAAAGACGATACTACCCCACTGGCGGGGACGTTCTCGGGTCGTCTCGTGTACGACTCTCTTTTATCGAAACGTTCGTGTCCGTGCCCGAAAGGCGCACACCGTCGACGACGCTTTAAAGTTAAAAAGGGGAAGGGAAAACGCGCAAAAACACACCGGACAAAACTTTACTCCGGAAAACGCTCGGCGCGGGATTCGCGTCAAAAGGATATTTCGAGACGCGACTCGCAGTGACGGCCGCGCGACGGGATGACGTACAACGAGCGCGGTGTCGACGAATAGGACGGCGGCGGTGGCGGCAACGGGACGTGTACACCCGACGTGAGTAATCGGAAGTCGATACTAATACCACGGCAGCGGCGGCGGCCAGGTGGCCCTAAACTCCTCGCTCCTCCGCTCCCTCAGCCCTCGTACTACCAGCACACAACCCCCCCCCCCTCCCAGCCCCGACCGCCGCCGGCCGACGTCGTGTGTATGTTACACTACGCGTGGGTACGTCGTCCTGACGCCCCCCCTCCCCCCCGCAGTCGCCTCGCAAGGCCCACGCCTATTCGTCCACAACGTCGACGTCGCACCCTCGTCGCCACGCCGCCGCCGCCGCCGCCGCCGTCATTAGCGTTTACTGCAGGGGTATCCAACCTATGCGAACCGGCGTCTGACTTTTCGAACCGGCCCGCCACAAGCCGGTGGCGCGAACAGGAGGGAGAACCGGATCCGATCGAGTGTTTGTGATAAGCGAAAAAAACGTAAATCGATTTCAGCAATCGTGACCATAGACGTCACTAAGGGCTATCGAGACGTACTATTTTATATTATTGCCCCTCCCCTCCGATTACTTTCAAGGGTAGTCAAGACTGTCGGTTAGTTGCCCCTAAAAATATTGTTTTATTTAAATATCACTCTTGGAAATGTTACGTTCTAGCAGAATGACTCGTTTCACAGAACAATCCTGAATCACATTAGTAAAAATTATTAAATATAGTACCTAATAAAAACAAAGTATATATTTGACAATGAGTCTATAACATGGTGGTTATTGCATATTAAACTAATATTAAACCTGAAATTTGATTACTTTATGTCTTAAGCGCCCCAATACTAAATATATTATGTGTTTTCGTCAAATAATATTAAAGAAAATTTATCGTTACGTCCAATTCATCACTTTAGTGATACGCATGACCAAGATTATATAGTTAAGCCCCGAAAAATTTTTGAAAAATAAGCACTTAAAAATTTTGTTTTTGAATTAGTAACTCTATAGAACTCATTTTAGTAAATCAATTCTACATTTGGAAAAAGCAAAAAAAAAAATGCTTTCGCAACAAGCATATTGTCCGACTAATAATATTTAGCAATACACAATACTCATTGATTTTGGTGTAAACTCGGACGTTTACAAAATTTCATTAAATTCGTATACTTTAACAATGGATCATCGCCTTCCCCTTTTCCTCAAAATACTTTTAGTAGCGACAGTACGTCAAGCTTAATGATTTTTTTTTAACATGTAATCATATCAATTAGACGTCATTCTCTTAAAATAATTCTTTTCTCTCTCTTCAACCTCGTTTTTTCTCCCGGTTTCCACTAAAAAATTAGGCCTGTCATATCAAAACATATCTCAGATTCGACCAATCTTAAAAAAAAAAAAAAGAGAAATCCCTAGCTCACTGTACAGTATTCTCATATTCGATTCAATTTGCAAAATTATTTTCTGGTACGAGTGGACAGCATGTTCTGTTACAAGTCGACCCGCCAAGTTTTTGAAGTAATAGCGCAAAAAAAACGATATGAGTGCGCATAGGGGTGAAGGAAGGATACGAAGAAAGATAGAATGAAAAAGAGAGGAAAGGTGAGAAAGAGATGAAGGTAAGGAAGAAGGGATGGTATAGGGTAGTCTCACAAGGGTAATTAATGCACGTGCAAAGTCAAGAGATCGACAACGTCGTCGTTTTTGATGGGCGGCCGCCGAACACTGTGCGAGCCGATTAGATGCGTCACACAGTGCGTTTACCGCCAGAAAATCGAACAACAGACGATTTTCGAAGCGTGTGTCACGCGGGTGTCACCAAAGGGTATCGGGAGGGAGTTTCACTAACCCGGAACCATGCTTTGGGGTAGCTCAACTATCGGGGTTTTCTACCCTCAAAAATACTATTTTATTAAATACCACCCTTAGAAATGTAACGTTCTAGTAGAATGACTTGTTCTACAAAGCAATATTTGACCACGGTTTAATATGAATCATTAAATACAGCGAGGTACTAAAAATAAAGTATTTAACAATGAGTAGGTAGTGTTTACTATATATTAAACAAATTAAATCCAAAGATCAAGTACTAAACGTTTAAACTTAATAAAAGTTAAGGGAGCTATTGCTTGTTTTTAAACCCTCTGAAATCAAGTATAAATCACGTGTTATAGTCGTATACGATAGAGGATTTTTCGCTAACTCCAATTCATCACTTTGGTGACGCATATGATGTGTGGAAAGTCGTAACGCATCAACATCCGCAACTTTTTCGCGAGCTCAACGTTTTCATAAAACGACATTCGTAGACGTATTTAGGAGGGACCTAGGAGTAATTGTACTTTGGGTGGTAAAATTTAAAGGTCATAAATTTTTAAGACCGTTTTGGTGTATGGAATCTGGCTAGTAACTAAAAAGTGATCTTAATAATTTTTGAAAAAATTGCTACAGTTATCAAATGACGAAACATGAATCTATAATACCAAGACATAGAAAAGAATTGTAATTTGACACACTATCGTTTATGTACTGTTATCATCGATAATTGTACTCATAACCAAGTAGAAATCGTGTTAAAAAAAAATGTTCCACCTTAATTTCTAACTGTTATGCCAAGGGTTTTTTCAATTTTAAAAATTACTAAATCTTATTTGGTATCGAAAACTTAAGGTGAAAAACTTAACTTTTTGGTATTAAAACCATGCGGAGAGTCACGTTTTACAAAGAAGTCAGATTACTATGATATAGTTAATGCATTTACCAATGAACGAACACAACGTAAACATATTTTTCAATTAGATTTCAATTTTTTTCGTTCAAATTCAACTATCATACATCGGTTTTATGATGTCATGACTATGCTGTATTTTGTTTGTACCTGCCTATAATTTTAGACTAATATATATATATATATATATATATATATATATATATTGATTTCGTATGCTTTATAACATAAATAATATATAATGTATTACACATTGACACGTGTGTATCAGTAAATGTATTTTTATATTCAATATTTTATTGAATTCTAAATGTAGTGAAAAATGCATTGGTTCCACCCTGATTTGTTTTTTCATAAATATTTTTCTTAAGATATTTTTAAGGGAAAGGCGGTTTTTTTTCTAACCCGAGGAGCAAAACATCTAAAAACCTCTCTCTGACGATATGCGTGACGATCACGGTCGTATTTCTTTGTCGTACGTATATTATGCACACGCGGACGCGCGTGAGTCTTTCTCCAAAACACACCTCTCGGCGTACAGCCAAGCACGGACTAACGCAGCCAGAAATATACTACGAGGGAGTCCATAATTTAAATATAAAGCAGCATCAAATTCAAATGTGATAAATGTAATTTTATTTCGATTTACAATGTCATGAATAATTTATAAATTCAATTTGTGTACAAATTAGAAATATGTAAAAATGTAAATGATAATAATTAAAAAAACAAAGTCCAAACGATTTGTATTGTTTCTTGGACTTCACATGTCAAAGAATGACATACACGACCGTGACCGCGGTTCAGGACTGTTCCATCTTGAGCGTATGAGAAAAACATCATAAATAAGACATATGTTTGATCTCAAAGAAAACGACAAAACGTGTTAAGTTACCGAATTCGTGTCTAGGTTACCATTTAATTGAATCGATAGAGGAATACATGCGATTTCATAAACACACGAGCCCTAGTGATGACGATTAATGTTATCTGCTGCACAGCAGGCCATTATCAAATAATAATAATAATAATAATATACCGAAATCAATAAGACTTCTAATTGTATTGCTAAACATTATTAGACATTAATTTACAATATTCACTTTACATTAAACGCTCAGGACGGGAACCAGGGTCTTCAGAATTATTTTCGAAGGAAGATTAAGGGTCCGAACATTTATAGCACAAGAATAAAAAATAAAAATCGTTTCCATAATTGAAGTGAGTTTAACATGGATTTACGTCTAAAACGTCTAAAAAAGTGATTTTCGAGATGGTTATCCTCTTGGGGGTTGTCAATAAATTTTTCAGGGCCACCAATAAATAAAATGGCGAATAAGTGTTTTGTATAACTATCATAGTCAAAAACACGATTTTTTGCGATGACCACAATGAAAAATAAGTTAAGAAATCTGCTATATACGAGTAAATCACTAACCATGAAAGTGAGTTTAACCAAATCTGTCGAGCCAAAGACTGACGAAATAAATTTCTAACCAACAATAACAAAAGAGTCGTTAAATTAAAATAATATTCACGTATACATTATAATGCTAACTTTTTGGGGGAAAATTGTTTTAAATAAACTTGTTGTATAAGAGTTTTAGTTTAATGAATTTATCGAATACTTAATCAAAGTATTAGGTCAAAATCGTCGTGATATTACAGAAGATCTTTGCTTCAAAAAGGTGTGAGGACCGCTGGTCTAAAATACAGTAGTTGCACAGTTATATTTCCTATTTTACATAACTTCAGGTGTATCAGTATTTCATTTTTAAACTCACAATATCGGGGGGGCCGATATAGCCTCAGACCTCCCTTTGAATACGGGCCAGTCAAGAGATACCAACCTCCTGGTTACATCACAGAAACGTATTACAACTTATAATAGGTACGAGATAATGAGGGATTCACTGCTGCGACGACAGTCTCGAAATAGCGTTGACCGCGACGCGAAGTAGTTAAAACGCGCGCGGCAGTGTGTGTGTGTGTGTGTGTGTGTGTGTGTGTGTGTGTGTGTGTGTGTGTGTGTGTGTGTGTGTGTGTGTGTGTGTGTGTGTATACTGTGCGGAGGTGGTTCGTCGAACTGTATATCGACTGGCTATAGGTAAATAGGTCAGCGGTGGTCACTATAGTGTGCAGGTTATTAGTCTGTCAGTTGCCGAATCGGATCTATAAAGTACGTAGATGATATTACATCGCACGTACCACTCTCGAGCAGTTCACGAACGTAAAAATCACGGACCGCTGAGAATATCATACAAAATCGATTCCCCGTGAAACGAATTCGCAGAAAAAGGAATTGAGTTATTTACGAACGCGTCTTGATATGATGGAAAAAAAATTAATTCATAACAAACATTATAATTTTATTCGACGTACGCAAAGTTGTACGATTTTTATACGCCCTCTTCGAAAGCACGGTACACTTTCGATTTTCACCGTCCATAATACACAATAGTACACGCTGAATGACGTAAAAACTTGTATGATGTTGAAATGTATTTTAAAATACACGCGAATTAAGTCTGAGGATTTCCGAAAAAAAAATAAAATAAAAATGTAATACTAGTTTTTGAGACTCATTAGAATCGCATTCGAAATTAAATTTGTACAATTTACAACTTTTATTTTTCCATCAAAATATGTTGATATATGTTTATAATATGTTAATAATATGTTTATATAATTAATAAACGGTTTTAATGTTGTTTTTTTTTAGTAAGACAATATTGTTCTAATTTAACTACATCAATTAAAGTAATTAAGTCTTTGAAAACATATTCAGTAATAATTTGAAAATTTACATTTCTTTTTTACGACTTAAGTTTTGAAAACGTAACATGAATATTAATAGTTTTTTTTTTTTTTTAATTAAGAAAAATGATCATCTCCAACCACTCAAGCACATTGTTGATGAAAAGGGTAATAAGTGGAAATAAGTGGGAATGAGAAGAAATATCATACAAAAAATTCAACTAGGCACTTCTACAATTTTAGAAAAAAAACTTCATTGAATGAAAAATGTATTTACAAACAGCATAAAAATGTCGTATTGCGTATAAGTAAATGGAATAATAATTTCGAGATTTTTAGTACTCGCCCTGAAGTAAATATAGAATCATAAAACTAGCTTAATGTAGTTTTTCACTTCGATTTAAACATAAAATATTATATTTTTACACAAATACTTAAACAAGTTCAATACATTAATAACTATATAACAATTCATCAATATTTGAAGATTCAAATGATAATATTGTAATTCGTATACTCGTCAAAACGAATCATTCGCCAATTCCAATTATTTAAAGACTGCTAATTACGAACTTCGCTATTTTCAACAACCAAGGTTTAAGTATCTTAAATTTTGTTATGGTGAATTTAAAAATAATAATAATATTAATTGGTTTTAATTCAAATTGAATGGAAAATCTCTATGTAAATTTCGTATTATCCGTAATGATTTTTTGCACATTAGATGATTTTACATGATATTAGTAACACTAAACACAGATAGTCATAATAAAAGTGTTTACACAAGAAAAAAATAATAAAACCAATATTTAGACATCACTGGTTGAAAAAATTCATATACATACTAATATGATGTAAATAAAACATCACATAAAAATAATCTACTCCATAGATCCAATATCACAAATAAAATCACTTTTGATAATAAATAACACAGACGCATAGTGACAAATATATTATAACAAATTGTGAAAATATAAATAATGATGTTCATAAAAAAAAAAAAAGTATTATTCAATACAAATTGTAAATAAATTGTAAGTAATAAATGAAACTGAAAAACCGGTATACCCAATTTTCAAAATAGTAATCATATTTTCATTCATCAATCTAATTAATATGTATGATGATTTATTTGAAAATTCGTGGAAATCAAATAGACACATTACGTCCAACGTTTGTCTTTTTTTCTCCTTTTTTTTAATACAATATAAATATATTATTGTTTCTGCTATTTTATAAATTAATTTATGTTCAAAGTTTAATCACAACTGGAAACTACAAACTATTTTTTTTTTTTTTATGTAAAAATGCGGCAGTTATTATTGTATATATACCTTGTTAAAAAAATATTAAAAATATTAATGAAATATAATTTTTGTCTTAAGTAATTTAAAAATATTTTTTACGTTAATATTTCAACTATTGAAGAATATCTAAAAAATGCATAACAGGACACCCAAAATTAAACCATATAAAAATAAAATAAATAAATAAAAACTTCTTTTGCCATTATCATTTCAGCTCTAAATCAAAACTTAAAAAGGTTTTTTCCTTATTTATTAGATTAAACAAAAAATTTAAGCCTAAGGTTTTGTCAAGTGCAAATGCAAACATTATAGTCTTATTACACGTACATATTATATATAAAAATAAATAACGTTTTTCTTGGGTGCCACTCGACTTTTTCAACTGTTCAGTATGTTTTCCTGATTTTTATTGGAGTGCTCTACATATTATTTATATAAAAACCTAGTAGAGTAACTTTCATTTTTCTATCTTTTCAACTTTAGATTCACCCTACTACTTACTTGTTATCATTATTATAATACGATCAATTGTTGATTTAATAAAGTTATATCACTCGACGAAGTTTCACAGACATCTGATAACTGAAATTAATCACTTTTTTTCTGTTCATTTTTTTTTATTTATTTATTATTTCCATACCACAATAGTGTCTGAAAATCGTTACATTGTACTCGACGTATTAGTAAAGTTCACTTTTCCGTACTTGTTTCTTTTTTTAATTAGGACGTCATTTAATTTTATGTTCGGCCGTTAAATTTTTAATCTAAAATCAATTCAACCCAATGCGGCAGCCTGTAACGATAACTTAAATAACTCCACTTGATAATAATAAAACTTATGCGGGATTAATAATACCGATAAATAACCCAGTGGTAGGTTATTACCTACTATTGGGGAATGCTTGGGATTGCACCTCCGGGTTTTAAATCAGCACCCTTAACCACAAATTACTTTAAAACGTTATTTTCATAATTTATAAGTAACAACTATTTTGTTTCAATAATTTAGATCTCATTGGTTTATTAAAATGTACTTTACGATTTCATACTCCACAACATTTGCAACTGAAACTTTTGTACCTGCATATTATAAGCAAACTTATAATTCATTTGTTATAGAAACCTCGACAAACAAAAATAACAATCGAGAAAATCTGAATTTTTACTTTTTTTATGAAACTGTCGATAGCAATTATAGAATTGTTTTTAAAAACGCAATAAAAGTTTTAACTGCATTAAATTTAAGATCGAAACTTTAAAAATATACTTACATCAAATTTTATTTTATTATAGGTCGTATGATTTGAACAACACACTGAATTAATTTTGTCACCGATTTCGCTATTGTAAATAACTATTTTACATTTTTCTCAACCATATTTAATTCAGGATTTTTCGTTCTCGTTCGATTTTTCACACTTCACAGTCGTTTCTATAATATCATGAATATAATTATTAAAATTACAGTAAAATATACACATCACACGCTAGTATCAAAATTATATGTGTTAAATGATAACATTCCATTTACTATAATGGCCCTAAAAGCAATTTTATTTTGCGATCCTAGAAAAAAAAAGTTTTGAATAATAAATCACACATGCAAGTTATGCATACAGTTATGTAAATATATTTAGGTAAACTATATTCTATTACACATTTATTGATAGCGTGACTGTATTAAAATGTATACATGCATTTATAAAATAAATACATGTATCAACTCTATTTTATAACTAAGGGGCGTTGGCTTTCCAGTCAGAATGGTGTTTTTATACCTTTATTGATTTATTTGTTTTAATCCTAGACGTTATTCATTGAAAGTAATAATTATTATCATGGCGATCAAATATAAGTTCAAGGTTTAATTGAATAAACATTTAACACACACTTCACACACACACACACACATACACACACACACACACACACACACACACACACACACACACACACACACGCGGCGTTTTTAATTTTCGAGGGATCAGTGGCAAAGTTGACCTATGAATAATGTTTTTTTTGTTTCATTTTGATTTATTCATGGAACTCGCTACAGCTACACATGTCCATATACCCGGCCATAAGTCGTGGTGACACATTGCAACCACGTCTGCAAAACAATGCAAAAAAAAAATCGTTTCTATTTTGTGTTGAAAAATACCACCGCTATGTAATTTTCCTTTAAGTCTCACAGTTTTATATGTAACAATAAATTCTTTGGAACAGAAAAAAAAACATAACACAATACACGAACAGAATTAACCGACATGCGTGAATCGCCAAATACTAATGCATAATTGAACAGTGGACTATCCTAATTTAAGGACGAATATTGCCCGCGTGGTCACTCAAAATAGACTTCAAACAGTAAACAGACCATCTTTCAAACATTAATTAACTAACGCGCATTAGCTAATTGCAAATCATAAACCGAAATACATTTCATACGCATCAATTTTTAATCTACTAATAAATGTCGGCATATAACGTATCGATCGGAATTTAGACAGTCTAACGCGCCATTTCATTCAAACGTGCGTGATTTTTTTTTTTTTTTTAACACTGTTTATATTTGATTCATTCATGTTCAGACTCGATGATCAAAAGGAAAATACATCGGTGAAACGAGTAAATAGTTTTGCGTCAAAACTGTTTCCGCTCGCAGAAATTTTCGAGAAGCTTACAGAAATTAACCTAAGCGTTTTAGACTATAAACAACGACTCAATACTGCGCGGGCGATAATTTCTCATGCGTTAAACGAGAACGTTACGAGATGAAAAAAAAAAAAAAAAAACTAGAAAAACGTCCACACACGAACGCCTTTCGTTCGAAACGTCTTCGATCCCCGGTGAAACGATCGAGAACACCTATATGTATATTTATACTATATATATACATTCAAATGCGATTAAAACATTACTCGGCCGATTTATTGACCTATTTCGGACTACATAATATACGCGTCGGTGTTTACTTTTACGTATATGCGCGCCTGCACAGAGCATGGCTCGTGTGTATACAATTGAGCGATAAACATTTTATGAGGATTTCTCGGCAGACGAACGCATTAACGTGTCAATCAGTGAACACCGCAAGAACTTGGAAGGGGCGTCATCGGGAAGAAGGGGAAAAAATGATTGTAAATTAATCAAGGTTATTGTTTATTTTAACTATCGAACCATGGAGTCTGTTTGGACGGCCGACGATTGATGTACCATCTATCCGGGGCCGTCCGCCAACAAAACATATCGCCTTACAATAATGACGTTCATCTCTGTCAGTGACGTCACGGATAGACGGAAAAGAAAAAAAATACTATTATATAAATATTTTTCTAACGACCGTTGCCCACCGGTATGTACATATTTCTGTTTCATTTAGACCTTAGCTGTTTCCTGCAATCAATAAGTCGGTCAGGGATTGGAAAACGGACAAGATGCATGGCGAGGGCGAGGGAGGGGAGAGAAATAAATTTCCAAACAGTTGTCATTGTTCCCGTCCCTCGTGGCTCCTGCGCTAATTGTGTTCACTCTCTGGACAACGAGGTCTAATCGACACGGTGGGGTGAGGTTGAAGGAAAACTTTTTATAAACTTTGTACTTTGTTCGGCGTGCACCCCTCGTCCCTGCCTATCGAACTATAGTAGTTTCCTCCGAGTTTTCAGAGAACGGTTATCCGGATGTTTGAGGAATACGAGTTCTGAAAAGATGAAACCCGAGTACTGGGAATTGTGAGTAGAAACCAAAACAAAAGAACAATATACATATTTAGTTCATTTTTCTTTTTTTTTCTTTCTCATTCTTCCCGAGAAAATGTAGGCCATTGAAAACTTAATGATTTCTACTACATTCTTTGTCAGAAATCCAATTTTTAGATGACAATATATGTATAAAGTTTTAAAATACATTTTCTTCTATGGGATATTTGTTTTAAATACTTAATTACAATTAATTATTTTCATAACAGTCTTGAACTATTATTTTGTACCCTAAATAAAGATAACAATATATAATAAATTTAAAAAAGGGTGAGCATTGAACTACTCTTTTTATAAAAAAAAAAAAATGTTGATTACAGACAATACAAAAACATCACTTAATTTTAAGACCAACAAAGTCTATTGATCACTTTACTCAGGATCTAAAAATGCATATTGTATATAAATTATAGTTTATAATACCGTTTTGTGTATACTAATATTAAAAAATATATATATTTACTAAACTATTTCATGTTTTGACATTATATTTTTTATAAATACTCGCCTTTTATAATCTATTTTCAATTATGATAACCTAATAATTATTTATTAAGTTATTTTAAAAATAGTGTGTTAGGTATTTTAAAAATAACTACTACATTTTCTAAATGAACACACTAACTCGGAAACACTTCTTCTTCTTGTCGGGTTCGATAGTAAAAATGCCAATAACAATTATATAAAATAATTATAAAAATAAAATTCAAATAATAAAAAAAAAAAAACATACAATAAATCAATTTGGTACGTGCTTTGTTTACGGTGCTAAAAATGCCATATAGCTCGGAAACACTGAAGTGTATGAAAATAAATAAGCATTTTACTTTAAATTAAAAACTTTTTATTTTCAAAACAATTTTCTCAGTAATTAAATGTATGTTAAGTGTAATTACATTTACTTGCAGTAACTTATTTGTGTATTTATTTGCTATTAATTTTTTTCTTATACAATAACTAGCACATTAATTTTATATGTTTTTCTCCGTTCGATAAAATGTTCTTTGATTATATAACTTTTCAGTTTTAAAAATTTGACTTGTACGCAAACATTGAAACGGTAAAAAAACCGCGTGTCGCCTGAGAAATATTTTTTTTGCAAAATACCAGATTGACTATGTAAACTACACGTTTTTAAACTTTTCACTTTTGAACTTTAAACCATCCATCGATACCGTTTAAATAATGCTACCGGTTTATAAGTTTATCAAATGACAATCATGAGCTTTGATCATCAACAATGATTATAATAGACGATACGAAATTTAACCGTTAAAACGTGCTCGTCGCGCGTGTCGATTAATAATTTTTTCGCATCGCGGTAGCAACTAGTAAAACGCACGCTTTACCGTCACCTACAGACATGGGCGTCACTCGAGTGTTAATTTAGGTGTGGGAAACGCTTTCCTGAAATATCACGCAAGTCGAATACGAATAGTATGCTTGATTCGGACGAGGAGAAGGGCCAAGTCGAATCCACCGCTGGTTTCGTCGTGCGGTTATAAGCGTTGTGTACCGTCTACCGATTAATCACTATAATCTATGATAGCGCTTGTAAATACATTATTGCTGCGTGACTCAATCGTCAACACTGTTTTGGTCCGTATCTCGTGGCTAAAAGTATTTTTTTTATTTTTGTTGCAGGTAAGATGATATTTCATGGAATATTTTGTCGATGCGAAGAGGGAGGTATATTATTGCAGACTGATCGCTAACAACTGTCACACTAGCTCACAGAGATGTAGCGCGAATATTTCGTGGTGTTCCCGGAGATATTATTAACACTAAAATAGGCCCGGGTGTCGTTAAAGTGACGATTTAGGACTGGGAGGAAGCGTTGTCTATAATATCACGTAAGTCGAACTCGTATGCTTGATTCGGACTAGCTAAACCAGCTGTAGCTCCCCAGATATTTAACAGATCCCTACATAAAAGCAGATATTTTTATGGATTCTTGATCCTTATGTACGCACGGCTGTAAAATAAGACAAGAACGTTTCATTCAGCGTTCATAAAAATCATAAAATGTGTACAAATACATTGTATAACAATCTACCAAAAAAATTAAAAAAGAGTGATATCCCGAGAAAAACACTCCACCGAATTCCGTTTAAAAAAAACGCCAAGTATATAAAAAAAACTGCTCAAAATGTTGAGATGTAATTGTCTAAGAAATAGCTTTGAACTCTAGTCATCGTTTGTGTTAAAATCGTCAGCTAATAATTGAATTAAGCCGGGTGACTATGAAACACATGATCAGTATCACACTTCTCGTACGTCGTGTAATCAATACAAAATGGAAATAATGTTAGAGTACCTTTAAATTTTCAACTCAAGTCACCAAGCTAAATTCGATTATTAGCAAACAATTTTCACATAAATAATGACTAGAGCTGCTCGAAACCATTACCTATCAATGATTTAACAACATTCTGAGTTGCTTTTTTTTTTATACTCAGTGTTTTTTTACAACAAATAATTTGTACCTAGTGACTTACTATATTCGATAGTTATAACGTTAGCAATAAATCAATGATGATCTAAAATCGTTTGGAAGAACAAATCATTTGACTAGAACGTTGTATTTTCGAGTTTCAAATCTTAGTGTCTTTATGAGAAGCAAAACCATAGTGTTGCTACCCCAAAAATATTTCCGCGATAGTGTGAGAATAACCTTCGATGCCCCTCAGGGACGCAAATGCCTATACCGATTTCATATACGAGAATAACGTTTTCACGTCATTTAAACAATTCCGCGCGCGTTATCACAGAGGAAAAACGTACGTGCGTGGGGACTAGCGAGACTGTTATTTTACAACCAAGAGTCCACGAAATAATATCGTTTCGATCGCGCGTGAGATAAAATACCGATGCGGTGACAAAACCGATTTACACGTAGGTCGTGTGTACACACGTACACGATCCTGACCGGATGTCTGGAGGTCGTAAAAATTATCGGTCCGGGAATAAGAAGGGAAAAGACAAAACGAAACAAAAAAAAACAAATACAATAAACAAAAAAAAACAAACTTTCAATGGAAAACGCCGTCGAGACGTTTTCTCGTTGAATATTTATCGCGCTCGTGTAAAAAGTCCCCAATAACAATATGCCGGGTGCGGCGTACACCGTACACTCGCATTAACACATGCACGTAACACAGATACACGACGTTCGGCGCAGATAAAAGTTTGATCCCGTGGGAATCACACGAGGACGAGGCCTCAGGGGCGGGAGTATGTGCGCAGGAACGGGAGAAGACTCGACGATCCCGTTCCGACGTCTCGCAGGTGGCGGCGCGAAGGCGGCGGCGGTATCGGCAGCAGACAACGCGACACGATGGAATGATGAATTTCGTGTGACACGCCACGCACGAGAGAGTATTAACGAGTTGTCATATCTTCGAGTCTGCATATTACAAAAGTTGCATCCACTTGATTCAATCGAATTTCTATTATATATATTTATTTCACGAACCTCCACCGCGATCCCCTCCCTCCGACCGTGTGCGCACGGGAATTATGACGGACGCGCGTGATCATACGTGTATTTACGACGAAACGGACGTATAAACACAATAGCATTTTCCACAGCCTCTTACAGACTCACCGACACACTGTTTTTTCCGATTACCCGACACCATCATATTCTCTTAGGTGAAAGGACTTTCAAATTAAGACAAAAACATTTTTCACAGACATCTTAATAAAAAAACAAAATTCATCTAATATTTTCAAAATCATAAAAATTGAAATATCGTGTTAAATTTTTATGAACAGGGCAATATTTCATTCGTAGTTTTTCGTTTAATTGAAATAGTGAGTCATCTTAATTGTTTTAATTAATCATATGGAATGTGCCAATTTTTATATATTTTCTTAAATGTTGACGATTTATTATTGCATTGTATAATTAATTAAAAACTAGTTTGTTATCTTAACTTTTATTATTGCCGATACTTCATGAATAATTCGGATTTTTCGTCTTCTAAAAGATTAAATAGGGCATTTATTATAGAATGGCCTTTTCTATAATCAATGGAATAAAATTGTATACTTATCACTATTTTAACTATAATAATTGAGATGAATGTACACTGGTATGTAACATTTTTCGTTATCGACGACTTGATAAGTATTTAAAAATCCTCATAAATTTTCAAATCATTACTAAAAACATTTATAAACATTAAAAAGTAATTTTTAAACGACTATGTATAGGTTGTAACAATAAATCAAAATAAGCGTGTTGAATTATACATGTGAAATTGAGTAATAGGAAATAAAAAAAGGTGTATAAAATTAATGTATATATGATATATTTTATCTATCTACCTCTCCCTCCCAAATCACAGTTCTTGATCCACTCCTAATCTCTCTACAACTTTTACAGAAATACCATTGATAGATTGAGAGAGAAAGAGAGAGAGAGAGAGAGAGAGAGAGAGAGAAAGAAAACTCAACGCATTTAAAAACTGCATCAAAATTCATATTACACAATTTATATGATCTCCTCCCCGTCAAAATATCCCAAATATGTCTCTCAGTGTATGTGTTTATGTGTGTGTGTGTGTGTGTGTGTGTGTGTGTGTGTGTGTGTGTGTGTGTGTGTGTGTGTGTGTGTGTGTGTGTGTGTGTGTGTGTGTGACGTGTGAACGGCTGTGTGAACGTGCGTGCAAAACCACATGTAATTCGCAGAGTGATCGTCTTCGTATTTGACGGATTTGGCGTACGAATCACGTGTTTTCGTTGGTACTAGAAACGATCGAACGCTCGTTCGTCCGTATTCTCGACGGCTCTATGGCGTCGAGGCGAGGAGTATGCTCACGTCTTTTAATGGTTTATTTTAGTTGCGAAGCGCGAAAATCGTTCGAAACGTGTCCGACGTGTGTGCAGACAATTCGTAACAGACGGTTTCGAATGAACGGGAGAGTGGCAGAGTGCTTTTCGTGTGACTTTGCGCCGGACATATTTTGTGCGTAACACGACGAAGGACGGCAATGCGACGACCGCTTTCTTTGATACGGCAATATTATTGCTATTTTCGACGTCGGGTTCAAAGGATGTGAATTTCGTCAAACCACCCCTAGAACGTTTTGCTTTCTCGAAATTTGCTCCCTATACGCGAAATTCGTGATATTATTCTGTTCGAGATCGTACACGGTCATTTCATACTATAGTTAACGGTTTAATTGATTTTTTTTTTTAGTTAACCCAGGTCAGAGTTGCCGGCTCATGGCTGAGATAACACGAACGTATTAAAATATTGTCAATTGTTGATTTCTGAACTTTCGACGAAATGAAACTATTTACTTTGAAGAACAATATGAATAACTTTCTAGAAAAAAAAACTTTTTATACGGGTGGGGGATTAGCGGGTTATAAAATTGAAATGTTTCATTTTTTCTTTTTTTTACATACTTTTTATTTTTATGCAATCTGTTACAATGTAGAACAATAAGCTTAATTTATAAAATGAAATATACTAAGCACAGAAAACACAGAACGAAACTACCTTCTATTGGTGGTACTTCGTCAATGGACCGTAATAGATAAGTAACGCACGTTTACATTTATATTTTTTTTCTTTTGAACTTGAACTAAAATTGAACTACTTCATTTAAATTCGATGACCGAAACGCCACTGGTTCTGGTCGATTTGAATGTGAAATTCACTGGTCCAATAAAAGCTATCGGGAAAGGCACTCGTCCGTTCATCCAAGCATCTGACAATTATTATTAGAACCTCTGATTCGGTGGTAGCAGATTCGTTTCTCTGAATTATTGTGTTCAGCATTCATGTTTCAGTACGATGATTCATTCGCGTGGACGTGGCGCCCTTGTCGTCAATTTACGTGCGTTAGACGAGACAAAAAGTCTTTTTGTTTTTCTCGTTTTCGACGAGGATGAAAAAGAAATAATCGGTTTCAACGAGTCCAAATATAGGGTTTGGAGTTATATTGGATTAATGATCATTATTGAATCCGTTTATGATGAATCGATGAAATCAGTCGAACCAATCGGTTTTATGCATATTTTCGGAAACGCTGGAGGATTATTTTTGTTTTAATTATTCACTCAATTATTAAGAAAATTTGGGTTTGGGTTCGCTTCGTTTGTATCGTGCAATTGGTTCGAATGGTGTTTGACAACCGTCTACTTAGCGCCGGGGTGCCAATAGAGCGATATAATACAATAGTACCCTAAGAACGACTAATTAAGAAGAATTCCATTTGAATTGCCAGGCATTTGCGGCGAAAACGTGTGACGAACAGTTGATGGATTATCCTATAGGTTTAGCCGTAGTTTTCCTCGACGGTTCAAACGGTATTTTATTCGTGAACATGCTCACCGATAAGAAGAAAACACGAACTTTACTCGAGAAGAGCGACCTGTAAATGCGTGTGTTGTGTAGGTTTGAATAATAATTTTCGAATTAAAAAAATTAAATAAAACCGTCTGGGTGAGGGAATAACTCTGGATATTTAAATATAAACGTAAGAAATGTGGTATAAAATAACATCTGATATTATCCGACTTAAAATCATAATTGTTAGATGAGACTTAAAACATTAATAGTTCATAACTTTACTTGGAAAACTTTTTTCATAAGGCACTAAGAAACTTCGTAAATTTTAAACAATCTATTCATTCTCTTTCTTAGTATTACTTTTGTTTTTTATTTAAAACAAATATAGTGTGCATTAATATTATTTAAATTATTAATTTACTTTTGTAAATTTATTTTACAAGTCAATTAACGTTATAACTTGTGTTTCATATTATTATTATTATTATTATTATTCCATTTTTATTAAAACAACTAAAAGATAAAAATGACTTTAATTTGAATATACATTAATCTGAATTTTAAAAAATACTCTAATTAGGTAAGATTATAAGAATAAAAATTAAATAAATACTATCTATATGAAATTAGTAATTTTTAAGTATTTTACACTGTGTCATAACATTTAAATACTTACTTTAATCAAATATATAATAATGAACAACTATTCTTAAAAATAGAAGAAGAAAATGATGCAAAAAATATTTAATACTAATAAAAATATTTTTATGAATTTTTTAGATTTCGTAAAGTCGTAGAACGTTGGTTTTAAACAATATAATAGGTTATTGTTTAGATAACACTTTTTGGAGTAATGAAAAATACTTATTATTATACAATATAGTAATAAATTTAAAAGTTGATAAATATAATAGTTTAATAGTGCAATTTTTCAAATATTTTAGTATAAACATAAAAACGATGAGCAATAAGCAATTATTTTAACGAAATTATTACCGTTTTAGTAAAACTTAACTTGTTTTTTCAGAACCATTTTTAAAACTTAACGACAGTAACATACTAACATTTAACTATTAATTGTTTTTAACTTTCATTTTAAAATATACACCCCACAAGAAAAAAATACAACCGCACAACCAACATATGTGATATTTGATGTGTACATGGCATACAAATTTTGAAAAAAATTGCCCAAATATTGGAATTGCATACACATTTAAGACGGTATAGCACCATATTGCAAAGAGTTAAGTGAAAAATAAATCCATTCAATGTTAAAATTGCTGTATATGCATTTTTTTTCTCAATGTACTTCGCAATTTGAAAATATTTTGACAATAACTGCATATCCAAAATGTTGTTTTATATTTATATTTTATTCATTAAATTGCATTATATAGGCGTGAATTATTAATAACAGCTCTTTTGATACATAATAAAGCAAATGCGATACATTTAAGTCAGATCTTGCAAAGGTACTTTTACTAAAAATCAGCTTTCTCCTTTAATATTCATTTGAATACTGAACTAAATTGATTAATGCAAATATTATCGTTGTCTTCTAAAACCCTAATTTTAATATGTCACTCAATTTTAAGAGTTTTTGATAACGACGTCATATAGGCTGATGTAACATCCTGCTGACACCTGCCAATCCTAAAAATCATGTGATTTATCAAAAAAGAGGATTTAAGAACAAAAAATCGTATAGAAAAATTACGATAAAATTACAATTTAAGAGTTTATTGAATAAAATAATCAAACAAACTAATAAAGCTAATAATTACATTTAACAAATATATAGTTTAAGTAAACAATATTAATAAATATTAAATATTTAAAAAGCCGGAGATGAAATTCTTCATTCCTCGGACAATATATTGATAATGAGTGTCAATATACCATAATTCTATATTTAGTCCAAAATAAGTCAATTTTTTTTCAAACTAGACAGGTTTGAAAAAGAATTCTATTAATATTTTGAGACATTTTCTGGTTTCTAGCACCATTACTTTTGAAGTTATTACTAAAATAACTTTAGTCAATTCCATGAAAATCTCGTTCAGGCATATTTCAATGTTTTTCCTTAATATTGAAAAACTTTCGAGATTAGATAAATATAACACATATAAATATAAATTTAATATTTTGAAAGTACAGAGAAAATCGATTCCTGATTTGTAAAAAAACTTTAAGTAACTTTTGGATGAAGGTAACTATAAAAAAAAGAAGAAAAATACATAATTTTAAAACCAGTGCACTTCACTCAGAAACTAATAATAAAATATCGAATTATGAGTGTTAAATACCATTTTTGTAAGTTTGCTTGACTATTGTAATCAATAATTCATTAAATTATAATTTAAATGGAAAATGAGGTTTACCATATGATTTTTCGACTCTTAATTCCTCTATTTCGATAATATTTCGATCGCTTTATTGGGACTTTAAGGTAAAGAGTTTTCATTAATGTTACTCAATAATGAAACCGACCATTAACGAAAGACTGATTTTGAATTGAGTACAACTTTGTTATTTTAGAATATATTTAATTAACTCGACGAAAATGTTAACGTACCAACCACAAAACTGTATAATTTTCTGTAACTGCATATTTTAAATGAAAATATGTTTGGTCTTTTCGACTGTTTTAACATGATGCGCCATGGCAACACCAACATGCTATATTATTGCCGAACGTAAATAGATAATAAACAATTTAGCAATACGATCCTGAAAAAAATAAATATGTGACAGTTAAAATCATAAATTTAAATTATTTACTCGTTTGAAGTGTCGGAAAAAGACAATAGGAAGGAATTTATACATCCAAATCACTCTTTCTTTGTATACGCCATTATCGCTTGATTATCTAAATAACTCTGTATAGTATTTTCGTATACATTTGAATAAATATTAGAAACTATTTCTAACTTTTAAAGAATAAGTTTAAGATTAATATATTTTCATTTTAACGGTTAGCATAAAATAATGCATAAAAGATGAACTAGATTAATTTAATTTAATTACATTTATATTGAGGAAGTTGTTATTTTTCATAAACGCACGTACTAAATAATAGTAGATTCAATAAAACTAATTGCATGATTTATGTTAATAATTATTTTTATTTTTAACATAGTACACACTGAAAATACACAGAACAATTTCTTAAGGTTTTATATTCATTACCTTTTTATACAGTGTTTTTTGTAAACACGAGAAAAGTAGGTCAGTATTTTATTATTTCATTGCACAACCTATAACTTACATGAAAAAAACGTAAAATGAAAATGTTTACTTTGACGCCTGTAATGGCAAAATGATTTAATTTTGCTAACGAAAAGATTATTTAATGACGATGAACGAATACTTAATGTATCAAAGTTATATTTTCAATTGATGAAAAGATACCAACAATAAAAATGCAGTGTGAATAAATGTTTTAAATTGACATCAATAATAATTACCGGCATTGTTTTATTGTTGCTGAAGGGTATGGAAATAGTTTTATATTCTTTAATTTAATCATAAAACCTTCTTTCAAAAGTAAAATTCAATATATAACTAAACAAGCACTAATGGTCACAATAAATTATTTATAAATAAATAAAACGGTAACATAAATTCCAATTCAAAAAAAAAAGTTGTTTGCATTAAAGCTGTAATGTACCGAGGGACTAATAAACATTATCAAGATTCTAGACACTGAACAAATATATCGGTATCTGTATGTTAACTTGAGAGCCATATTTTTGTCACGAGAAAGAACACCACATTTTTTTTTTCATTTTTTATTGTAATTTCATTATTAAAATGGTACATATATATAATAAACTGGACGTATTTTTTTATGATAAAATAATGATATATCAATAAATGATCAAAAATGAGACACATGATTTCCCGATCCAGACAATCATTATAGTAGATGTCTCATAAAGTATTTTACTCAGTATACATAAACTGTGTTTGAATTATTATGTTACCGATGTAATAACTATTTTCTGCACACGTAGGCCATACATAATGCAATCATGCGGCTTGAATACTCCTATGATTGTTTATAAGTTTTATTTTAACTCTTTTGGAGAGTATCAATATTAATTGAACCATAAGTAGAAAAGACACATCAGTAAAGCATATTCCTTAGAATGTATCCTACAAAACTAGTACATTTATATTTAAAATAAATAACTTACCCGTATCTATAAATAACTAGTAGTTTTAGCCGACAAAAATTATTTACTTTTGGTTATTCTACAACAATTTAAGTAATATATATATATATATATATATGTATATATATATATATATATATATATATATATATATATATATATATATATTTTTTTTATTTACTGCATATCATATACGATATACAGTTACCTCAAAACTAAGTTTACGTCAGTTTTCATATATTCCGTAATACTGGAATATTTTGAAATATGTGCGAAGATTCTCGAAGTTTATAAAATACACTAACACACATGTAAATATAATGTAATTAACTATTAAAAACCCAATATTACAAACTTTTACAAAATAAATAAAAACGCATAAGGACATGTAATGAAAATTTTTTTATGATTCAAACATTACAAGGCACTATTACAGAAACACGATATGAATAGTGCCGACGTCATAACCGTTATTACAGTAGTAATAATCTAAAACCCCGATAAATCTCGTCTCTGTCGTGTCCTTTTTTTTCACTAGTTTACATATTCGATCAAATGAGGTCACATAGTTTGTTATAATTAAAACGTTTAATGGATTTACTCTCTCGTAGTCGTAATATTCATGCGAACGCGACTAGAATACACGCAATATCGTCGGGAAGCGTATTAAAGCACAAACGAGTGGATCCGAGTTGTACATGGTTCATTATGAACACTGTAGCTATGCGCACGAAACGAAAACTTCAATAGTTCGATTATTACGTAGTAACCACCGTCCTTTAAAACACGTCATCAATGAAAAGATATTGACAAATTAACTTTACCGACCCGTCACTTAATGCATACGCTACTCTACATAAAAACAAAAACAAAACAAAAAAAACACGTCCATCTGTGATCTACTTGTACCCCCGACGAGTGCTTTGTTCTGACGCCTTCGTGCGATTTTGATTAAATACAAGTGCACTAGAACAAATAATGGTTACATTCGGACGAACAAAGATGCGAGTGACACTGACGACTTCCAAACATTACTCAGAGTCTTAAACCGACAGTGTTTGTCTAAGAAAACAGAGTCATAGGTCAAATGAAACTTTATGTAGACTATTTAATACCTGATGCATATTTTAAACGCAAAATAAAAACACACAAAACTCATAAAAATTGCGCGTTTTTCTTTTGCTCCGTCGCGAAAAGTTCTACTTATTATTTTTCAACAACCCGTTCGTTCTATCAAGTAAAATCGTAAAAACAAAAATTCTCGTGTGCATTGAATAGAAATAACCGATATATACTGTATTTAACAAACCTTTCGGAGGAAAATATTCGTTTATAGTGGCACACAGTAAAATTAATAAAATGAGCACTACACACGAACGTTTCCTATGCTAGGAAAGTAAAGTATATACAAATAGTCTTACGAAAAATGTTTCGGCTATTTTTCATGCAATTGTTTGGTGTCCAATAAATACTGGTTCATACTGTACAACGTATAAATTAAAGGGCTACAATAACAAGATTTTTTTTTCCTTTAAGACATCTCAACGTTAATTTAACTTTGGACCCGTATCCCGAAGAAAAATCTTTACCTATTTGTTTGCCGATCGAAAAATAAAACTACGTGAAAAGTATTTTTTTTTCCGAATAAGTAATAAATTATAGTAAAAACAATTGCATAAAAGATCAACTGCGTTCAAAATTGAATAGCTACAAAAGTTAAATAATGTCTAACTACTGTATTTTAATAACATATTTAAATATTAGTTCTTTCCAAATACGATGCAAGACAAAATTACTATAACTGATCAGATTACGAAAGAACATATATAAGCATGTGACTGCGCTTCTAAATCGATTGCAATTTACACATTAACACGGAACTATTATTCAGATCAAATTGAACATAAAATATGGATTATTTGGGCAGTCGTGCTGAACAGCGATAAGACGATATAGTAGTAACCACACTCCATGTACCATTTGGTAAATATGTAGTCATGTATTATTCATATTTAGTACAAATGGTCGGACAAAAGATAATTAACAAACAAACAAAACTTTATGGTGATAAACCATCCATTTGTTCGTTTGACTTGCATGAAAAAAAATATTTCACCCTTGATGATTAAGAGAAGAAAAACATGAATAACAACACTTAATACAAATGATGAAGTATAAACGATATTAAACACTATAAACCGTTTAAGAATAATTTAAAAATTGATAGAGGAGGCATTTATAGAAATTCGGTAGTATAATGATGGTGAAAATGTGTGCTCAAAAGATCTCGTTAAACAAAATTGATCGAACTGATTGTTATAAAAAAATGAAAACAGTAAAGACACGTGTAAAGAAGCTGGTTGAATAATTGCACTTATTTTGCTTACTCTTTACTTACTCCTTTAGATATACTATGCATATTATATAATGATTGAAAATAATTAAACGACGTGATTCCCGATGTGTTAAATTATTATGGAGTGACAGTTTAATCAAAAAGCATACCTATTTCTGAGCAAATATTTCATTTAAATATATTTTTATTATTATTGTTATTATTATTATTTATTCTCTGAACAAAGTAATAAAAAATTAATGTAAAAGTAGCTATAAAATCGATACTATCTACATACTTTTATTTACATACAAAAAAATGATTTTTTATTACATTAGATACTCTCGTACAATCGAAATATCCGATCGGTTACAGGCGGTGAGTCTATAAAACTCCTAGAGTATAACAAATCGACGTATTACTCTATATTACAGATTGGTTGTGAGCAATATAGCAGTGGTTCTCAAACTATGCCCCGTGGAGCACCGGGGACTCCGTGAGAATAATCTAGAGACTCCTTGGAGACATCCAAATAAATCAAATTTTAAAATTATTTTCAGTTAAATTGAAACGCTTATCTACATTTTACATCTAAAATATAATTTGGACCGAACCATCTGTTCAAATAGTTTAAGAGTTTATAATAAACCTGTATTTTTTTCTCGAAGTCGTAAACAATATTGGTTTTTTCCTTCTTGAATCTTTATAACATATTTTGTCATCTTGTTCAAAGCGTAAATCATACAAATAAATAAATAAAAACTGTATTCTTAGTTTTGGAGATTCGTACATTTTTGTTTAAATGCTCCACAAACAAAAAAGTCTGAGAATCACATCACTCTATTAATTGGCATACAGACCGCATGACCGGTCATTAGGTCCGTTCCTTACCACACGACAAAGAGCCTTTGGTCTATATTTAATTGTAAATAAACTAATGAATTCTAATCAATGAGCCTACGACTAACGCCCTATAGTACATTACAAACAACTCTCTCCATAAGGACTTACAACTTCAGTCACCGACACAACTAAAATTCACTACAAAAGATTCCGTGCTAAACTAAATTCGAATTCACATTCCTGTAATCAAAAATAATACATAACTTCCATCTAATTCTCAAGAAAAGTGCCACGCTGTCTTAAATGAAACTGGTCTCGTAACCTGCTATGAAATTTTAAATCATTTCGAGGAGCTGTTAACGTACAGGATCCTCATTAGTCGTGTTTTATTCTTTCACAAGCATAATACACGAAAACACAACACATTTACTTTATGTTTCGTTCCAAAAGATTTTACATAGTTCTTTTAGTAAAAAAAAATTAAACGTGTCGTAATAAACCGGTTCGAAAATCTACTCATCGAACGATTCAAAACGGATTTTCAATAAAATCCAAGTTATCTTTAACATTTAAACCGACGTAAAAGTCACCGTCGACAAAACATTGTTTGACGACCGATGTACACTTCGTGATTTTATCATCGTGATAATCGCATTAAGAAGTCAGTGAGTTATTGTACAAGTGTTGTACGAGAACGATTGTTTTATGATACGCATCACGTTAAAAGTCAAAACTGCAGCAAAAACACGAAAGGAAAACGGTACGTTCTTTTAATTGTCAAAATTAAAACGAAATAAATTACACGGGACAAGAGAGTAGAAACCATCGAACGAACGAACGTCACGCATGCGATATGTCGTGACCGTGATACACCGGCAAAGTGATTTACAATCTGAAAAGGGCTGAAAACTCGGCGCGCCAAATTCGAAGACACGACGCCGTGTCTCGAAATGTGATAAGTCCTCTTTTAATCAAAGTCGTATTACAAGTATCTCATTAAAGACCAAAGTCTGTAGTAGTAGTAATAGTAATAACAAAGCGTAACAAAACGACAATTACATCAGATGAGTTTTGTGCATAAATTAGTCATGCGAAAATAAGAAGATTTGGACTTCTGACAATTTATAAACCGTGGTAATGAATCAACAGAACACGACGGCGGGGCCACGACAACGACGAGCCGTGGAATACATTTTCGCGTGTAAACCCACTTTTCTGCTCGCACATATCCGTCGTCTCCGTGGGCTCGAGACTACGCGAACACATTGTAACAGATAAAAAAAGAGAAACACTTTTGAAACGTTACCGTAAAAATTTACATGCTATTTACAGTCTATTAAACTATTAAATCAGCCGGCACGTAGCTGCCGTAGTGCATCTGACTATTAAAAGACGTTCGGAGGGGGAAGGGAAAAATAGACCACTGTTGATGCTAATGTGGAAAAAGTCCTGAATTATTTATATTTTCATAAATATTAAACTTGCGTGATTCCTCTCTATCTTTCTTCTTTATTTTTCGGTTATCGTTCGCCGTTTCTGCGCCTTCGTATATAATATTCTTATGTGAATATTTTTTATGCGTCGTCGTCGTCCGTTCGCCACCGAACGACGAAAATAAGACTGTGCGCTAATGAGTCGTGTTATTATTATTATTATTTATTCCTGTTTGTCATGCGATCGCGCACACGACTCCCGCGTATTTATTTAATTACCTGCGGTTTAATATTTCAATTTGAAATGTATTCAGCCGCGCGCGCGTTCCCGGGAGTGCACTTCAAATCCTGGGCTGACGGTTACGCGACAGAGCACAATGCAATGCGGCAAAACACTGCGTTTTTATTTCATTTATGTTTTTTTATCTTTAAAAGACAACGTCATGCAATATAGTCCATATCAGTAGTGACGCGCGAACACACACATACACACACACACACACACACACACACACACACACACACACACACACACACAAACACACACGAGTACTCATAAAAATCTAATAGTTTTACCGTAAATATCACGTCTTGGGACATTAAAAAATAATAGATTTATTATTACCCGAACGGACGGAAAAAATAGAATATAAAAATAACATAAAGCTGTAAAAAAAAAAAGGAGTTTTATTAGTCTTCTGTCACGCGGTTCGTATTCAACTGTCGTTTAAACTCCGTAGGTTTTACTCCACCAGTAATAATCCCCCGTTAAGCGGTAATCTATTCTGATTAATCGACACGAGAACATTTCTACGTGCAAATTTAAGAAATCAACTATAAATTACAAATTATTCCGCCACGTAAAAGTTTATTTGCGATCCAAGTCCCGCGCTGTATGAAGAAACAAATATTAATAAAGTTAGTAAAATATTAAAATAAAAGTATGCATCCTTAATTTTGTGCCACGACGACAATTTGCGTTCAATAATTTACATTTTTATCATATTAATTACACAGTTTGTTTTCATATTTACTCGGATTTGTAATTTTATCTTTAAGAATATTATTTTTATAAAGTTATGCAGTATAACACTCATGAGTAAGATTGAATTAACCATACTTTTATATTATGAAATATTAATTAGACACACACACACACACACACACACACACACACACACACACACACACACACACACACACACACACACACACACAGATGCGAAAGAAAAAAACCAGAAATTGAATGCTGGAAACGTCATGCTTCACTCGCCTTAACATATAGAACTGAAGTGTATAATAATTTTAAGTTCCTAATTAATTAAAATATTTAAATAGGACACATATTCCTCTTTCCCCATACAAATTTGTATAATGCACGTGGTTGTACTTTACCCAATTAATTTTTTTCTCCTTTTTCACTCTTGTACTTTACCGTGAAAAATCATTACATAACCGTATGAATAAAAAAGAAAACCAAAAGTAAGCAAGTTTAAACAAATAATTTGTCCACTCACGCGTGTGCATCCGTCTAATGTAATATCGACTATAGTTCTATAGTCTACTTTCAATAGTCTATCTACTCAATATTTATTACATTATTACTTTGGTAGGTATGTATGATATTCGGGTAAAGAGATATTTAAAAATACAATATAAATGTATTGCATTAATTTTTCATACTCACAATGTTGACGGTTCATTAATATTCACAAAAGCGAATGTTTCCGGTTCATCCGGAAAAATGACAAAACGTGACATAATCCTGAGCCAAAATGTAAAATTTAAAATGAAAACAAAATATCATTGTACTTTTCTCGTCAAACTCCACTTTAGTTGAATGCTCCTATCATGTACTGAAATACATCATAAATAAGAATATTTACGAAGATAATATTATGTGATACGTTTGAGTAATAAAGCAATACAAAAAACCACAACTTTTGGTTTTAAGAAAAATTGGAGCATCGATAATTTAAAATGTTTTAATTTAAATCAGATATGTTGTTCTTGTTTAAAACATTAATTACACAAGTCAAATTTTATTTTATTTCGAATTTTAAAATGTTAGAAATATATTTATTTATTTTATTTTTAAATGTTTTTCTAACACTTTAACAACTCGATCGCAGTTATTCGCATTGTGAATTTACACCACTGTTTTATTTACTTACTTATTTACTTACAAGATAATAATATTCACTTATCATAACTACACCTCGAACTTTATATTATACAGTTAATTAACGATCACGAAGACGTTATAATTATTTGATGAATATCAAAAAATATATTAAATAATTAATACGAACAATCGGACATAAATCCGATATTGTAATTGACCGCTAAATAAAAACACAGGAATAAAAATGAAAATCGAGAAGTAAAATGCCGGCCGGATACTGGAACGAAAAAAATTCGTCCTCAGTCGCTTCACTCCTCAGAGACGAGATATCGACTACAGTGGGCACTGGTTTATATATATACGGCAATAAACTGTAAATTGCTAACAGCGACTGTTCGGATGTAGCCGCACCATTCGGTCGTGATCGTCGACGTCGTTATTTTTATTGTGTGTGCGCGTTTTTCACAAAAAAAAAAAAAATAATAATAATAATAATAAAAATATGATGTCGACTGTGTATCCTCTAGCTGTACATGAATGTTATTTATAATTATTAACACGATAACGTACCTATGTGGAGAAATTACACGTTTTCACAATGTTTACACGTAGAACGTTTCACGGCGCGGTACTAGGTACCAAAATGGCGGCTAATATGCAATAACGCCCTCTTATCGCGAATGAACCATCTTTATAAATATAATCGAACGTGTCCTGACTAACTGACTGATAGACGTACAGTCAAGACTATCGTAACGATTCGTTTGAAATTTAGGTGAACTGTACCCATAACTATAAGTAGATGGGCTAAAAAAGGATTTTCCGAAATTCGCATTTTAAAGGGTCGAAACGGTATAAAACGTTTAGTACCATTATGGCTAGACGAGCATTTTAGCTAAATTTTATTACCATTACCATGGTAATATCGATGGTATACCATTATCATTATCATGGTATCATTAGCAATGTATACCATTATCATGGTATATCAATGGATATACAGGCTGGCCAACGGTCGTTAAATAAAATAAAATAGATACTGATACATAGATACTGTATACAAATGAATAAATTCTATAGTATCTATGGCGAATTATTATATCGTTATCACCAAACCCGTATTCCATGGTCGAACGAATGAATATTACTTTTGTACATTTTAATTTACTTACATTCAATTATATTATTATACGAATTGAATCAATAAAATGAAGTTAAAAATTGTAAAATAATTTGAGTCTTCGAAATATTTCATTATGGCGAGACGTAATATAAATATAATTTTAGTATAATACACAATTCGTATTAAAATATAAATAAAATAATGATAAAATTAAACTTTACAATATCGAATTAAAAAAAAAATATTAATCAAATAAATTTATATTGCTTTTTTACAAACAGAAATTAATGAAGCTACCTACAGAGTTAAGATTATTTTTCATTTAATTTTTTTCTTAATATTTACGGTGCATAAACACATTTTAATGTATGCATATATTGACTTAGATGTATAGCAATAACACCATTATAAAATGTTTGAATGAGTAACCAAGAACTTGAAAATATTATCAAATTCACTAACTTAACATTAATTTGTATTATTTAACCCGACAATAAAGAGCAATAATTAAAGTAGTAACATATTACTTACGATAATATATAAAATACTTGTTAAAGAAAAATTTTAAATACTTTTCGAAAAATAAAATTATTTAAGATTCTTTAGATATTTTTGTTTACTTCTGTGTAGAATACATAAATACATATGAGCAATAATTTATTTTTATAATTATCACATATGATTCCCGTCCAGACATAAAAGTAAAATATTGTCAAATTGTATTGCATGACAAAAAAAAAGAATTATATATAGTCAAAGATATTAAAGATTTTGTTGATGTGGTCTGTGAATATTTAAAAAATATTGAATGGTGAAAAAGTCCAGTTCCTAATATCATAAGCACTGACATTGAACAATCACAAAACTTAATTTCATTATTCAAAAAATATCATTTATAATAATCAAAAATAAAATAACAAAATGTAGTTAAAACACCGAGTGAGTAAGTTAATGTACAAATTTAAAATTTCCTTATTTTTTCCTTTTTTTTCTTTTTAATTTTAAATCATACTGAAAATAGTTTCATATTTTTATGATAACCAACCCGAAAATGTCCAAACCTTTATCAATCGTATATTACACTGCGATAAATAATTAATGAAAATTTCTGAAAAGTTCCTGGGATAACAATTATTTTTAAAGTTGTTACAAAAACTACTCTCGTAAGAAACGAGTTGAACACGTTTTTCAGTTCTTCCGCAATTCTCGAGTATTTTTCCCCACGCTTGGAAATAGAACTAGGAAACCGTTAAAGTGATTTTTATTTAAGTATCAAACTGATGAAACTTCTTATCTGTGTGTGGCTACATGAGACTTTTGAACCACTTTTTCTGCCCAAAAAAATTGTTCCATAGATAAAAAAAAACGCTCGTAATAGTATAACCAATACATTAATCGCTCCGCTTCAGAATCCAAAATGATTTATGAGCGTTCACGAACAAGGCATATAAATCAAAAAGACTATATTCATTGATATACATAAAGCTAAAACGACGCATGATAATTAAATATGTAATCAAAGTAACAATACCAGAGATAAGAATATTAATACATTATTACGCGTAATATCGAAATCAAGAGAGAAACCAAGCACCGAGAATCAGAACTGAGCTATATCTATATGGCCAGAGCTGAACAGTAATCTGACGGGTGTAAATTTTCGCCATTGTCTTGTAAAAAATAAACCATTATTTTGTTTAATCCTAACTTAAAACAAAAAACAATAATAATGATGTGCTGGAGGGAGATTTTATATCTGAGACGAAGTTTTGAAAATTTCACAACATTAATTTGGGCGATAAATAAGTTATGAAAGTACGAAGCTAAGAGGAAATAGAAGAAAAAAGTAATTTATAAAAACACGCGAAAGAGTCGAATTCGAGTACACCGATGTAAACATTTCTTACGTAAAATATTAACAATCGTATCCCTGGCACAATTAAAAATTCGTATTCTTATTAATGTATCTGATCGTTTAATTTTTGGACGGAAATTAAAACTTCATATAACCATAAGCGTATATAGAGAAATATTGGAGAGGCTAATCCCCAAAAATTAAAATCACTCTTCCCCTACTCCAAAGAATTAAAAGAGCAATTTGTTAATTACTAATTATTACACAAAACATTTGAAAATAAAAATTTGGAAGAAAATAACCAAAAGCATAATTTTTTTTCGAATATATAACTACTATTTTCAAAATATGTTTTCAAATGTGACTTTTATGAATATGGAAAAAGTATTGAATATTAATTTAAATATATAGGCTAAAATTAAAAGAAAAATTATGTTGTAGGTATTATATTATTTCATATTTTTGATTAAGTATTAGTTTTATAAATTATACTGAATAAGTTATTTTACAGCATAAATGTATTTTTACTTATAATTAAATGGTACGAGTGCGCTATTTGCATGTGTGGCCCTTCTAATTTTGATTTGCTCATTTTTTATAGAGAAAGGTGGGCTATAACACTCTTAAAAATTTGGTTTTCGCTGTGCCTATGCAAGTAACTCATTATTTTTTTTCTCATTTACGTGTTTTTAATAAGCGCCAAAAGCGTAACATTTACGATAAAATAACATTGAAAATATATACCATTGTCAACTCGTTTTATTAATGCAATGTCAGTTTTCTTTTCTTTTTTTTTTCACAAATATTGACGCGGCCGCGTTACCTCCTCATCCGTATAAAACTAGGGCTCCGACTTAGATTTGTGTGTGTGTGTGTGTGTGTGTGTGTGTGTGTGTGTGTGTGTGTGTGTGTGTTTGTGCGTGCGTGCGTGCGTGCGAGTGTGCGGCTAAAATGAAAAGATAAAACCACGGTCATAGAACATCATCGCGAGTGGTGACGTCATACGCTACGGCGATCACGCGTCGAGTGTTCAGCGCACGTAAATTCACAGGTTCGCGGATCCCGGACCTTGTTAATTTTTTCCACTCACACGCTCCGACTCGCCTGCCGACATTCCATCGTGGCCGATATTCATACCTCGTGTCGAAAAAATATTAATCCAGATAGATCAGTGGTTTTTAACCTTTTCACATCGACGGACAACTTAAAATAAAACATAACTTATAAAATATATTTTTAATTTTATAATATTATACTAAAACTTACACATAAGTTATTTTAGCATTATACAATAGATGACAATATATATATATATATATATATATATATATATATATATATATATATATATATATATATATATATATACCCCACCACACCAAATTTGGGACCTAAATAATAAATATATTAAGATCTAAAAGATCTACATTAAATAATATTTTATTTTAAGACATTAAATAAATAATTGTATTAAATATTCCATTTGTTAATAACTAAGAAATCTTCGAATTTAAAGTACATTTTATAAAATAACTCTGAACATACGTTTGTATTTAAATGAAAAAGAAATAGTATTCAAAAAAATATACATGTATTTATATTTAATACCCGTAGATTATTTCTACATAAAATGTGCTACTTCTGAGTTAGATTATTTTCGATGTTTTTAAAACGTGACATTTATTTATATAGTATTGTGCTTTCGATAAACCAATCAAGTGCGCCGAGTATGTGGACGCTGATTGACATAAAGCGTAAATTACTATTTCAGATAAAATCGAACGAAATTATTATAACTACTTTATGTATTTAAGTTCAGGTAATTAAATCTGGAACTAATTAAATAACAAATCTTGAATACGCAATTATAAACTAAAGTCACTAAAATGAAAGCGGTAGGCCGGCAGATGTGTCTATATAATATATTTAGGTACAATGTATAATATCGTACAGCGTTATACAGTGTTCATGCACGCGCGGGTGTATTAATATTGCATAAGACGAAACGCCGTTTGATAAAATACAGAAAATAATAAAACGTGACACTAACATATTGCCAAGTATCAAATTTTATATAAGTTTCCGATACACGGTGCCAAGAATAGAATTGGATTACAATATACAATCTTTGATTAAATCATACGAAAATGAATTATTAGTTAATATTTTACGACCGAATGTTTTAGTAGCACGAGGAGAGAACGATTGCAATCATTAAAGTACACATTATATTATTTCATGCATAGGAATCGAACTTATAATTTGTTTTTTTCATCTCGACGTTATTCCGTTATACAAATATATGATAATATTTCGTATATTCACATATAAATTAAATTAATTGTAAAAATAATCGAGTAGATCCACAACAAAAAAAAAAATGCATGCGTACTAAACGCAACATAACTATAATGTCAATTGTTTTTCGATTAGTGTCTGATCAACTCTGCAGATAATATTTTATTCATTAATATTTGGTGCCGAACGTATTAGAATTAGTATAAAATGTAATTTCCAAGTTATAACTAAAAGTATACGGTTGGTTGAAAACGCATTTCGATAAAAGTTTTAAAAAAATGAAAAGTTAAAATTCAGCTCAATCGCGAAAACTCGATCTTGCATTATTCCTTTACGTCCAAAAAAACTTAAACTATTGAATTAAAATTTAAAAACGCAAGTAAACAAAGTATAATTTTGAAATATCAAATTCTAATTGATTTGTTTGAAGTGCTCTGCCTCTACCCATTGAATAATTCAAAATACTCGGCTGGTCAAATATAGTACAAATGAAACGTAAAAACGAATGAGCCACCAACAAAACGAAAATCTTTAATGCAAGTTAAGTAACAAATAAAATCATAAAATTTTGATGACATGAACGTCAGACATAATATGATTAATGTCATGCGTAAAGTTGAATGGAAAATACTAGATAAAACATAGAAGTCAAAAGCACTATCAAACTTATGTTGTCAGTTACGTTGGATCTGATCACAAACATGTTCGTGCGGTCCTAAACTATTTCGTCATTATAAAACTTGGATTTACGTTCAACCCGATACTCTTTTTAACGTACGTATGACAGCTGTATTCATTTCCGAGTGTTACTACTGTAGCACGTCACGAAGATCTGTCACCATTGAATGTATAATAAGCTATTAAAAAAAAAAAAAAAACCCATCAAAACAAAAGTTCGTAAACTCCATTGTTTCAAAACATCTGAGCTGACGTCGACATGCGAATACAAAACCTTACACTAAAAAACGCTCTTAAAGAATTTAAAATACAATTGAGTCGGACCCCAAGACGTCTTGCCATAAAAGGAAACGAAAAAGCAGATTTAGCACCAAAAAAAAGGGACTTCTACCGTCCTTCAATCGCTCATAAATAATATAAAAACGATCTTAGGCCATTAATAAAGCATGAATTGGCAAACAAATTAGAGTTTTCAGCACACCAAACTCCACGAAATCAAACAAAATGCCACACTGAGGTCAAATCCATCAGAAACGCCTGGAAAAATATAGGAGGCTGTAAACAGATTAAGCATGGCCATACTCACATCACCCACAGTTACTTACTGAACAAAAACGAACCTCCAGTACGCACATCATGACAAGTCGAGTGAAGTATCAAACATTTACTCTATCCTACAAAGACTTCAGAAATAAAGCCAAACTCTCAAAACACGTCATCACCATTTCTCTCAACAACCAGCAAGAATCTATGAAATCACTAATTAAACTGATCATCTTCTCAAAATAACTAAACAAATTATAATTATTTTCAAAATAGTATAAAAATAAAATAAAATCAAGCAGTAACCTAACGTAAAATGAATTTTCGAATCCCAATAGCCTCAGAATCCCAATAGCTTCAGAGGGTTATAAAAGTATAAAAAAAAGCTAAAATCAGTCGAACGCACGAATTGTCGACACGGTGAATAAATGCGTCACGATTATGGGCAATGTCCATTGTCCGATTGTATCTCCACGGACATGTTAATCATGTCGGTTCATAAAGTGTCCATAACGTTTACAAATACAATGTCGTTTATTCCGATAATTTAATGAAACGTCATTAGATTAATAACCAAATGGGATATCGGTGTAGATGTGTTGTAGGTATAACATGAATACAAAAACCAACATGATTCATACTCTTCGAATAACATAAAGAGAGAGAAACAGTAACTCGCTTAAATGGATTTTGTAATAATATTATTCCCTGTAATTTTAATCAAACGTCAAAAAATATTACTAAAGTTTCAAACTATATTGGATGGCTTTCTCCTTTATTCGAGATTCTATTTTGACATTTACGTCAAACATCATGCACGGGGAAAATCGCATAGAAAACGATCAGCGAATACTCCGCAGCTTCCCCTTTTTCTCGGTGATCCATTCAGATGACAGCCCTCCTGTTCAGGTCATTTGTTATGTCAAACACAACAAATTTGTTCATACCCCCGTACCCCCGACCAGTCTTCTTTCATAATCAAAATTCGCGGGTTTTAAAACTTTCCCCGGCGATAATTATAAAAGTATTAACAATGCCATTTTAAAGCGTTTTTGTAAACGTTATTAATTAAACGAATAAATATTATGTTTAACTTGCCAAAACTTTGAGAAATTGTCATGTGTTCTATTGTAAAAAATGATGTCCCGATATGGCGAGCTTAAGGCAAAATTCGCGCTTCTGTTTTGACATTTATAAGACATTTGTATATGTATTCATACTAGGCCACGAGCCAAAAAAACGTTCAGTGTAGCTTACAAAGTTGATTTTACATGTTTAATGATAAAAGCAATCCATTCTACAATATCATAATATTAAACCGACGCGATAACATTTTAACGAAAAGTCATCGTTTGTTAACAATCTTAATTAAAAAATCTATATGCGAAATCGTAATAAGAAAACTAGTGACCGGATACATTAAACATAAAGATATTAATATGGCAATACGTACAAATATTATACAACAGAAAGTTATAAAGTAATTATAATACGCCGAAAGAGAAAATTTATTTTTCATGTACTAAAAACGAAGTGATTTTAAAAATAATTCTGTATTAAAATTAAGGTTGATGAAAACTAAACAGGTACGCAATATTGAAATCGTTGGTACGTTTGCAACGTACAGATAAATTATCATATTTTTTTAATCTCTCTGATGCCATAATTTATTTAAACGTTTGAACTATTGTTCAAGACACGTTTGTAAAAAAATATATATATATTTATATAGAAACAAGTTTAAAAAACTGATGTAAATCATTATTTGAAATTTATAGAGAAGTATTTAATGACTTGTAAATAATTTGAATAGTAGAAGCATTATGTTTACCCGTGAGTAAAGTTTTCAAAACGTTCTTATAATAAGAGACGATTATTTATCAACATTATGATGCATAAAGCAATTGGTTTTAATTATAAATCAATTAACCGTGTCATTATGCATTAGCGTTATAATTTTCAGTGAAACAAATTAAACGAATGACATTAAAATAATGTGTAGTATCGCTTAATAAATTAATGACTGAACAACGAAAACAAATTGACGAAATTACATTATATTTCAAATTTTAATTAAAAATAAGTGCTTCAAAATATTCAATTATCGGTAAGAGTTGATTAAGTTCAATTCGGATTCCTAAGAGTTATTTTCACCAAAATTAACAATAAATATTGTCACATTCAAAAGCGTTATTACTGATTAGTAATTTTCGAAAAACGCTTATACACACAATATTCAACGCAACCTATAATTTCGTTTCTGAATAAGTTTCGATTTAAACACAATTGAATATTGAAAATGAAAGACCGGCCAACGACCACAATAATTGTAGAAACGATTGTGCAAGATCGCTAACTGTTTGTACAAACCGACGGCATTATACTAGAAATCTAAAGCAAGTGTTTTGATAGGTTACCATTGTTTAAGTGATACAATGAACTCGCGACGGTACATTATTTATTTTTAATTATTAAAACTTATAAGCAGTAGAAAACCAAAACAATCACGTTTTTAATTTAATGTTACCAGTAGGTATTAGCGGAAACGTTTTGGCGTCCGATATTTTCCAAAAATGTTTCGTGGTATCGTTTTAGTACACGCATGATGTAAAGTTGAAAAAAAAGATGAACAAAAACTATTTACAACACATTCAAATACCGTCATAATTATTATAGCATTATGATGAAACCATGCGGTACATTCCTGTAGTACCTTAAATGAATGTCGTCACATATTATGGATTATATTTACATAACCTGCTTAAACCAGCAATAAGGAATTATATTTTCAATTTGCATGTTAAAGAATGTTTTAATGATTTTACGGTTTTTAAACAAATTTAATTGCATACTTTTCAATTTATTTAGATATTGAGTTCTTTCCGGAATTCTAGAAAATCGTGAATTAATAATATCATCGTACGATGATGTACATCAATTTAAATTTTAAATTATATTGAAATTAATAAATTTACTATCTAACCCGATTCGTTTGTTTTTAAAACATGTTTCGTGAAAATTTTAATTACATTAAGTAAACTTACTAGAAATGTTGCTGAAATAAGAATATGCTACAATATTCTGCGTAACGACATTAATATATTCGCGACGAAATTCAACGTTTTAGGTTCGCATCTTTCCTCTCTATTTTGCCGCTAATACAAATATTTTTATATACACTAGTTGATAATAATAAAGATCGCTATTACATTTAAACATTTTGATAATCTTTTCTCATATTTTCTTTCACAGACACCAAGTTTGAAGACGATAATATAAACAACCGACGTAAACTGAGCTCCGCTCAGAGTAGTTTTTCATATGCAATAAAGATCTCATTCAAATTTAATATGACAGTGTACCCAACCTTTTAACCCAACTTGAAATACTGCTACATCATGCGAAAAAAACCATTCGCTTTTTTCATTATTACCTTTTATGAAATACCTAAGTACCTAATTACATAAATTTAAGATGATGAAAACAACAGTCAACAAAGTTATCGGTTATTGTAATATTATGAAGTATATCGAAATAATCCTCTGACAATTTCACTGGAATATTCCGAATAATTAAGTTACCGTTGTTGAAATTGCCTGTTAAACTTCATAACTTGATGAGACGAACAAATCGAACTCGATGTACTACTCATATTATGATCGCAAATTGTTCACAAACTGTGATGTGTTAAAAAAACAATGTACACGAATAGAGGTTTAAAAACAGTGATGGAAATAATATAGTATAAATTTGTTACGACACTTGGAAGAAAACAAATATTGAATTCTAATAATAAGTCAAGTGCACATTTTCAAGGATTTGTGCATTGGTCATTTTGAGTAACACATGAGTGAGCTTGTAAATAACGTTGAAAAGTAATGCGAAAATAATACATTTTGACAAAACTCAAACTTAAAACGTGAATGACAAAAAAATTAATCAACGAATTTGATACTTGTTCAGTTCGGTTAGTAAATACATGGTACACGAGTAAACCTGAATTAAATTTTCAGATCTAAGTTACAAAAATTTCATATTTAATAAGATAAAAACTTCTACAAAACAACAATTTTTTATTTATTTTGTTTTTTTTAATCCTATATACAACCCAAAAATGGTGAAATTTGTAGTTAGGATATTTTATAAAGTCTGTAAAACAATACGATAAATAATGAGCGAAAATTCAAGTTTCTTAAACAAGAACTTTTGAAGCAACTATAAATAACTAAAATCGTGAAAAACTGGTATTCTTTAAATTTGATCGTTTGTTTATACTCGACTTTCGTCGGTCTTTTCTAAAATGTTTGAAAATACAACTCGGAATTCGAAATAACGACGTGTTTGAAACACCGGGCGGAAGCAATTATGTCTAATCTATCAAAAAGAGTTACACACAGACGCGTATAGATAATCAACTAGATTCCCTATGCCAGCCATGTAAATAGTGGAAACTGTTTTAAAATAGCCACTACTAATAGGTTACGTGTACTTAATCAAGTCATACGGGATAAAATAGTTTAATTATACATTTATATAATACTTATTGAGTAATGAACTGTAAAATAATAGTTTTAAATAATATAAATCGCAAATATTGAAGTTATATTTTTAGTGTATTGTTTACTAAAGGTGGATACATTAAGTTGATAACCTCCCTAATGAACTCTCCTTACTTTTTTTTTACTTGTCCACCGTTCAGACGTTATTCGGTCTGATAATTGTGTAAAGTATTATTTTAGATTCTGAATGAAGCGATTTTTCAGTTTTTTTTTTCTTAATATGTTGCTGTTAAGTCTAAAAGATTAAAACATTTTACTTTCATTGAATGTAGTCTCAATATTCATTTATTTTTAACACTAGTGGCGTATCTAGAATTAAATTTCAAAAGGGTGTTTAGAATCAGAATACATTAAATTAATACTATAATTTATTTTAATTTTAATTTTATAAATTGTAATTCATCTGTAAAAATAAATGTTCGAGAGCGTTGAACACCCAAATTCACTCTAAATACACCACTGGTTACATGCACGCGGTCTACGTATCACCTATAAATGGCGAATAATGGATTCACGTTGTGTTACTATAATGAGCAATGGTCTATAGTTTATTATCAATATCTCCAGTCGAGTTGTACACAAAAACAACTATCATTTTTGATTACGGACGGCGAAGAGGGAAACATGTGGAAAACATTTAAACCGGCAAACCCCTAAATATAATATATATAATACAAGCACATAAAATGCCCTGACTTTTAGCGCGAGTGTATGATAATACACACACACACACACACACACACACACACACACACACACACACACACACACACACACACACACACACACACACACACACACACACACACACTCACACACACACACCCGCGCGCGCGTAATATAGCGGCAGCGATCGGTCGGCTACGTAGTAATACGGCGAAATAATAACAATAATAATAGTAATAATAATAATAATAATAATAATAATAATAATAATAGTTATAATAATAATATGCAGATCGTAGACGTTGCAGAATAGTGTAATAGCGTTGTAGAGAAGTAACAATGTGTTCGTCGGAGCGTGTGCGAGGCGGGCGAGCGGGCGAACCGTTTTTCCCTCGTTCCATCTCATCCCTCACCGGAGGGATGAATATACGTAAGCTCGCGAACGCCGCGCAGGGTAGGGTTTAAGGTACGACGAGGACGTACTAACCGATGACTTACTCGACGCCGTATCGTATGCACACGCGTACGCCACGATTATTTTAACGAGACGTGGACCGTGGGTACCTGAACGTATAGTCGTCTCGTAGGTATACATACATTATATTATACGCGCGTATACCGAATACCCGGCCGGGCACCTATATATAGGAAATGCGTAACATTATATACATTATACATCCCGCTCTGACCGCGACTCGGGTGTATATTATAGTAATAATAATAATAATTTTAATAATAATATGTGTATATACGTGTGTGTGTGTGTGTGTGTGTGTGTGTGTGTGTGTGTGTGTGTGTGTGTGTGTGTGTGTGTGTGTGTGTGTGTGTGTGTGTGTGTGTGTGTGTGTGTGCACTCATCGTCAGCCGACGTGTGATATATTATACCTGAGTACAACCCTTCCCTCAACCCCCGTTCGTGTGCCCACGAATTTATACGTGTATAATAGAGCGATACATAATAGCGTGATATAAAACGATATTATACCGTCGTCCTGCGGATATCGCGAACAACGACTTAATTGTCACGGACCGTGTCACTTTACGGCAAGTCCGGTCATGAGACCCGACGCCAGATATAATTAATAATCTTACTGTTATCATGAATAGTGTAGATCAAACGAAAACTCGTAAATATGATGACCCGTTTTAACATTATACAATATAATATTTAAATGCGAGTGTGTATCACAAATGCTCCACGATATTTTACAATTTTTTTTTTCTACAGATATCTGTTGATAAAGATATTTATTGGTTGCTGTGATATGATTTTCAATTTAAATCCAGTAAGTGGGTCCTGGACAAATATCCATAAATCACAATGTCCCTATGTAAATAGGGCCCTCCGCGTCAACACGCCGGAGTTTGAACAGATCGGGGGATCGAAAACGCAATCGATGTCACTGTTGACATTTTGTTTTGATAATAATTTAATGTTTATAATTTGACATCGTTTCTTCCTCAACTGCTTATGTCGACCAACGATACCGATATTTTGATGCGACATCGATGACACCGTGGGTAATTTTTCATAATTTCGATATCAATATTGAATTGAAATTATCGATATATCACACTCTCGTTGGAATTCAATCATAACGACTTAAGGGTTTATTACCAAGCCACAACTAAAACTATCAGATTCATACCGTTATTACTTATGAAATTTCGATAGTATTTATTTCTATGATTACTATATTTTATTATTAATTCAACAAGTATTAAGTAGTACTTATACAATCACCTACTTGAAACCAACATTGATTTTCCTAAGATACCATCAAGTCATGCAATTCAATAAAAATTTACATTTATAATTTTGAACTTGATATCAATATCAAAAAAATCAAAACTATATCGATATTGAATATTATAATGTAGGCCAACACTTGACTAACTGCATCATTTTACTGACTAAATAAAGTTTAAACCAAAACAGTCCCCGACGGGCCCGAGGTCTAAGTCACACAGACGTATTGATCCAACGGCCAACCTGAACAACAGCCCTAGGCGGTAAATGTAGAAAGGCGGTAATATGTTAAGCAAATCTATTTTTATTCGCTAAAAAAAAAATGTATTTCGATTTAGTTTGAATTTTTATGTACATAATATTGTTAGACCACTTTGATTTCAGCGAATACAATATATTTTTCGCTGTAATAATATACTTGATTATTTTGATACTCTAAAAACATAAAAATCAATTTAAAAATGTCAGCTGTATGCAAATATTAGTAATATGATAATCGATAGTTTACCATTTCATCATGAAATCATATTATCATAGTTTTGGAAATCGTTAACATCTGATTTAGTCATAAATATAGTTTTCGCGGTCAATTTGAAATACATTTTTAACTATGTATAAATAAAGGTTATTTTTCATGTTTATAAATATAGGTACACATAATATTTAATTTTATTTTATATAATTTAATCAATAATATCACATTAGACCTAAATTGTGAAAGCGGGATTAAATAACATATTATCCTTGGGCCCTGTAAACTTGTGAGACATCACTGGCTCAAGACGAACTGGACGGTGAGTATCACGATTATTATGCGTCAAGTCACGGGCCGTGAACAAGTATTCTAGTATAATCGTGTAGAACTAAACGCCAAACCAGGGTGTTCAACAAACGTACGTCAGGTCTCTGGTACGAGCTCTGGTGTACGAGCACCCGATGTCCAAATACGACGTGTGATATATTGTCATATACCCGCACGCCCGACCCGCAACAGTAATATTGCATTGTGCTCGTGTACAACGTATAACAAGTGGTGGATCGAAGGGGAGGGCTGAGGGTGACTACGCCCTTGAGCTATGCATTATAGTCGGTAATATAGTGTACCATCCTATCGAATACGACCAAATTTAGTATCGGATAAACTTTAGTTACCCTTGAATCATTTCTGGAACCGCCATTGTATATTAAAACGTCGTATTGTGTAAATACCATAAATTTTATACCAAAAATATCGCGAAAAATTACTATTTCGGCTCGATCGCAGCGTTTTGCACGGTCCAAATGCATGGGAGGCAAACATCACTCGACGTCAAATGAGTGCGCTGCAATAGCGCCGACCCCTGTGCGAATGTACAGAGAACAAAACACGATTCGGGTTGACAGTGTGCCTCCCTCTCCCCCTAGGAGCATTTTGAATAGTTATGAAAGTACGCTCGGGGACTTAAGCTTTAGGCTCAAAACAAGCACTCCTAGAAATCCAAACTATAATCCTCGGTTTTTACGTAGGTTCAACATTATAAATGAACATTCGTTCAATGTTAATATTGCATTTACCAATTGATGTTATTTTTATTCAAATTCGCTAAATTAGCATTCATGTTTCAGAATCTTCAGTTTTAAATTTGGAAAATGGTTTGACAATAAATAATAATAATAATAATAATAATTTCAACAATAAATAATTTCGACGACGTTATGCTCGAAGAATATAGGTCGCGTGTTGTATCATAATTGACTCGTGTTCCTAGTAAAAGATAACGAATTGTTTCAAAGTAAAAATGCATGGAAAACAAATCAAGTCTTCATATAAAAACGAATATTAGTTATAGTTATTAAATTCGTCGAGAAAACGTCACGACAACGGTGGTCTAGAATAAAAATACAAATCATTCGGGCGCCTCTATTGTGGCCCGTGTTGCGGCAAACGCAGTAGCGGATTTAAGAAGCGCCAGAGGTACCTGACCCCCTATTACTGCAGGGATTACTAGACCGAGTTTTAAAAGTTTTGACGGAAAACTTAAGTAAATAATAAGATTAAAAAAAAAAAATTTAAACAAATGTATTAAGGTTCTTAATCATTGGAAAAGTTTTTAATACGTAATAAAAAACTACTTTCTACTTTGTATTTAAGTCGGAGATTTTACCAATGGGAAATTGGATTATCTCATCGGCCGAAGGTGAATATTTTCTTAAACATTCGTAAAGTTTTATTGATTTGAAAAATATAAATTAATTATTACTACTTACAACGTCTGCAAACTTTTCCACTTTAAAGAAAATCTATTCATATTTAAGAACGACAATAGGAGAAAACATACTCATTCATAGATGTAAAACAAAATTAGTAAAAATAATATAAATCTAAACCCATCACAGAAATTTAAATTAAACACTAAATAAAATTTAAATAACTATATTTTTTTTCTTTAATTTTTTTTTCAAATTTATAATGATGAAAGTGTAAATAAAATCGTTGACACTACACAAAACTCCCTAGTTGAGTCTAACAGACTATTCCATTTGGGAACCACTGTAATAAAATATGATAATAACAACCAAGAGCGTACCCAAGGGGGTGGTTTTTGGGTCAGAACCCCCTACCTATCATCATAAAATATTTTAATACATTATGTTTGATAGTTATTGATGACATTTTCAAACATTTATATAATATATTGAGTAAAACATTAAACATTACTAAGAGATAGTGTTGATTTAATATGAACAACGCATTTATCTAAGGGTTTAAATAAAAAAGAAAAAAAAATAAGACAAATTCATTGATGACATTTTTTTATCATTTGTATGACATTATTATCAGAAAAATCTAAAATATTTAGTGCTTATATTCGTATTCCAAGAATTTTTTAATGAAATCAAATCTTTTTTTTCATTACATTTTAACACCATTTTTAAATTATTTAATTTATCAAATAAATAGTACTCGTTTGAATATATATAAACCATGGTTGGTTGATAAGTGTGTGTGTGTGTGTGTGTGTGTGTGTGTGTGTGTGTGTGTGTGTGTGTGTGTGTGTGTGTGTGTGTGTGTGTGTGTGTGTGTGTGTGTGTGTGTGTGTATGTGTGTGTGTGTGTATTAAGGATTAGGATAGTCCTTAATTTTTAACTTTTAAAGTTTTGAATGTGTACCTCTTAATGTTGTTCAATTCTATAAATATTTTATGCAAAAAATTGAATAAGGACTTTATATTTTTGAACTGAAAATTATTTATAAATAATAAACTTACAAAATTCCTCGGAAATTCATTGATTTCTATGAGAAATAAAGAAGGAATACCAAATAATTAATATTTTGGAAAAAACTGATTTATTTATGGATACTTAAATATATTTGACACAGTACAAAAAATACGACAAAATCTCGATTATACTGTTATAATATTACGAGTGATATAGACGTAAGTTTTTTTTTTTTTTTCTATTCGTTCCACTCAAATCTTCGACCCTCACCAGTATTCCGAGTACCTACGCCCCCACACACACACACACACACACACACACACACACACACACACGTCACACACCCGTATCGACGACGAGCCATTAACGACCACAGCCACACACGGCCGTATTGACGAGACCCGAACGTTTTGTTTTTCTGTTCGCAGCGGCGGCCGCGGTTATTTCCACATAGAGCGGATGAAGTTACCCCCATGATGCCGGTTATGCTGATCCAGCACCACTTGGCCGCTGACGTATTCGAGTGCTTTACCGTTCGGATGACGGTATCCCATTCACCGGCACACCGGGCAATGCGCTACTACCGTATCTGGATATACACGTGCAACACCGTGCTGATGGTGTGCGTGGTGTGCTTCGTGGTGATCGCCTACCGGCTGGTGGTGGCCGACCAGCGGCGGCACCTGGTGCCCGGCCTCGACCTGTGCCACCCCAGCCTGCTCTACGTGTACGCCGCGCTGCTGGTCCAGTGCACCGTGCTGCAGATCGTCGGGTTCCTGGGCGCGCGGTCGCTCAGCGAGCGGCTGCTCAACGTCTACTGGCTGCTGCTGCTGGGGCTGCTGGTCGGCGACGCGGTGCTGGGCGTGTACTGGGTGTACCGGTACGACAAGATGGTGGCGCGGCTCAAGCCGGCCCTGCGCGACAGGCTGGCCGGCGACTACGGCCGCGACCCGCGGTTCACTGCGGTCTGGGACGACCTGCAGCGCGACCACGAGTGTTGCGGCGTCAACGGGCCGCAGGACTTTTACAACGTCACCGTGCAATTCGGCGGCGGCGGCGCCGGTAAGTCGAGTCGAGGGCTCATCGACGTTCCCCGGCAGGGTCGTTTTTTTCCCCGTGGTGCCGACGGGGGCCCGGCGTGACGAGAAAACCGCGACCACTCCCTTCGGCCATCAAGGGGGGACACCGTGGTCCTAGGACACGTCGTTACCTAATTCCTAATAAGACCTAATTATTCGCCTCACATACCGCACCACTCCCGCCGGTTAACCCGAGGTACGTGTGCCACCGGTGGTACGCAAAGACATCTCAGATAGTAAGAAGCAGAGTTAAAAGAAAAAATTAGGATTTTACACCCGTTTTTTTCCCCCGTTTATTCGCACACGATGCGATTTAAGCACACACACTGACACACCTAATAACCTAATAATAAGAAATATGCTGTAAAAAATAATAAAGATTTTTACCAATTTTTTTTTTTTTTTTTTTTTTAACTCCACTCATTGAACTTTTATAATTTAGCAGGTACCTATGCGTGTTGATCATAAAAATTCCAAGTAGTACTCGGTTAGGTTATAAACGTTAGGAACCGCTGCCCAATACCGAAAGGTATCAGAATCCCAGGATGTTTACAAATGATTATCATTGTAAATTTTGATAACAGTCATTTTTGTTAGCTATGAGGGAATTCAGTTTCCGAAAACACCACCCTAGGCCTGAAAAACAAAGGGAGCCGTCCTCACACCCAAAACATCACCTGGTTGCAGCGTTAATCCCATTTTTAGTACCTACCGGAGATAGGTACCATAATCCTAGGATCTATTTTTTTAACCCTCGGATATTTGACTCCTCGGTATGACTTTCCAGCCAAGCCGACAGTAATAATATCCTAGGATTATGGATCCCTCGGAATAGAATATGGGTAGTATAATTAACCTAAAATTAAAATATCGTGGAGCGACGGTATTCTAGGATTTCGGCACCCCGGGTGGTTATTACGAACACAACCCAGTGGTGTTCAAATTGACTCCTGTCACACCGATGTACGATCGCTTTCTCTCCACGGGTACGATATACCTACTCAAGGGATCTAGGGGCTCTCATAAATACATTTGAGTTAATTAAATTATTTACGAGGGAATTGTTTAAATATCAAACAAATATTTTTAGCATTTTCGACAGGGTTCTAAATTCATATCAAGTATTCTAACCAATGAAATTATCTGTCAATATAAATTCAGGCAATACTGCCGCAATCGTAGACGTGGTTACGGCCCGCAACTTACGACTCAGTGGGCGCGAAACAATACAGGTTGAATCAGATCAATTTGACAAATGTAATTACTTTTTTTCTCTACTCGTTATGTTTATTTATTTTTTTTTTTTTTTAATAAATACTTGAGACATGACTACAAGTTGTACTTAAAGATTTATTTTTGTTTTTAAAACTCAAATATAAAAAATAAACATTTTACTGTACTGTTTGGTAAATAATTCAAAATACGCATTTAGTGAAATGGAATTTTATAAAAATGTTAGACCTTAAACCTCTAATAGAGGTTAACCCGTTAAATGTCTACGATTTTTTTATGTTTTATTACTTGTACTTATTATCCTATCATAATTAATTAAAATTGATACATACTTATCATTATCAATCATAAAAAGATTAATCGAACTTCACTGGCCTTATCTCGATGGAACATACAATACGTTTAATTATTAAATTCGCAGTTTCTAAAAATCATAATAAACCAATGATCAAACTTCAATAAGATATTTTAATACATTAATTTTTCTATAAATCTGGTTTATAAAATGGCAGTTTTGGTTTTTTTAAATATTAAAATAAAATTTTTTATTTTAAAATTTGAGTTCTAAAAATCCAAAAAATATTTTAATACGATTTAGCTGAAGCACAGAACCACATTAAAAAAAAAAATTAAAATTAAGTAAATAAAAAGTGTTTGCATTTGTCGAATAGATCTGACTCACCCTATATAGTCGCAGCCAATCCAGAGAGCCGTTAGAAACGAAATGCCGTAATTCCGGGAAACCAATACACGGCAGATATTTTCCACGACACTCGGGGACGTCATTAACGTAACAGAACGTGATTGTTTTCAACGAGGCCATTGCAATTTTACCTATAGCGCCTCCGGCGACGAACTAGAATTTGCACTCCATATCGCCGACACTTTCGGCAAATCGAAAAATAAATATAAATCGCATTCGAAAATCGAAAAGCTCAACTGATGTTTAACAAGCCACACACAGTGGCGTAACTGAAGATCAGTCAAGAGGGCCCCCACCCCGGTCAAACCTCAAAATGTCACAGAGTTCCCTAATCACAAAAAAATCAGCAGTTTCAATTTTATATTAAAATAGATTTAAAATCAAATTAATATTGCTTTACTTAAATTTACTGAATCAAACATTTTACAATAAATATAACATATTTATTTTTTTTTATAAATGTAATTCTTATTAGTCCATCAATAAAAAATTGAAAATTATTTAAATAAAAAATTTACAAATAAATATTCAAATAGAAAAAAAAATTTTACAGGCATCTAATGAAGTTTCTAGTGGAAATTTGTAAAATGATACAATAACTTGACATTGATACATGCATTTTTTTATACATTTTTACATCAAAACATTTGTATAGCAAAATTTTTCTCTTTTTTTTTTTGGCAAATGTATCTATGATAAAAATAATAAATCTTTATTTTAAGATTAAAGTTTAAATAATTAATTCACAGTTTATACGAATGGAACACAATTAATAATAATATAAAGCAAATCCTATAGGTACGAATGTTTATATGTAACTTTATTATTATTATCTTTGGTTTCGGATTCACAGATGAATACCATTTATATGAATACTATATTATATGAATACCATTTATAGGCCACGACATAGAGTAAAATAGAGTCAAAAATATTACTCTATGGACCACAGATAAGACAAATATGGCATGTATCATTATCACTAATATTTAGAAACTTTGATAAAAAAATACCCGATAAACAATAAATTATGAAAACCATGACAATAAGTAATATATTATTGTAAAGTTTTACCTATAGGTTATATCACCTCTAAAATATCCAAGGGAGGGGTAATCTACCCATCCCCCCTCCACTGGCCAAGTGTACATACGTTTCACGCCGTATCGCCAATTCGAGGATGTGAAATATTTTCTTTTCATTCGAAAAATGTTCACCCGTATATATTTTTATTCATTAATCATCGTATTCGAATATCTACGTCATCGTGAGAAATTACGATTTTGGTGATTTTACGTGCCTGAACACCCTCTTGTGAATGGCTAATTACGGCCCTGCTTTTTAATCGACAAATCATGCACGTGCGTAATTGGTATCGATTTCTTTTAAACGTTTTACTTTTTTTCGGTGAAACATTTTTAATTATGCGTTATTGAACTTTTTGGTCAAATTTCGAACGCTTGGTCATATGGAAATAAAAATAAATATTATAATCTAAACTCTAGTCTTACGTTTCAACAGACAACGAACTTTCTCGTCCGCGTTTATCGAGGAACGGGATGCTTCCGTCGACATGACAACGAGGGCCGCGCAGGGCTGGTGGCCCGCAATCCGCAATGTAAAAATGTAATTGATTCATGTTTGTTTTTCATAAAGAACACTTACACGTTTTCCATTAGGAAGGCATTTTAGAAGTTTGAATTAAATTCCAATCAGATGCGTCGGTTTTTATTTTCAACATTTCATCTAAAAATAACATTTTGATTTCCTAATCCTAAAAGTTTTGATAAACCATAGGTGTATAAGCCAAATGTTTATACTTGTTTATTCAATGCGTTTCGACCTAAATATTTTGTTTATAACATGGTATGTAAATTACAATTTGTCAACCTAACCGAATCTTATTGGTGTATGCTTAAGGATTAAACCGTTGAAAACGCATCAAAATTCAAAATTTCTCTTTTCAAACACTAAACAGTGGTTTGCGCGGTAATCGAGAAGTGCTTGGTGAGGCTTAGCCCGCCCCCCCCCAGGAAAAAATATATCGGAAGCCTCTCCAAAATATTTGAATATTTTTCAAAATTCAAAATACTCATCTCACGTGTATTAGTTTTGTACCTATTATTAAATCTTAGAACTTAACAATACTATAAAATAAATTTTTTTCCAGGGATTTCGTGAGAAAATAATTTTTATCCTTTTTGAAATACTGTTAAATAAGGTATAAAAATACACAGTCAAATTATGTACCATTTAACGAATCAAATCGAAATTTGATTTATTTTATCATGATATAGCTACATGCGAAAAAAATGTTCTGCAATGCACAATGTTCAAATATAGGTACCAAAATGTAACAAAACAGATTCAATGATTCTTCATTTTTATAATTAGAAAAAGATTTCGATATTGACATTCGGATCGTTGTCGATAATTTCTATTAGAATAATAAAATATTTACTGAACCATAAATTAATATATTATAATTATATATTTTAAATTGATTATTTTTAAAGTGCACATGTTATCAATGTAACGTAGGTAACATTGCGATTAGAGGGAAGCCTCCACGGCTTATTTTTCCAAGGTGGATTCGAGCCCTTCCCCTCTCAAATTCAATAGTATTTCCGATTTCTACGAACAGCGATTTACAATGACAAAACAACAATCACGACACCGTGGAAGATAGTTCAATCAGAGACCGTTTATGATTATAGCGTTGGAACAAGGGCAAAGGTAGGGGGGCGTCATAACGACCGGCGACGAAGTCCGCAGATTGACACGGGGTCGGAGAGGGCTGACGCTAATGTCACGTAATTATCGAGCGCGTTAAACGCCATGCATGTCGTTCAGACGGCGCACGCGAAGGCACCGTCCTGCCACCGTGTCGGCGTCGCGTCGACGTGTGACCGGCCGCCGCCGTCACTAACCGGCCGCCGACGACTCTAGTCGAGAACCGCGTAGTATAATTTTGTAATTATTAAGGTACGGCCACACTGCACGCGATTTGCGATGCGAGCGATTTATTTAGCGATTTAGCGATTTAGCGATTTTTTCAAAACTACAGAATCGCTATGACATGGCCACATAGATGCGCGTTGTGGGATTTACGTTTTGCGATAAATCGCGTCTATCGCGTCAAAATCAAAATAGTTTGTTTCTTTGCGATTAATCGCTTTGTAATCGTCGTTCAATCACCATGTCCGTCCAGTCGGAAAAGTTGGCGTCAGCAATTTTCACGAAAGAACCGATTCGGAACCCTAAACATGCTCAACATAAAAACAGAACCATCATCCAACAGTGTTGGACCGACTTAAGTCTCGAGATGAATATTGATGGTGTGTATTATATGTATAATACAAAACTAATGAAATAAAAATCAATCATACGCCTAGATACAAGTTTAATAAAATTAAAATTAGATATTTTACGTATACGATTCGATTTGTACATGAAGTCATCTCGACGACTGGTGACAAACAACTAGTGATTATTATATTATGTAACAACCTACTTTGATATAGCAATAAAAACGCGGGAGTGGCCACACCGAAATCGTAAAAATCTCTGGACAATATCGCTCGCATAATCGCTCGTATCGCGAATCGCGTGCAGTGTGGCCGTACCTTTACGTGGCTATACGCGTGTACGCGTTTTTCGCGTTCGGCAATAAATTACACCGAGACGACGCGTAACACAGTGACGACCACGTAAAACATAATTTATATATTATATGAATATATCATATTATCGACTTTCCAGGATTTCGAATACAATTTTAATCGCCGCTGTAGCTGTGCCCGCGCGACCCACGACAAAATACATTCAAACGCATATATTATTATTATTACATAACATCACAACACAATGACAACGTTTTCGGCTCGATCAATTCGTTATACACGCACGTGTGTTGTGCGCCGCGAACGGACGCTCAGACCGACAAACCGTGCCCGCTACAGCCCACGCCCGTGCGAAACCCCGGGTTTTTTCCCCTCCCGTAACCACGCGCGCACGTTCGTATACCAATACGAAAAATCTATATACATACACGTATATAATATGCATATATAAATTTATACATGATGCACATGTGATATATTGAGATACATTATACAAATTTGAGGTCCGATCCCGAATATTTATTCCCAGCGACGGCGCGGCGAGGCGGTTTTACTTTGAATTAAATTATATCACAAACGTTATTATTATTATTATTATTATTATTATTATTATGGTAAAAGGGCAACATTTCAATAAAACTGAATAATTTCGATATATACTAAATTGTTGTGGAACTATCAATTTAAAAGAACAATACTCCGTAACACTTACTGCTTAGAAACGTAAAGAAGACGTATAATATTTAAATATATGTATATTCGGTATTAGTTATTAAATCGAATGCAGTATATAAAAAGAAAACGTTAGTTTCTTTCACAGAGAGACACCAATAAGATACTTTAACCGATAGCTAAAAATTAAAAATAAATAAAACAGTGATAAAGAATTTATTACATTGTTCAACTATTTCGAAGTAAAAAATCAAACGGGTCGATTCAAAATGTTTAGATGCGAAGTACCGCGAAAACGTGTAACCTCGTTCGTGCGGAACTTTAATGAACAACTGACGTACCTACCGTTTATATAATTAGCTCTGGCTTTTAATTTTTAGAATGGTGTTGCGCGTAGAACTTTCAATAAAACGATTTGCACAACAAATTAAACGTACGTTCGCTCGCTGCGAGGAAGAACACTAATATTAATTTTAGATACCGTGTATATGACATTCGTTAAAAGAACCAAGAGAGGTAGAAAACCTCGTGTCCGCTAACGAGAGAAACAGTCGTCTGGATTGTCTGATTTTTTTCGCACAATAGTTTTATGTTTTTATCAAGTCTCTTGAGAGACAGAGAAAGAGAGAGAGATTGCGATGGAAAAAAAAACAGCGAGCATACACCGAGCAGCCACCACCGTCTTTTACCGAAATTCGTGTGTACGTCTAACGGTGGAATGACGTCACATCTCGGGGTATACGAGACGCGTGTACAACGATAATGTTAATGTACTTCAGCAACGTTTTCGTCGGTTTTCGCGCACAATACTACGATATTCAATTCTGAATGCATTATTCTCATTTTCTGCAACATACCGTTTTAAAATTTTTACACTGCGGCAAAAGTCAATGATAATAAATATTAAACCGTGCTATTGTCCAACTCGTAAGATTGCAATAATAATAATAATCAGTAATGTACTAAAGACTCATAAGTCATAGGTATACCGAAACTAAACGCAATAGTAAAGTATTGTCGTAACATAATTAAATAATGACGAGAGAAATACTCAACAGTTAAGCTTGGTTAAGTATATTAAAGTTCTATATACTCGTATATATATATATATATACTTATTAAATAAGTATATATATATACTTATTAAATAAGTATAAATCAAAAAAAGAATTGATACCTCGGAAAAAAAAGCTCAAATGTCTGTAAAATCGATAGATTCTACATCCTCTCGGAATCATAAATAACGACACGTAGAAGTTTCTTGATCTGCCGCCTAAAAAACCTTTATTACAATACAAATAGTATGGCGCCAAAGCATAGGTATACAATAATGAAATCATCAATACTCGCACATTTAAATATATATATATATATATATATATATATATATATATATATATATATATATATATATATATATATATATATATATATATATATATATATATATATTGTGTTTCTATTCCACGTCTTAACTATTTTAAAGACTAAAAAGTCGTACAACTCGAAACAAATTATTCAAATTTATAACATGAAGGTAACATACATTAAAATATGTAGAATAATACCACGTACCATATACTGAACTAAAATTATAATGTTCCTATGGTCGTATTAAAATTTTAAAAAGAAACATGAAATATTTAAAAAGATTAAATCTCGTTTCCTCTGGAATGCTATTTAAGTACTTATTTAAAATTACGGAATTTGAATTTTTTACAACGTGTAATTTTAACCTCGCATTCTCAGTCAACAAAAATATTCTCGTTAAAATCAAAATCACGTTTCACTAAAATTTGAATAACACTTTAAAAACATCAACTTCAAAAAATATTATAATGATACATTTAATTAGACCTCAAGAGATATTTATCACGTGCAACATTAAGTAAAAAAATGTTTTATACCTACTAACTTTCAACTTTGGAATTCGTATTTCACCATAATCTTTGTCCGTCATATTTAGGTACTTCTAACATATATCACTGTATACAATCATCAGTACGGGATTACCTCGTTTATTTGATTGAAGGATTTTATTTTAATGCCCTAAAATCAATTTATCCCAAAGCTCTAAAATAAAAATACTACGAATAATTTCAAATTCGTTTTATAATGGTTGAAATATACATACAATTATAATGTTTCTAAATCGTATATGACATAATTAAAATATTGTATTAATCGGTTTATTTTCTGAGATCTAAAAATTCACATTATGAATACTGGCCCCTCGTTCTTTAATGGTTTGTTTCGTGTTTTCCAGTTTAATTAAAATCCGTAAGTTATAATAATCTTATTATAATATAATAATATATTGTGCAACTTCTCTTTCATTCGGTTGTGTTGTGTACTATTTAAATTTATTGTTTTCTGGGTTCGTCCTGTCATGAATAACATACAATTAAAAATAAATAAATTATGAATTTTACACATATTATTTTTTATAACAACTTTTTTTTTTAGTTTAGGTATTCAATGCAGTGGCGTATTTACGGAAGGGATCATTGGGTTTGATCCCCTCAAGATTTAAGATGAATACTTTTTTTTATTTAAATCTAAATTTATTTTAACTCTATGCCTCTTTGACACTGGTAAATAGTAATTTGTGAAATGTTTTGATTTTTTGACTAGCAAGTTGTGGACGAATTATCTAAAAAATCTAGGAAACTAAATTTTGTTGTATAAAATAAAAATATAATATAATTCAGAATAAAATTCATTGTTGCTTTTTAATATCTGTTAACTATTAAATATAAATTATATTAAGTTTTTCAAAACATATCTACTGTACGTAGTTTTATACTTAGGTAATTATTTAAATGCAAAAATTAGAGTAAAAAATAATCAAAATTTTACGGGTTTTATTTGTAATTTATCTCATTTTAAATATGTGATCTCATACTTCCATGTATTTTTTAACTCTTTTGTAACTTTGTTGTAGTGCCATGCAGTCCTCAAATTTATACTAACGCAGTATATAAATTATACATTTGTCCAGTAGTCATTAAAGCATAATACTAAGGGGTCCCTATTAATTTTTTTATTTTTATCCCCCCTTGGAAAAATCCTAAATACGCCACTGATTCAATGTAAATAAAAATACACTTAAAAAAATAAATATATATATTTTTTTTTTATGTATATATATATATATATATAAGGATAAAATGAAGAAGAGAAAAATTATCATTTTTTAAATTTAAATTTTCCGATATATAATCGAATTTCGAAATTAGAGATATGAATCTATTGTTTTTTAACCCGCGAAAAAATTCGTTTTACTATAAAATTTACAACCAAATTTTTACTTTTTATCGAAACGTCGAAAACCTTCCCTTTGAATAATCGCATGTAGCATATAGCACCTAAGACAAAATATTGGATTTCAAACCTATCTCCTTTCCTTTCTCATACAAAAATCCTGGTGACGTTACTTTTTATTATACATTTAAATAATATAAAACATAATATCATGAAAACATAGCATATAATTTACCTTGAAATGACTTCTACTGCGTACCTATGAATAAAAAATACATTTTTAAGTAGAGTGGAATTCAAAATATTTTATAGAAAAGTAGACAAATGTTTATTTATTTACTAAAAAATTATAGATTTTGTGACGACATTAACATTTAAAAGTGTAGATACGATTTATTATTAATAATAGTGCTTAGTCAATAAACAGGTCAGAGTTTTTTTTTACTTTTTTTTTTTAATAAATAAAATAGTTTTATTTTATTTTGTCAACAGAATAAGAATTTCAAAATACATAATTTTAACGCAAAGAAGTGGTAGTGAAAATAGACAATTTAATTATAGAGTGGACGAGTGTACAACCCGATATTTTATTTTTTTCCGCCAAATCTAACGTAGACTACAATTACACTTGTTTAACCAAGGCCATTTGAACGAAAAGATATACAAACATACGTATAACGAAGATAGGGGGAGACCGGAGTCAAACTTCGAATCCCTATAATGTAATATATACCTATTCGAAAACTCCCGAAATCAGTATAATACGTACATTTGAAAACGAATAAATTTGATGCTATCCGAATTGAATTAACAAAAAATAAAAAAACCAACCGGAGGAGTCTTCGGTCCCTTTTTTATTTGAAGTAGGTACACCTATAATTTACGCCGATGGACATATGGAGGTATAATTGTTCAAGGCCTCGAACCTCATAGAGAAGGTCGATCATTACGAATTTTCGTTGGCAAATATTATTACAAAGTACACAGTAGGTAGGTACGCGCGTATCGGGCATACATACAATATACATATTTATATTTTATGGTCGTGCAGCCATTATAATAACATACGTCACAAGGTCTACATAAAATGACATCCGTAGACAGAGTGCGCGCACGTTCTTAGAATGAAATGAAGTTACAACTTTTTTACATCCAAAAATGCCACTGCGTAGGAACGCCTGTGAACCCAGCCTAAACTCATCTGGAATCCAAGAGACGACGCCACCCTCTTAGCCACGTCACATTAACGGCTGAACAAAAGAGTTTCAAAGTCCAAACGCAGCTACAAATAAAATCCTTTTTAAGATATTTTAACAAAACCCAATTTTATTTTTCATGTAATCACCATATATAAATACGAATCTATACTAAATCGCCTATTGGCACTCGATGAAAAAAAGAGGTCATAATGGTGTTTTCAACTCAGCTGTAACGTCAACACGATATTACTTATTCGTTATTCGTCGTGACTTTCCTTTTAAAAATAAATCAATCGCCGTTGAAAAAATGAAAAAAAAAATTAAAACAATAATCACTGATAAACACCTCAAAAAGTGCACATGAACCGAACCGTGTACACATCTATACTTACATTGTGATAATAATGTATAACATAACATTGATATCCAATTAATTACATCAGAATAACAATATACTCCTTTGATCTCTCCTTTAACCACCACACTGATCTTATACTGTTGGTAAAGCCCTTAAGGTTTTAGGTTTATAAAACGTGACACCAAGTCATTCCGCTCTGTTCATTGTATTCGTTAGATACTTGTACATTTGCTATTGTTCGATCCTTACTTGAATACGCGGCTGTAGTTCGACACCCTTACCTTACCAAGGATCAATTGCGGCTTGAACATGATCAAAATAAATGATTTTCCTTCTCTGCTTACGTTCTCAAAGTCCACCTCCCCTAATTACGACTACTACCAAAATTGCCGTGTTTTAAACTTGTCATCATCCCTAGTTGACCGCCGTAAAAACATATTGACTGTCTGTTCATTAATGCGTTTCTCAAAAACTCTCTGAATGCCCAAGACCTTCTTTAATCCCATTTTTCATTTTAAATCCATCCTTATGACATAATATATCTTACTCCCTTTTTCATTCCTTCCCGTTCGACTTGGCATAACTGTATATATAAACGTATCCCATACGCATATAGAATAGTTAGTTAGTTAGTTAATCAGTGAGTACTGAAATCTAGTTTACTGTTATTATGTTTTTGTTTTTAAAATTAGATATTGTTACTTTTCTTTCTTTTTCACAGTTACATTATATGCTACATGTTTACTTTAATACGTAGTAGGATCAAAAAGTTCCCAGAATTTCGTTTTGTTTTTTTACGCATACAATTTAAACTTAAACTGACTCGATCCCCTTTGAAATATCGACCTCCGGCACAAATACACTTACTCCGACGAATTCGGCATCTGCCGAAAACGTCATTGGTATACCGTTATCGATAAGGCCCCAAGGTTCGCTATCGCATTGACTTCAATGTCTTCTACGGGACCGAATCGTTCACCTTTGAGTCCGAGTTTTAATTTTGAAAATAGCCAGAAGTCACACGATGCAATATCTGGAGAAAACGGGAGTTGTGGAATCGTGGTAATTGTTTTATCAGCTAAAAATTGCCGAACTGCAAAGGATGAGTGACACGGAGCGTTATCGTGATGCAAAAACCAACCATTTTTCCGGCCTTTTTCGACGAATTGAGTTTCTCGAATGTTTTAAAACTTCAATATAAAAACCAGTTTACTTTTTTTTTTTTTTGATTTGGTACGAATTCCCTGTGAATCAAGTCTTCGATGTCGAAGAACACAATCGACACGACCTTCATGGTCAGCCACTCCGCTTTTCGTCTTCAAGTGACTCTAGACCATTTTTGAAACGATTAAACCGATCAAAAACGACTGTTTTCTTTAACGCTTCATTGTTGTAAACTGTTTGAAAAAATCCGAGCGTTTCTGCAGCAGTTTTACCAAGTTTAAAACAAAATTTAATGTTGGCCCATTGTTCAAATCGCGACATTTTGATTAAACGCGTAGGTATACCCCATTTAGTATAGACATGATTACGGCAAACAATAGACTAATACAGTTTTGACGATTCAACCATAAGATAGGAAATTACGTCTACTTTTGTCTCCAATAATCAGATATTTGATAAGAAAAATAGTTTTTTTTCTATTTATGAATTCCGGGAACTTTTTGATCCTACTACGTATGCATTATCTTAGTAATTGACGAATGACGTTGATATTAAATAATAATAATAATAATACACATGCATTTGACAGACTCAATTACTTTCTTCGAGTTGACCCATTTCGAGTTATCGTTTTTTTTTTTTTTGATGCTTGACTGAGGGCCCCTTGGAAGTTGGGAGGCAGTGACAGCTCCAGGAGTAGGCCACATAGGGCCATGGCCCTACCACTGATCCATCCTCAATAAAATAGAAAACTTTCAGTTTTAAAAAAGGAAGTATTAGATATAATATATGTATATATGTGCTCGAATAATTTGAGTAAAATATAAAATAAATCATAGGGGGACCAAAACGCCTTTTGCTGAAGCTTAGTACTAATTTTTTTTTACTTTTTAAACTTAAATTGTTTAAAAAAATGTCCTTACATTAAGCTCAAGAGATACTAAGTCAGGAAAACTTTAATATATAAGAAATATAACTAAGTATACTACTTGAAAGCATTAAAAATTAACAACGTTATGAGATTACAAATAATATGAAAATGAATGGTATATATACAAATCTATTCCATGATTTCCTTAAATCATAATGAATATAAAAAAAATGCAGGATATCGATCGCATTTTTTTCTCGTATAATGAAATGTTAAAATGTGTGTATTTTTTAATGGTGAGAAGAAACGGAGTGAGGGAGAAAGACGATCCTGACAAACGTACGTTGGCCCTCAACCGGCCCTAACGGGAAAAAAATCCTATAACACCGCTTCTGTTGGGCGCCCTAAGCAATCGCGTGATTTGCCCAGGGAAAAGCGTCCGGCCCTGGTGCGGGGTGGGGCTGATATTGTCGTGAATAATTTTCGAACGGACCCGCGTAGTGAGGATAACAATACCTACTCCGCGTTGTGCTTTTCCAGCCGAACATCTGGCCGACTACACGACGGTTCTGCCGGACAGCTGCTGCAACCACAAGGTAGAGGCGGTGGCGTCGCCGTTCCGGAGGGATTACTGGCAGCCTCCGACGACGACCACGGCCGCGTGGACCACGGTCCAGGCGGAGGAGCACAACAACAACAACAACAACATAGAGCAGATGCCGATCAAGTGCCGGCTCGTGTCGTACCGTTACCACTACGCCGGCTGCGAGAAGGCGCTGATGGCGTGGATCCGCAGGAGCGCCGACGTCCTGTTCGTCCTCGGCTACTGTGTCATATCATTTCTGAAACTGTGTTTCCTGGGTATCCTGAGGTAAACCGAACCGCGGGCGTTTCGCCCGGTAGGGCGCGAGCGGACGACCAAACCGGTATAATATTACGGATTAAACGCGAACGCCCCGAATATTAATTATGGATGTCGGCCGTCGTAAATAATATACGCGCGGCATATGGGCGGGCACGCGTTGTATTATTCATCACAACTTCTCCGTACGAAACAAAAGTGCCGTCGTCGTTCGAAGTCTCTCTCATACGCGAGTTCTTTGGTGTTTCGACGGGAGGCGAGTCGAGTTTTCCGCCAACCGTTGATTTCAATACATTTATGAACACTGCGCGTATGTTATACGTACACTTACAAAGAGGTCTCGCAGAAATTCACGCAATGCGATTCGACCCGGTATAATGCGTAGATTCGAATTTTTTTTCCTGAATAATTTAAAACGCGCTGCATTTTCATGAAAAAACAATTGGCAACAATTTTTAAATTTTTTACTTTCCCGAACGTTAAACACCACTGGTAACATGACATTATTGAAAGAGAAAACTTTTTTTGAAAATGTCGACGCTTAACCTTATATTATTGGACCAATAGTTTAAGAGCATTTAAAGTTTAGAGTAGCAAAAATACATTTTTGCTTCTTTGCTTTGTTACTCTATAAACTTCTAATGTTCAAATAGGTATCTCAAAAATGTGCGTACCTACTACAATTTCCCGAAAAAAAAAAAATATCTTTCATGATATAATGCTGTAAGCGTAGGAGTTGCCATTTAAGATAACTAAAAAACTTCAAAAATTACGTAGATTATACATTGTAAAAAATTGTTGTTTTTATAAAAATTCTCAACTATTAGTGTTTTAAATTGAATATTAAAATATCAAGTTTAATGCATTGAACATGCTTAAATCGATTTTTGTGATTCCCCGCGGGACAACCTATATACAGCATATAATTAAATAGAACAGGTAAACCATTTTAATTAAGAGATATTACGCGAACAAAAGAACAAAATTAACTATTTTACTCAAACTTTATAAAGGATGATAAATATACTTAAACATTGTATTCTTACAATACTTTTTAGGTAAGAAATAATTATTATACATCAAAGATAACTATTTAAATTATTAACCACCAATAATGTAAACTATTATTAATAAGTAGAAAAATATAGGTGTATTATGTAATAGTATTACTTTAATTTGTATAAATTCTCTGCGATTCAAAAAAAAAAGCTATGAAAAGTACTTCAAATGTTTAATATTGCTCAATTTGTATTATGAAATCATAATTATGTTAAATCATAATAATACAATTTAAAGACATTACCTATATACTGAGAAATTTTTATTAATTACAACTAATAAATTAAAATTTGTAGAAAACCATTGAAACGAATTATTTAAATAGTTTATACATATGAAAAACATTTGAAATAATTTGTTCAAAAATGGAAAATTTGTACAACAAAATTGAATACCTACTACGTAATTATTTAATTACAATAAAAAGTTAATTCGACCAAATTCAAACTAGGTATATTCGACAAGTTGAATACGCTTTTAATTCCTATTTTTTGCTAAAGACATATTCCTATTAAAACATGTTTTCAACATAATATTAGTAGGTACGCAACAGTAATCTAACCTCTGTTCACAATCATCTTTCCACTTCGTTTATTCATCATATTGTTTAAATTTAAATACCTAAAATTGAGTATAAAAAACACCGGTTTGCGTCATTACTGAGCGATGAATGGTGATACTAACATGAATACTAATGTTATTATATCCTTTATTTTCACAGGTATGAAATTCGAGAAATGATACAAAAAATTAAAATACTTCATGGAGATACAGCTCGACTAGAATTAGTCAATATTCCCCAGACCTCAGGGAAATTATTACAAAAAGTTGAACACAATGGTAGCGTAGTACGTGTATCAACTCCAATGAGACAAGATACTCAAACAGGTAAATATAATATTTTAATTTTTAAAATACACTGACTATTAACTATATGTAAATTATAAATATTTAAAAAAAAAACACATTTATTTTTTGTGAAATAAAAAACTGTATCAAAAATATTTTTTTAATTAATTTCTTAAATATTGTTAAGTTGTATATTAGTGCGATTAAAATATGCATGAAATATTGTTAATAACACTAAAAATTATACCACACTAAAAAAATATTTTTAACTGTGGTTGAAACGTCTATCAAATTACGAAATACTATACTTTACACCTTTCTTATAAAAACATCAACTATACATAGATAACAATAAAAAGAAAAAAAAACAATTTCTTACATGTATAAACATATTATTTGATCAAAAGATAATAAAATATAGGATTTCAAAAAATATAATTTTTTTTTTTTTTTTATTTCAGACGGAAATTTAGATTCAGTGAAACCACTATTAAAAGGTCGTTCAGTAGAAGCGACATTCAGGGTAAAGTCCTCGAACACGGACGGCAACGAATCAGACACAAATAGCCACAGTGCGTTATTACTGTGTGATGACAAACACTTGACAGGCTCGTCCAGTAAGAGTAACTACGAACTACACGAGTTAAAAGACGTAAATCGGCTGTTAACAACTAGACATAAGAATCAAATATGACTACGAAGATGCGTGGCCGCTTGGTTCCAAGTGATTGACAGCAACCCAAAATTCCCATTGCTGGCGACACCGAAACCGCATAAAAGTTATAAAAAAAATTTCAATTAAAAAAAACAAGTATAAAACAAAAAAAACTAAAAAAAAAAAAATGCAATGATATATTATAAACTGATCAATGAATTCTATCGTGGGTGATATATCTAAAACATTAAAAGAGAACAAGTATGCATATAGTACGATCAACAAATAATTCAAAATTAAGACAATAGGTAAAAATAACTAGTTTCTTACCAAATAATTTCAATAAATGAAATGACCAATTTTCTGCAATGCATTAATGTGATCAGAGTAGACTTCATGGTGTAAGTTTAAATAAATTGATTAGGTACCTAAGTATAATAATGCTAGAAAAAATATACTGCAATATGTCTCAGAAAGATTTATAAATAGTGAGAGAAATATACCTAAAAGCTTCATTAGGTATAGATACCACAATACTTAATAATAAATCATCCAGCAGAGAAAATCAGACTAATGAACGTCTACCTTGATCGAATTGATTTAATAAATCGTCAATCGATTGTGCCCGGAAAATAGGAATTTTTCATTATCTCAAAATTTTTCTTAATACCACTTCATCTTCGATCACTTATTTTTTTTCTAACTCTTTGTTATTCATCAAACGATTCCATTCTATTTTAACTATTCTTCATAGTGACAATAAAATGACATTATTTTTTAAAAAGAAATCAATATTTGTAAGGTAAAATAACGATAAATATGATCAAAATTAATCGTGTAAAACTCAATAATTATAAATTTTACTTAAATGTATTACATTAAAGATCGAAAGAACCAAACTTTTATGTTTTACGTAACATTGTTGCTATCTACAACACCAACTAAAATTTATTTGGAATTCCAATGAAAAACAAATGTGAATATTTTTTTGGTACAAAGAAAAAAGAGAGAGAGGAATGAAATGTGAACTCTGAACTTTTATTAATACAAAATAGTCTGGGATGTATAAAAACACTGTTGGCAAAAAATTACACGAATATGAACCCGGGATTGAAATATACTTTGGAATATCTACTTAAAAAGATAATAGTATATAGTTTTATATTTTGTAGTACTTTTTAAGTGAGAAAAATTCTATGTAATTGTTACTGTATGAATTTTTACAGGCACACATCAACAATAAGATCGTGCCCACTCATAAAACATGAATGTATAGAAGAATTTGAGCTTCATGAAATAATTATATAGTTTTTACACCTTTTTGAAAATGACCATTAATATTTTATATTGGTATTAAATTTAAATCTATACATCTTGTTTTCAATTAAGCTATTAACAAAACTTTAAGTATTTCAAATGTCTAACAATTCAACTTAGGTTATTATAAACTAACGTGGGACACAAAAAAGTAAACCTACAAACTCAACGGAAGTTTGGTTCGAGTAGCTCAAAGTGTATACCTCAATAGGTTAAATTTGATACACACATTTTTAAATAAAGAATTTGAGATAAAATAAACTAAGTATGTAATCAATTGAAACAATTTAAACTTCCATTGAAAGGTACATTCAATAAATTAGCATTCTAAGTGCTAATGTAAGTACCTAATTAACTAAAGAAAAAAAAATTTCTTAAATACTCTTTTGCAGTTACAATATTGTATACTCATTACTAAACCTAATTTCCTTATTAATATAACTATTTGATTTTTGAAAGTCAAAAACAAGATCATAACTACCTACTTATTTCTAATTTATTATAAAATAGTTACACTTCTTAACTTAAATATTTTAGTTTTCCAACAAAGCTACATTTTAATACTGTTAATTCTATTTATGTATAGCCTATTTTCTTGTGTCGTGGTCTTGTTGCTTCCCAATTGTCTTAAATACAATCATGAAAATGTATGTAAATGTTGGACTGTACTAGCTAAATCGTGGTTAGGTATGTTTCATTTGTTATTAATTAAAATTAAAATGTTAAAATGTTTGTTGTACAATAAATATTGTGAACTTTGTACTATTATTTTTTAAGCATTCCTAGAGCTATTATTATTATTATTATTATCATTATTATTATTATTATTATTATTATTATTATAATTAAAATAATTATTTATCAATTTTGTTTTTTTTTCACGGCACTAAACAAAGTATGTAATAACACAACTCATGCTTGAATCCATATCTCATAAAATAAGTAACTGGTTAATTTTACCAATTTTTTTCATTCATTACTTATTTTAAATAAAAATTATGCCACCCGTTCACATTAGTTTCTCAATTTACTTACTCATATAACATATTTATACATAACATCAATTTATAAAAGTTAACTTACCTTTAAATCCTCATCTACTTGAAGCACATAGTCTACATTGCTACCGCCAATTACCACCTAGATCTCAAAACAAAAATAATAGTTAATTATACATTTTAAATATTTTTATGACTGATCAATGATACTTAATAATATTGATTAACATTTTTTTTTTTTTTTTTACGCACAGGGAAGTCCTTTGTTTTTTTTATGTCCTTTTTTATTTCAAAACCCGATATTTTCCAATTAGGAGACAGTTTAGAATAATATTCTGCTGCGATTTTACTTCCAATCATAGAGTTATTCTTCAATAAAGAAATATCTAACATTATGAAACATGTTATGTGAGATAAGCATATTAAATGCAATTTTTTTTTTTCATACTTGTCTCCATAGACACTCCTTTCGTTACTCGACTAACTTCACTTAACACAAAAGGAGTTACATTTTTCCCCATAATTCCTTGTTTTTCACAGATCTGTAGAGCGTTGATAATTGCCATGTCTATTTCTCTTTCTTTGCAAAAAAAAAGAAAATACAAATGAAATTTGAATTACATCAAATATGATTTTTTGAAAGTAAAAATTTTATAAAATATTTGATTACTGTTTATTTTTTCCTCTGCTATTGGCACAGCTAACAGAACACCAGATCCAGTATTCTGACATTGCTCAAGAAGGCCAGCTGCTTCATAAGGTGAAGTTACATCACACACAGAATAATATCCACTTTTTTTAGTATAAAACGCAGGAAATTCTTTTTTGGAATCATACGTAGCAACACAAACTCCCACAGTTTCCTTAAATTCAAATCAGTAGGTCACAATTAAATACACTTATTGCGATAGGTGTCGAATTATACAATGCAAATACTAACAAGGTACTCTAGTGTTCGACCAATATCAAGTATAGATTTCACACCAGCAGATATAACCATAATTGCACACTTGGACAATTCCAGTAAATCAGCACTGATATCTAAAGAATTTTGACCGTCTATATGAACTCCGCCAATGCCACCTAAGTTAAAGAAAAATTTAAAAAAATTGTTTAACTAACATGAATAATTAATTAGTTCCTCAATTATATTACCAGTTACAAAGAATTTTATGCCCAATGCATTGGCTATGACTAATGTTCCAGATACCGTAGTACCTCCATTTAAACCCTAAATATAGGTACATTTCAATAAGAATAACATGTACCATTAAAAATATAAGAAATATCAATGATTTTAATTTACTTGGCTTAACACATAAGGGAAATCTCTCCTCGAAACCTTCACTGCCTTGTTTTCAACTGGCATGCCAAGCAATTTGATTTGTTGAGAATCCATTCCAGCTTTGACCCTGCCATTAAGTATACCGATTGTTGCTGGAGTGATGTCCTAAACACACATTTGTTTTTCAAAATAAATATTCTCATCAGTTTTCATAATATAATGCAATATAAAATATATGATATTTTATTGACTGCCTACATGTGACTTGATGATATGTTCCATTTCCATGGCAGTCTCCACATTTTTCGGATACGGTAATCCATGTGTGATGAGAGCTGATTCTAAAGCAATCACTGGCTTGCGGTTATTCAAAGCGACTTTTACTTCAGGTGAGATATCGATAGAACTTCTCGAAAAACAACGGCTAACATACTTAAAATTTACCTTCATATTAAAACAACACTACCGGCAGTACTTAATAAAAATTAGATATATTTAAAAAATTGTTGGTTCGTATAAAGTATATACATATATATATATATATATTTATAAAAACAAACATGTATGAACAAACTCGAATGTTTGGGTAGCCAATGTTTGTGACATGTGTAGATTAAATATTTAGATGAACATTCAATGGGCTAAGACACAGTAATGAAATTTAACATTTGAAAAAAAATACAATCAACTGGTAACCTTTGAACTCTTTCAGATAAGCTGAATCACAATACTTACTTTATTTAATAATCAGAACGAATACTTCCAATAGTCCAATAAATATAGCGAGTATATTCAATCAAACAATTCATTAACTACTTACCTACTAGTTAGCATTTGTTAGCTCAGTTAGCTACAACTTGATGTGCATAACATTAGAAAGTTAAAACAAACATTTTTAAGGTTTAAAACTACTCCATTGATTGATTTCAATTTTCAAACATACAAATCTTCATTCAAGTGTCAGCACATCAAAATATTGTAGCATTAAAAAGAATTTCACCAATTACGGACTAAAGGTAATTTCATGTTGTTTTAAATTTCATGACAGTGGTGTGACTGATGTATTCAAATAAATAATAACGAATATAATTAAATTACACATCGCCACTGAACATATGATTTATGTATAGCAAGCGCCACACTTTAAAGTTTAAATATATTATTATTGTGTGCAGAGGCGTATTTAGATAGGATGAGGGGATATTGCTCCGGGCACCCCTTTTTCGGAGGCATCATATTTAAATGGGAGCTTTTTTCAACAGATTAATAATGATTTAAGTAGTAAAAAAAAAAAATTGGAAAAATTTTAATTTTTTTTAGGTAAATCAATGTCAAAAAAACGTTTTATTAATATCAACACGACAACACGGGTATACACTATATTGTGAAATTAATATTCTCACTTCACAATGAGCGCGCGTGTATTGGTTTATTGTTTGCATAGACCTAAATTAACATTTAACAGTATTAACTATATTTATAAGTTAATAGCTATATTATATATATATATATATATATATTTATTTATTTATTTATTTATAGTTAATAGGTATATGGTTGTTTGTCATCAGCTGTTCAAAAACAAAACACAGTACTACCACTCTTATGAATTTGTGTTTTTTGATACCAAAAATACCACAATCAAAGCATGCATCTTTTTTGTCTTCAATCTTCATACAAATAAAATTGGTGAAAATATTATGGGAGTCAACAAATAATTGAAGATTTTGCAAGTTCAAAAGTGCGACGAAAAATATTAGTTATTAATATTCGTTTTTCTTCTCTTAAAATAGATTTTTTCACTTTTCTTTTTACTTTGTCGACATTTTGTTCACTATTTCGTTAACAGATAAGAAAGTAAATGAATTAAATTTACAATTTGCTTTGATTATTTTATTATCATGGGTACCTACTACTGAAATTACCTATGATATACCATATACAGCATCTAATTTCTAGAGCACTCGAAAGATTTTTATGCTCCATGATACTATCACCATATCCATCATCCATGTATTAAGTATTCTTAGGGTTAATAACCTAACCTAACCTAACCTTAGGGTAAGAAAAATTGATACAATTAAAAACGGGTGAGAGGAAGAGGCATAAAAAGAATGTGTACCTGGGGCAGCAAAATCCTAAATACGCCAATGATTGGGTGCCACATGTACATTAATAAACTTTCAAATATTATACTGCTATGGTTCTTAATGTTGCAGCTACAATCAAAAATACCACAACAATTCAACACACCTGGTTTCTTATTAACACTATCGCAGGCTGGATAAAAAGAATTAATACAATTAATACCCAAGAGTGATGGGTCTTTATTTTCAGTATGCATGAAAAAATTAATGTATATAATATTATTATGCGTTTAAAGATCCAAGAGAGTTAAATTGTATAAAATCCTATTAAAAGACACATGTTTAGTAAATACTTCAAGTATAAAACAATCAAAAACTGTGGTTATTGTCTGTCTAAAAATAAAAATAAAGTCAAAATAACAATAAGATGGTTATAAAATTAATATAATGCATAGGTACTTATGAAAAGAAATCTATAAAATATACTTATACTCAGTTTGCTAAAACTGTTAAATATTTAACATGAACATGATTAATTTGATTGGAGATTAAAGCATATGAGAGTGTTTTGAATGCCTACTTATAATTTACCATGAGCTCAAATTCAAATACATTGTACATGAACAAACAGAGCTGATGAATTTAAAAGTAACTTAATTTAAAAGATGAGTTTAGATGTAACTTAAAAGTTGAAAGTAGCAAGTAGGCGAATTTGAGAGACAGATGCTATGTGAGATAAGTACAAATATTAGATCAAATGAAATAAGTAGACTGCACAAAAAATTAAGTAGTACCAATTATAAAATACAAAAATAAATTTAAGTACACTGTTTTAAGTAAACATTTGGAGTGTATCACAATTTTATTCAATCAACTGTTTACTTTCAGGGTGTAAAATTTAAAATCAAACTAGTTTGTATATATATTTCGTGAAAAAATGTATCTTACTATGATTTGATTTAATAATACATGATTAAAATTAGATAATATAAACAAAAAATCACTTTTTAATTAAGCCAATTGCCACAATATATTAGTAAAGTGTACTCAATCATTGTGTTTATTACAAGAAAATGTTTACTTATTGATTTTAAAATATTTCCAGCTGAAAACAACAACGAAAAAAAATTATTATTTTGATAGAACAAAATGAATAAAATTAACAGATAATACTTTTATATAATTTTTCGTTTATTAAAATGGAATATAAATTGACCCGATTCTGTTAAACAAAAATGTCCAGATAAATAAAATAAAAATTAATTACTGTACATATATTTGTTTTCATATTTGTCATTGTAGTTGAATTATATACCTTAATTCACCTTCTAAAAACAAATTTATATACACATATAAATACAAATAAAATAATATAATTATTTAAATTTCTTTATTAAAAATTAATAATAGTTAAATCTTAATTAGTACATTTTTATACCATTAAAAATTATAAATGGTTATGTGAACAAAACATAAATATATGTTTGCATTTCTTTTCTCAAAATTAATTTATTTTGAAGAATAACTTCATTCATATTTATTTTAAATGTGAAAAATAAAATATACCATAAATCCCAATTCTCACACTTAAGTTCAATTTAAATAATAATAGATATATACATATTCAGTTTACTAATCAAAATATATTCAATGTAAAATAATATCTACCAATACTTTCACTTAACTGTAAGCAACAAGTAATTTAAGTATAAATAATGAGTTGCCAGACATAAAATTTAATAACATCTTAAAACAAAAATAATATTAGATACACTTAATTTCAACCACTAATAATAAGTCACACTTAAACAGTAATAAAATGTATAATTAAGGTATACAAAATTAAGTATACTTTATAATCAGTGTAAGTATTAACCCAGCTCCATAAATAAAACAATATCTAGTACAAAAAAATAGTTATTTTATACTTATATTTTTACATTTTACAGTAAAATGTTTCAGGTCAATTTTCTTTGACAGTAACTTAATACATCAATAGTAATGTGGAAATAAATTATGGCAATATAAAATAAGTTTCACACTCAATATGTCATATAAATCCATATATGAAAGCCTAAGACATTAAAAAGCAAATGTATATTATGTATATTATACATTAATCTATGTGTTCAATTTTTATCGGCACAAAACTATGATAAATTAAAACCCTATGGAAAATACTTAGCTCAACTTAGTAAGTGATTACTCATTCAATTAACAAGTAAAATTGGTAAAAAAAAAATTTAAGTTGATGATATCAAATTAAAGTTTCCGTAAATCCAATACAAATACCTGTAACAAAAATAAAACGAAAATTTAACAAATTTAAACATTTATTTCTTTTTTTTCTCTCTTAGTGGGAAAAGGGTGTAATTTTTGTAGAAATTAGTAATTTCCAAAAAATTTGATGTAACAAATAACAATTGTTTATATAGTTGATAATTTTTTTTTAAATAGTACCTAAACAATTAATAAATTTGAATACTAACAAAAATAATTAAAATAAAATATTTTAGATTCTGAGTAGGATCTATTGTTTTTACAATGATGTTTATTTATTTGTTTCTGTTAACACTTTTTGGTACACTTAACTTGATCCAAACATTTCATACAGCAACTCTATAGATCAAAAAAGTTATCTAATTGTACTTAAAAAAAGTCATAGTTCTCTATTCTCAATAGTTTATCAAGACATAAGGAAAAAATGCCATAAAACCCAAGGAAAAACGATAAAATTTATTGCCATAAAAGACACGATTTCTAAATTGATTTGTTATTTAGGCATAGCTTCAAAACTAAAATTTATTTATTTTAATATTTCTTAAAAATTACATACAGAATTCAAAAATGTCAATTTTTGTACCCTCTCCGTATATGAACTATTTCAATTTGATTTATTCGATCAGTAATATTTTATAATAAGATAATACTCAATTAATAACAAAATGTGTTATACTCACACTTCCATCAGATGCACTAGCACCAACTTTGTCACCTCTAGAATTCCAGCAAACTTCAAAAATTCCACCTGTTCCTTTATAACTATGAACTAATTGACCACTCTGAAATAAAATTAATCATAAAATTATTTTTTGGCATAATACCGATATGAAAATTAAGCTAAATACATTTTTTACAATTTTCATTAAGAACTAAACAAAATAAATGACTTACTTGTGTAGACCATATGTGAACACATTTATCAAAACTACCAGATGCCAAAAACTTTCCATCTGGTGAAAAAGCAACACTGTAGACAGGTTCGGTGTGCTTGGTCAAAGTGTGTATACAAGCACCACGCTCAACATCCCATAAACGCACAGTTGAATCGAATGATGCACTAATAAAAATGAAAATTGACAATCAATAAAAATAGTCTGTTACTATTTATTGATAGGACCTGAATTTATATGTGAATATATATTCTTCTATACTTAATTTCGAATAATTATAATTGAATGTTTTAATGTACAAGTTTTTATTTTTTCATATTTGAATAAAATTAATTAAGTTACCCGTCAAGATAATTGTCTAAAATTTACATATATAAATATTAGAAAATATCATTACAATATTGTTTAAAGTTTAATTCAAATTTTGACTATAACAGGCTGTTTATTAAGCTAGTGATAAGATAATATTTTCAAAAAATAAGGTGTGACATTCACATAAATTTTCCAAATTTATAAACATATTTTATAACTATATGGTGGTACTTATTTCAAAATTAATATCAAGTTTTATATTATATAAACTTTTCAATCAAACTAAATTAAACATTTTCCAAATATTTTATACAAGACTAAATTTACAGTATACTATAAATATTAAAAATCATTTAATTATTTTGTTTTACATTAATCAAAATCATTAACAAATATCTAACAATCTATTCATATTTTAAATACTTAATACAATTTCCAAGTATTCAAACATATAAATATCTTATACTATTTTAAATATTTTTGGTAAATATTCAATGTATTTTGTTAAATTGCATGTGTTTAATAAACATATTTATTCTATAATATTCTATGCATAAAAATCTTAGCCCTGCTTATTAGTTATAATATAATTGCATCATTAAACTTACCTAGCAAGAATAAGATTCATATTCGGATTGGCTGTTCCTGGACCTGTAGGACTCCATTTGATTGTGTAAATTTCTTTATTATGTGCTTGCAAATCATGCACACAAGTATCTTGTTTCATTGACCATATTTTCAAAGTCATGTCATCTGAACAAGATGCTAATAGATTTCCTTGTGGATCCCATTTTATAGCGTTAACTTCATTCTGAAATATTTATATTAATTAGAAAACTGGAAGTTTATTGTTTCTAAAGAAAAAATAATTACATCTAAAAATTTAATAGGAAAAAAAAATATTTTTAGACAATAATTTATTTTTGATTGACTTACAGTATGTCCTTGGAATGATTTGATAGGCCGATCAACACCTAATCGACAAACATGAATACATTGATCAGTACTACAAGATGCAAAACTGAAATTTGATTGCCAATCCACGTCCAATGCTGGTGCTGTGTGGAATGCGAATTGTTGGTTACATTGGCCTGAAGCAGCGTCCCAAATAATAGTAGTCTAGTGTAAAAATAAAATAAAATAAAATACATAAAGCAGAAAAAATTAAAAAATAAACAAATCTTACTTTATCAACTCCAGCACTAAGAATATAATTTCCTTTTTTATTCCATTTTAAAGCAAATATTGGACCCTTGTGTTGACCAAGAGTACTTGATATTCTGCCATCAGTCATCCAAATTCGTGCATAACCATCATAAGAACCAGTGGCTAATAATGTTCCATCACACTAAACATACAATAATAATAATTAATAGTAGACATTTTTTTTTTTTAAGTTAGGCATACAGTTAAAATAAACACTTACATTCCAGTCAAGAGAAGTAACATCTTTATTACTGGGTACTTCAGTTCCTCCTTTTTGAATACAATGCCTCAGTATAAGCTGAGAAGGAGCACCAGAACTGTCAGCCATATCCCATATACGTGCTGTGCTATCTCCTGATCTATAATATAAAATATTATTTTCTTTTTAATGATAAGAACTAAGTATTTCAAGCACCAAAAAACACTATGAAGGCACATACTACATTTTATGTTTATATTAGGGAGCTAAACAATGGGCAAGTAGTATAATTACTTGTTATGGACACACTCGTGTGCCCAGTCACAAATAAAAAAGATTGTCAATTCACTTAGTAAATCACTATAATTTGAGGTAAATAGACTGCTACAATTACAACAAAGGTTTTGAAATGTTCTGAGAGAAGCTCTGAAAAAGGATCTGAAGGCTCTGTCGGACTAACACACACTACCAGTGTGTCCTCACATACGAGTTGGTCGTCCGGTCAAAAGGGTTGATTCAGCAGAATCCTTAGACCAGTCGTATGGGAAGGGAGTAATACTCGCCTTTAGTCCCACGCGCATCAGTTTACAATATATTTCTTTATAACTAATGCTACATGTATACTTATACTCTAACATACACAATATTACCAACATATATCTAATATAATATAATATACATATTCATAACATACTCAAGTCTATAAATGTGTTTAAATTGATTATTTTCAATCAAAATTTTAATCAAATTTAAAGTTAGAATTGCAATTCAAAATTATACTAACTTATAAGAAAATATGACAGACTTTTTATTTTCAGTATTTCAGATTATCTGAAATTCTCATACCCTAAGCTAAAATTCTTAAATAAACTATTACTAACCGTAGAAAGGTTTATTTTTATTTATAAAAGTATTAAATCATAAAATACACCCAGGATCCACTCTATAACCTATATTTTGAGATAAAAATGTTCGAAAGACTTATACATAGTCATAAATTATAATATACGATTGTAAGTTGATGATAAACTTCCAAATCTTATTGATTAAATAAGTTTAATTTTTATTAAGAAAATATAGAATATAAAAATACCCTGAAGCAAGTAAGTCAGTAGTCGGATTCCATGCGCAAATGAAAACTTCAGACTCATGGCCCTTAAGAATAGTAGATTTTTCGGCTGGTATTTCAATACTACTATCTAATTCCATAGTCTCAGTACTCGTGACAGCTGGAGTTACAGTTGATGGGCCTTCTTCCCCATTAGTCTCTTGTGTTTCATTCTTAACCACACTTTGTTTTTGTTGGTTTTGACTTTGTCGGCTGGCCACAATTTCTGGCATGACAGCATCAATCAGCGATAAACTCTCTGTTAAACGTTGTTCTGAGCCATCTTCTCCAACGCATATCTCAGCTTCGGTATAGTGCAGACCCTTTTGTATGATACTGATCAAAGCAGCTGGCGGAACCAGAGCGCCGTTGATATTTGATTGAGATATATGTGACTCGATACCGAACGTATACGCGGAATGTTGAAAACCTAGACGAAATTAATGCACGAATTAATAATTGTATTCAAATAACACAAATGAAGTTTGACAAACTCACCAGATTCTTGTAAATATCGATAAACAAGAAAGTTCAGTTCATCGCTGGAAAACGCCATAGTTGAGAAGACTTAACAATTATTTAACAGGTACGAAGATTTAACATAATCTTAGGAGATAGGTAATAAACACTTGATTAAAACTTAATGCTAGGAAGCTATGGACCCAAATGGAATCCGACGGAAACCGATGAATGTGTATTAGTATTTAGTAGTGCGATCGCGCCGCATACGCACTACCGCTTAAAAACGTAATCTAGATAAACAAATCGTGTATATCATCTTTGGAATATTTTTATAATCTCTGACGATAAGAGATAATACGGTATCGGGACGTAGGTGACTAGCGGCCTCCAGGCTTGTCGCTGGACAGAGGACGTGAAAGGTGAATCTGGCGCAGTGTCGCCGTGCACTCGACAATTTCACATTCATTACGGTTGGCCATAATATTTTTCAGCGGGACCATCGGAGAGCCCCGATTGTAACTATTATTATTATTATAAATTCAAAATTCAAACGCCGGTCTGCGAGAAATCCGTGATAAAACTTAATGTTTCCCGTCTAAAGATTTTGACGTAGGAGTGCGGGTAATAAACTTTTATCATCCCTCTGTGCTGCTATTGTCTACTGGTTTTCCACCGATTGGACGGTGTAGTAAATGGCTTTGTGATCTCCAACCCGCATAATGCACACTCTGCAACTCCTGATTCAAAACTCTGAACACCGGTCTGCTCATGAACGTAACTGTCGAAGAGGCCGACATCATAATATGCCGTGTACATAACCGACGGGATCTGCAATGTTGATAGCCAATTCACTCCCACTGCTCGTCTTGCACGATTCGGTTGTGTTTTAAAGTAAATATTGTGCTTCTAAAAGCAAATAGACCCAGGGCCTTCAACCGGTGGACCACCTTGTCATTATTCGAGACCCTCAAACACGTTTCAAACATAGCTGATTCGTTTTTTTTCTATAGGATTTATTACCATAAACCAGCGGTTCTCAATCTTTTTATATTCGCGTACCACCTACACAGTTAAAAAAATTTGTATGTACCACCTGACGTTTTTGTTTGCTTATTAATAATTTTAACGTTTTTTTTTTTATGTCTATAGGATTTCATTTTATCAGGATTTACAAAATTATGACTCTATAGGTATTGAATGCACAAAAAGAAATTAAATTACATAATATGTAGGTACACATATTATCATTATTACTATATGGTTTACTTCATAATTCATTACGACGGTCGGTGTTGTTTTGAACTACGACGTCTATATCAAGCTCCATATTGGTAAATCAAAGCCTTAAATCACTTTCTACGTTTAATTTTTTTTTTTTATATCTATTTTTTGTGTACAATAAATGGGGAAATGTATTTTCGCACAGACGAGTTGACACAAAAGAGATTAGAAACCGTAGAGCTTGTGAATATGATTCATTCTAATTTTTTTTTTATTAAAGGAGAGTTTCATCGCGTACCACTCATGGGCTTTTCGCGTACCACTAGTGGTACGCGTACCATAGTTTGAGAACCGCTGCCATAAACCATGCAATTATTGTACACGGTGCCTACAAAATTGTTCAACAAAAAAAAGTGTTCTGCTGCCTGAAAAGGTTGATGACCACTGGATTAGACTATCTGGTTCGTGTTTTTGAAAAGTCGAGTTTTTATTTTGTTTTAAAAATTCACTGTGAACGGACCTGGCATGAAACAAATTTTGTCACTGTTAAATTATTCATTTATTAGCATAAACGACCAAATGGGCTCAAGTATAGTAGTAATGTACTGAATATTATCATATTCCCCAAAATGTTTGGGTTTTCATGTAAAATTTATATTGATATTCTTTTAGTCAGGTACAAATGTATAATATTGGATGACATGTATTTATATAGCATTTATGAAGTTTGATAACATTTTTTTTTTTACAAACAATATTAGATTTTTAAATACTCCATATTTAATGTCAAATTTTTGCCAGTCTGTAGATTACAACCAATTTTTTTCACCTAAACACTTATTAAGAAATAACATCAAATATTATTTAGGTTACATTTGGATGTTGAAAATAAGTTTGGTTTTTTATTCTTAATAATAAACCTTATGACTCAGAACTATATAATTTTGTAATTCTATTACAAAACAATTATGTATCCTCTAGAATAGTAACTTTATTTATTTAAAAATAACATAAAAATTTAATTAGACATTATCAGATTTTAGAATTTCATGCATTTTTGTATTTTTCTGCAAGCTGAAAATTAAAAATTTAATTCAATATAAATTTTTTCCATAATACATTCAATCAAAATTGAAAAATATATGTTGCATATTTTTCTAAATTTTTGTGATTTTCGATACTTAACAATTTTAAATATATTAATGCATATTTATAAATCTACAACAAATTTTCAATAGTTGAAAATTACTGTTTAAATTGCATAACTAAAAAATAAAGAGCTACTGCATATTGTTAGCTTGTCTATATTTTGACTAACATTATATTAAATATTGATAGTATTTTTGTTGTAATTAGCCCAATCTTGTTAATTATTTGTTCAATAAAATATTTATCTTTACTAAGAGCTTTCGTTGTTGTTGTCAGCATGTAGTGAGAAATAGTTTTCAAAATATAATCAATTATTATTTATTATCTCATAATATCTAATTACAATAATATAGACATGGTTTATTTTGTAGATACATAATGATATTTCTAGTAATTTTTTGGAATATATTTTAGTTTTTATAATTTTTAATTTTGGTTTTTATAGACAGCCTTTTTATGTTGGTAAATGAGTCTATTACTTAAATTCCCAGTGCCCACGTTTAATTGGGTGTAAATTTTTTAGTTAATAATGAATCACTATAATAAAAATACAAAATCAGTTTATTTCATGTATAAAAAAATTTATAAATATTTGCAATACTTTCATTCAATTTTGTTTGATAGTGTAATACCAAAATTGTAAATAACTCAGTTTTTATTTAGTATAATAACAAGTTTTTTGTTAATCTGGTTGGAATTAATACAATGATTCTATTGCTTGAAAATTAATAGGTTTATTTGTAAATAAAATACATATTATTAGGATATTTAGAAGACTAACCTATGTTTTGTATATTGAAATCTAATCATGAATTGTATTGCTTTTATTGTTAATTTTGTTTAGAAATACTTATGACATTTAAAAAAAAATTTATTAATTTTCATTAAAAATGTATTAATTTAAATTTTCATAATTAAGACGAAAAATAACAAATATAACAATAACACACATGTTGATAGAATAAATTGGTAGCCTATAATTATTTTTTTTTTAATTACATTTAATTTTTATTTATTGGTTTTATTATTTTTATCTCATTGTAATATTTAGGGATCATTTATGTATTTTATTATAATTATTACTATGAAGGAATTATGATTATTTAATTGATATAGCAAATTTTTTGGCTTTGATGATAAAATTCACTAGATTCACCCCAGTTATTAAAAAATCTAAAATCATCTTGCCTTTTCTCTAAAAAGACACACTGCAAAAATGTTGGTTAGTAATTGAAAAATATTTTATGTATTTCAGACCAAGGTATAGTGAAGGATCCACCATTAAATTGGATGGTTGATACTATTATTGAGGTGTGATATTGAAATAATTTATTTGAAAACACATTTTGGTGTAGAAAATGATAATGGTAAGTTTTGTTCTAGTTTGCCAGTAATGATACATTATGCATAGATAAACATTTTCTGGTGATAGAAATATTCCATAAAAATATTGAAAACATCATTGACTGATGAAAACAATTAAGACTGAATGAAAACGCATCAGCTCAATTGGTATTTGTGATGATATTATGTTTGATAATATTTTAAGCATCCAAAAATGATTAAAATTTTTTTTTCATTGCAGAGACATCCACTGCAAAAAAATTGGCTTAACACATCTTTTCCAATCTTGCTAGCAACAAACCGGTCTTCTTTCTGTCAAACGATCACTCAATTACCTGTCCAGTAAAATCAAAAAATTAATACAAACTCATAAATCAATTTACTTCAAATCCAAATACCAAGCACTAAATATACAGGACGGATCCTTATAGAAAACCTCTAATATTCTAATAAAAATTAAAAATCATACATTTCTTCTAAAAAAAGAAGATAGTTCATTAATCATATCTGATGAAGAAAAAATATACTTAAACTGAAGTATAAAAAAATCATCCGATTATGTCTTAATCACCAATGAAATGCTAAAATGTCACCCAAAAAAATCCATAATACTTTTTACCTATTTATATGAATCAATGCTAAGATTATCTTATTTCCTGCTTATCTGGGAATTTTCAACAACAATTCTCATACATAAACCAAACTACCAAACGAACCCAAAAATGAGGAATCTTCATATTGACCTATCAGCTTACACTGATGTTAGTCAAATTATTGGAAATAATGTTGCTTCACAGAATCATATCTTTCACTCAAGCCCAAAAAATAATTTCAGACACCCAATTTGGCTTCAGATCCAAATATTCTATCACCCAACAAATTTATAAAATTATAGACAAAATATCTTCTTCGTTCAAGAAAAATAAATACTTACCCGGCGTCTTCCTTGACATATCCCAAACATTGACCGAGTATGGCATCAAGGGTTACTTTTCAAAATAAAAAAATCTTCCGGCACCCCTTTATTTAATAATTAAATCATACTTCTCTAATCGTTCATTTGTTGTTAGACAATGTAACACATTCTCCTCCTACTTCAAAATCTACCTAGGAGTCTCCCACGGGAGCGACCTGTCCCCAGACCTTTATAACATTTTCATACCAAAAGCTTATAATATTCTAATTGCTACATATACAGATGACACAACAATATTAAGCGACCATAGTAATAACACTGTAGCAACCTCCAATCTCCAATCGCATCTCATAAAATTGGGCATCCAATTGGGAAATAAAAAATGAATATCGATAAGTCCCTTCAAGTTCTTTTTACCTTAAGAAAAGAAATATTTCCTGTCCTTCACTTTGAGAGATGCCACCACTGGTCAAGATAACAAATAATAATATTTTTATCATCTTTGTTCTTAAATAAATAATACACATTTTTATTCTTTATTCCATGTATATTTACTATATTCAGAAGTCAGACGGTGGATCAACATAAAATAGTAGAAGGAGTAGATGAGTTTTGAGTTTACATCCATCTATAATAAAAACCTCACCTCCTGCAGAGTGTGTACACGCACATGTCACCCTTACATATTCTACAGTGCAGAACGTCGAATAAATTATCTGAAAAAGACGCGTTCAAAGATAAATAATTTATACGGCTCATACGGAAATATTTTCCGGCCTAGATTTTTTTTTAAATAATTTTTCGATCTGTTCTTTTTCCTCCGGGCGTATAATTTTGATTTTTCACGAATTATGAATACACAAAATAATTTACAGGATAGATATACCTACTAGCGATACGTCGAATCGGAAGTACCTAATATACTATCCTCATAAATGCATTACTATACTAGCAGCCTGTACAGTAGTGTAATCGTGGGAAGGGATTAGAAAGGCAAGCGGAAGCTGCACTTGTCCCAGATAACACACAGAACGTAATAAATATGTCCACAGAACGTAATTCTCTGAGGTTCCTTAAGCGAAGAAAGAATAATTATGTAATGTGTAATATAGAACGCAATAGGTGCCATAAATCATCATTATACAATAATAACTACTATTCTTTAATTTATTTTTGAAATGCGTTTTTGTTTTTTGTGCGAGTCTTTCAATTTGTGTGTGTATTATTTTTTATAGGTCGGATATACTTTATTACAAAACAAACAAAAAATACGGATAAACATTATTAACAATTTGTAAACACAAAAAAACATAGTATATTGCCTATTTTTATTTTCAGTGTTCTAGTATTATGTACTTTCAAGTTACGAGTTATAATAATTATAGGTGCTTAACGCGCGTGGCAACACGTCGGTTGTAGGTACGGAAATTTCCGACTAAATGGGTTGTAAGACCAACGTAAAAACAAATTACCACGTGTACTGACGGCGAGGTACCTACTCGTAGTCTTTACATACGATTCGAGAGAAAAATTCAGTATTTCAGTATTCTACACCTGCCAACACTTCTGAATTCGATTTCGGTTAGACATTATATTTCCCCGGCCCAGCCTTAGTTTCAACCGTGAGCACATTTACTTACGGCCTAAAATACTGTATCCCCTGAATTAAAATATGTGTCCCAAGTTTTATATACCATGGTTTAAATTTTGATTGTAGAAATAACGAACATTTCGGAATTTCAACCCTAATGTATTATCATTTTTTATCTCAATATAAATCGAGTACTAGTGTTTTTCATTTTAAGTTGTTTCATTTTCATTTTATAATTATTAGTAAAAATATTTTGAACTTTAACTTATATTTATTTTATTTATTTTTATTTCAAACGTACCCATTTTATATTGTATTGTATACCTACAATCATAAATTAAATAATTGTTCGTGTCTAAAAACATGCAAAACAATGTTCGATTACGAAGGCAGTGATGACTTATATTACAAGATCCTGAAGAGGATTTTAGACGCTCTTAGTTTTTAGTGTTGATGGATGATGCTATTGGATCAATTACTCGACGGTTTGAACAAACTTCGAAATTTAATGAAATGTTTGGTTTTTTATTTCGGATTGGGGAACTTAATCTGAAGCCACAAGAACAACTGAAAGCAAATTGTATGGACTTGGCAATATGTCTACAATCAGGAGATGAAAAAGATATTTGTGCGTTTGATTTATTTGAAGAACTATTGATTTGTAAAAATATTGTCGAAAAAACAGTAACTCCTATTGAAGTACTTAATTCTATAAAAAAAAAGCAATCGAGCTTTTTCGAAATTAGCCGTGACTCTTAGAATAATTTTAACTATTCCAATAACTTCAGCAAGTGCAGAACGCAGTTTTTCGAAGTTAAAACTTATAAAAACGTATTTGAGAAGTTCCATGTGTCAAGAGCGTCTTTCTGGCTTGGCTTTATTAGCTATAGAAAAAGAAGAGTCAGAAAATTTAAATTATAAAAACATCATTGAACATCATTGAACAAGTCAAGAAAAATTAAATTTTAGTGATCTTTAAGTATACGACCTTAATTTTTAAGCAATATGTATTTTTTTTTAGTATTTTGTTGTAGTAATGAGTAAAAATGTTGATAAAAATATGTTGAGCACGTATTGAGTTGTTGACATATTATTTATGACTTTTAATAATTTAATTTAATTTATAATTAATAAATATTTTTCTGATAAATTATTTATTTATTAAGTAGGTACCAATACAATTTAAATAGCAAAAATATAATTTTACTTTATCAATAAATACATTATGTTGTAAACAATCATTAACCATATATTATGTATTTAAATACATAATTTTAAAAATGTAAGGTATTCACACTAAATAAGTAATATAAATAAGGTAAGTGGTTATAAAGGGAGGAGAGGATTTCGAGTGCTACGACCACCACAGGTTATTTTTGCTGTAGAAATTTGTCAAAGGTAACAATCGAATTAAAAAGTGTGTCCTCTGAAATCAGATGTATTTTAAGCCCCACGTCGATTTATCAATCTGAAATGGTGAATATATAAACATTGGGTGTACTATATTTATAATGAATGTCATCGCATCGTTTTGTTCTAGTTCAGTATATAAAATATAATAATATATTCTTTGGAGTTTGGACACTGCAGCGCAATGCAAAAGTAATATATTTGTTTGTCAAATATCCTTTTGTTTTTTTTTTTTGTCATTCGTTGTTATCTTATTACTGCATTTTCAATTCTCACTTTTGTTGATTTTGTTTATCCATTTTGTTACGTGTGTTCCACGTTCGTCAGTATGGTAGCCCTGAGAAGGGCTATTTTCACCAATAGGGCCGGGAGGTCTTTCGACGTTCGGCCACCTGATTTGTGCTGTTTGGCTTCGTATTGTCATACTTGTGATATCTTAAGGCATAGGCATTCAGATTTACATGTATTAACGACACTACTAGACAGAGGGGACCACGAGAAGGTACAGCAACCCCCCATATGAAATAAGGGGGGAGGGGGTATATGAAAGAAAAACAATTCTCACTTCTCGCGACTGGTAAACGAGTCACAACGTAAACACGAAAACAATAATATTGCTATAATAAGCGATAAACGTGTGCAATAACTGAATATCTATAATCGACGACGTTCAATTGTAACGCGATACCTATCGTCATATATTGTTGCCGGTACACACGCGCCCGTCACGTTGTAATAACAATATATTATATATGCATCACAATGCCGTTATTTTTCGTGTTCTACTGTAACGTGTACGTTCGCAGCGTATAATAATACGAAAAAAATTAATGATAATACGTATAATAATAATAGCGGAACATTCAGAGCACGGCCACGAGTAGGTAAAATGACGGCGAACACGTCGAGCGGTGTTGGATAATTGCAGCGGTGGAGACTCTCCGATGGGATTTACATGATTTCGTGTTGTTATTAATATCATTATATCGTTACCATTATTTACGAACCGGAGAAGATTCGGTCTCGGAAAGCCGATTTAACCCGCTCGTATACCGCACGACATTCTATGGAGCATTTATGCTCGAGGTACCCGTGCACACGGTTCGACACGATCGACCATGGGCGCCGACTATTGGGGTGCTGCGGTGCTCAAGCACCCCATGAATCATTCTATGGGGTGCTCTGCACCCCATGAAATAAAAATATAGAGCAATATGTAATTTAATACGTTTATAATTTTTTCGTTGTATAATATTTATGGCGAGTCAATATATTTTGGATGTTTTGATAACTCGTTCCTAACATACGTATATGAAATGAAAATAATTTTATGTATAATAATAATTAATATGTATTTAAAAGTTTTAATATATGAAAAAGGTCGTATTAAATAAGGTAACGATTTATGCTGAAAAAAAATTATTATTTATTTAAATTGACATTTATTACTATCTAAGGATTTTAGGAACCCCGTGAAATTTGGGAAACCCGGCGCCCATGCGATCGACGACTAAACACCGTAAAACTAGGATTTATAAATCTACCGCGACCGTGTGTTACGGAATCGCCGTCGGTGATTTGGCCCGAAAAGGCGACCGGAGGACGTTGTCGTCGTCGACGGGTTTGAGTCCAATTTAGGTTGTGTGTAGAACGGCGGTATACGTGTATAGTGTGTACAGATGGACACAGCGTAACCGAATCGATGACATATTATAATTTATCACGACGGTAAAATACGATTCTCCAGACACAGATGTAAATAAAGGAAGGGTCGAACTTGGGACAGCTTTGGTGCATTAATTTGTAATAAATTAACTATTTCCGTTAATTTCTTTCTTCCCGTTTCACGCCGTAATAAGGATTTTTATGATATACAACGTCGAGTCAAGTGAGTTTAAGTCAAAATTATATCAGAATTATGCTACGAGTCAAAACTTACTCACAGAATGTCTGATGTTAACAACGATAGTTTTAGGCGTTAATGTCATTCTGAACCGACGTTTGAATGAAGTGGCAACACGACACACTAAAATACTAAATGACTGACGTATCATATTGTAACAGGGTCAACTAAATACCAATAAACAACACGAAACATGCCTACGACAACATTTCAATCAGATTCAATATTGTTTGTATATTTGGTAATCGATACGAGATTATACGGTGCGCGGGTATACGAAAAATATAACGACTGACAGGGGTGATATTAGTCCCGCCTGCACATAATGTTACACACGTAATACCTTTTGGGATTAAGTTCAACGTGTAATTCCAAACCCTATTTATGTCTGTATACGCTGATAGGTACCTACGTCCAGTCATATTTTCCATTACTCAAGACATAAGGCACAGCATGGGCGTGCCGGTGAGTAATGACCTCCGATCTAACAAGGACACGCGGGATATATATCGGATTATTATTTATTTGTCTTCCACCCCGCGCGGCCGCATTAAATTAAACATCAATCAGGCTGTTGTAGGTATAGAAAATAAAAACACTCAATACGACCAAAATAAATGGTATACATTTTTAAAAGTATAAGACGAATCAACTCGCAGCATAAGCGTGCGCACGGGACAGTCAGAGCAGGCAACTGATTATACTCTGTGAAATTTGTTTTTCTTTTTTGTTATAGAAGACAGAAGAATAATTAATTAAATCTATCTTGTTTCTATTTATTTGTATAATATTTAATTAGAAATTATTCAAATATATATATATATTACATTAGTGACATATTTATGGAGGCAGATGACGCAGATAGATCTGCCCCCTAGCTCCAAGTCCTAAGCCCATCCGGTCTTCATTTCTCCGTAAATATGCCACTGACATACAATAACAATTATAATGAATAAACATTATTTATTTGTATAGCAAAGTTTCAATTATCTGTCTATAATGGCCATTGCAACACACCTCCCTCGCTCTATTCGATTGAATTCGAATGAAGGGGCTGTCGATATCTATATATTATTCTATCCACTTAAGGAGCAGTCGGTTGGCTAATTCCTACTACACTAACCGGTCTTGAGAACCGGGTCGTTGAAATAATATATAAATAAAGTTTTCCTAGTTATATTTTACAGGTCCAAGAAACTTATGACCTGCGTTCAAAAAAACTAACACGTACCTAGTGTATTAAAGGTGCAACGAATATATTATAAACTTTATAAAATAAGTATAAAATGTAAAGATACAATTAACACTATTGTTCCCTGTTCTTGAGGGTAGTGTATGTAGACCACAGGTGTAGCGGAGTACGAGTGAAACGAGCAACTTTATAAAAATATATTTATTTAAACACTTATCTAAGGTGGGTTATTTCACCTGTAGAAATTAAGTGTGAAACGATTAATTAATTTATGTAGAGACAAATATTACTTGTCTCTACGTTGATGATAAAAATGCTACTCTTTTACGTTAATGTTAAAACTCGACTCGTTTCCGTTGATGTTAAAACTCGACTGGTCACTCATATATTCCGTTCAGTATTCGTACTCTACACGTCCCTGTGTTCTGTTTACCTAAGCATATTTATCTGAGCGCGATATAAATGATGAGTTAGTCATTGCAATCGTTACAATTACCCCCTTTGCCATTTAAAATCTGCCCTCAGATTTACTAAAAAAAATGAAAAAAAAACCTGAAAAAAAATGTGTGTTAGTAAACAAATGATATAACCTTTGTTTAATTTCGACGTTGGACATCTATTCCGTTCTTCTCGGATGATAATGTCCTGGTCGGAACATCCCTCTTTGATTTCTCAGGGTATATCATTTGAATTATATATGAGGTTTAATTATTTCAATTATTTTTATTAAATTTATTAGACATGTCTTTAAATTTTTATTTGCCTAATATATTAATATAATCAATGAATGAACAAGATAATGTGCAGTAACATAGTACACCATAACTATGTATATACATTATACATTTACAAAATAATTATACACAATAAAAAGTAAATTGTTCATAAACGTTTACATACTCAATGAAAAACGTTGCCAAAAATTGAATATGTTTACAATATTTTGGAGATAAAATTGACATGCCTTTAAAATTGTCTATTAGATTTGGGTTATACAATAGTCTAAACAATAGTTACTCAGGTTCACAATGATTTCAGGATTAAAACTATATGTTAGTAAAAAAAAATGTTCATGTGGTACAATACAAATATAAATAAAATTATTAATACAATGTAGCTATTAAAATAGCTGTTTCAAAAAATATATTTTTTTATTTTAAAATCGTATAAATATAATATTTTTCCTAAAATTGCTCGTTTTTGAAAAGAAAAACATATTTTATAAAGTGTATTTTAATTATTTATTACAAGCTAGCAAGTTTCATATGTGCCACTAAATTGTATTGATTTAAAATTTCTTAGTTTTATAGCCACTATGATATTATTTACTTAATAAAGTAGTAGCTTCAATAAATTAACTCGGTTTATTATTTTATTTAATGATGAAAAATAAATAAATTATTCGATGTCTCATTATTCATTCTTAATAATTGAATCGAGAATATACAGTTTATATTAAGTTAATATGATTATAAACATTCTAATATAAAATAAATAGGCTTATTAACTATGCTCTATTTTTCTACAATGGCTTTTGTACTATAATAAGTATCAGCTCATAAAAAATTTAATTTTTCCTAGTGTGTTATTGTACACATATTTGGAACTAAATAATATTAATTAAAACAATTTATCCATCATTGTAAATGTATAAAATTTTAATTATGTCAAACAAAAAATATATTATTCGAATCCTCACAATAATTATATTCATGACATTCATTCTAGGGGGGTCAATGTGGACACAAAGTTAATGTAGACTCACAAAGTCTCTTTCTAGAATATAAACATCCAACATACAATTATCATATCTAATCAATAACATATACATTTTTTTTCTACAATTTTATGCATTTACAAATTTATTTGAAATTGTTCTAGGGGGGTCAATGTGGACACAAAGTTAATGCAGACTCACAAAGTCTCTTTCTAGAATTTAAACATCAAATAAATAATCAAATGATCATAAAACAAATTTTACAAATTAATATAATTTGATATCGTTAACTCCTAAATAACATCATTTTCTATAATAATAATCCATAACCGTATTTTAACCATTTTTTTTTTTAAATTAATTGCGAGATAGTTCATTGTAAAATTCTTGCAATGTCAACGTAAAAACTCCAGTGACACACACTAAAACATTGCTCTTATTACAAAAAAATGATTGTAATTTAGAAATCGAAATTATATACTTAGTTATTGAAGTGGATACTCGGGATATTTTTTTTCTTATTATATTAGAATTAATTTAATATATCTAGTTATTTTAATAAGAGTATTAACTAATAGCACAATACAACCCCATGAGTCGAAGGCAATAACACCTTTATGACTTACATATTATGTATGAATACCAGATAATTAAGTTAATATATACCTAGTTAAATTTATGCTGATATTGAGTCCATGATTTTCCCATAAGAGTAAATAAAATTAAAAAAAAATCTTGTCAGCGGTATATTTTGCGTCATTTTGAATTAAATTCTGGAAAACTGTTGACTATTATAATTTTAGTTTTTAATTCGTATATTTTCGCTATAATTCTGTTTTGTTTTTTTTTGCACAGTTTATATTTTTAATATATTATATAAATTTGAGATTAATAGAATATTCTTAAGAATAGTAATAAATATTATTTGTTTGGTGAAACTTTTTTATGTGTTCGATATGTATAGGGACATTTTTTAATTCCCCATTCTTTGGAAGTTCTATTAAATAAGCATTAGGATTTAATTTTTTAATTATTGTGTATGGTCCTTCGTATCTGTTAGAAAATTTGTTTTTGCGGACGGGTACTTTTACTAAGACCTTTTCTCCTACTTTAAACTCTATTTCATATTTATTTTTGTCTTTATATTTTTTTTGATTTTCGAATGCTTGTTTTAATATATCAGGTATAGTATTACGGACTTTTTGTAAATTTTGCAGTTCATGAATAACTGAGTGATCGCATGTATTTGGAATTAAAGCAATGTCAAAAATTGAGTTTGGTTCGTAACCATGAAGTAAATAAAATGGAGAGTATCCGGTTGAAAAATGTATTGCTGTATTATACGCATGTAAAACTATTGGTAGTATATCAGACCATTTTCCATTATCTTCCGTAATATAAGGCGCTATCATATCGGAAATTATTTGATTTTGTTTTTCAACATTACCTTGACTCGTTGGTCTGTAGGCAATACCTTCCGTTTTTTTTATATTCAGAGCCGTTAAAATGTCGGCAATTACTTTAGCTGTAAAATGAGTACCATTGTCCGACCTAACAATTTTCATTGCTCCATATGCTAAAATTAAATCTAATAAGAATTTTGTCGTAGATTTTGCATCGGCGTTTCTACATGCTTTCGCGACACAATATTTAGTTATCCTACAAGTGGCTACTAGTATATATTTAAAACCTCTCGACATCATCAATGGGCCAATATAATCGATTGTTATATCCGAAAAAGGAGTCCCATGTTCTATAGGGTATGTTTGCATTTTTCCTACTTGAAGAGATTTGTCTGGTTTACGTTTTTGACAAATTAAGCACGAAGTTACGTATGATTTAATATGTCTATGCATTAATGGCCAATAATATAGAGATCTTATTTTATTATAAACTTTATGTACACCTAAATGAGCTCCTGTCATTTTGTTATCATGGAAATTTTGTATGACTGCGGTAATAAGTGATTCTGGAATCGCTAAAACTGGTTTTGGTTTACCCTTTATTTTTTCTTTGTAGTATAATAAGCCATTATCATTGTTAATAAAATATGCCTTAGCTTTATTTTGCCATTTAGCATCAGAAATATCAGGATTTTCAATAGCAGTTATTATATTTTTTAAGTAGTTATCTTTTACTTGCATAATTTTTATATTAACTGGTTCTACTAAATTACAATTTAAGATATTACCATTTAAATTTTTTTGAATAAAATCGTTATAATTAGTAGTGTTATTAAATTTTCGTTTATTGTTTAATGTATTTACTGTTGGTTCGGAATCACTTTCGTAATTTGTTTTTGACAATTTAGTGAAACCAATTGGATATCGTGACAAAAAATCTGCCGCCTGATTAAATATACCTTTTTTATAAATTATTTTGAAATCAAAACCTATTAATTTAGTTCTTAATCTATTTAAAATTGCTGATTCCGACTTAAGTGTTTGTAGCTGTATAAGATTTTTATGGTCTGTCCAAACAGTAAAATGTCTACCATGTAGATATTGTCTAAAATGAGTGCATCCAAAATATAGAGCTGCCATTTCTAATTCTAGAGAAGAGTAATTATTTTGTGCGACGTTTAATTTTTTAGAAGCGTAAGAGACGGGATGTATTTCGTTATTTTCATTTTTTTGTTGTAAAATTACACCTAAACCTTTTTTCGAACCATCGGTCACTAGGATTATTTCTGCATTGTCATCAAAGTGAGCTAATACTGGTTTATTAGTAAGTTTATTTTTTAAATCATTAAACGCGGTTTCATGTATTTCGGTCCAATTTATTGGTGATTTTTTCGTTTTAAATTTACCTTTAGTTAGTTCTGTAAGAGGGTGTGCTAATCTACTGAAATTAGGAATAAATCTACGAAAGTAATTTGCTAAACCTAAAAAACTTCGAAGTTGTTTTATTGTGTTAGGAGACGGAAAATTTCTAATAGCTAAAAGACCTTCTTCGGTTGGTCTTATCCCCTGCCTATCAATAATATTTCCTAAGACTTTTAATTGTGTGTAACCAAATTTGCATTTAGAAATTTTTAATTTTAAGTTATACTTTTTTAGTCGATCAAAAGTTATTTCAAGTGAATTTAAATGTTCATTGAAAGTTTTTCCGAAACAAATACAATCATCTAAATAACAACAATTTATTCTATAACTTAACCCTGCCATAATTTTATTCATGACCTTTTGAAATTTTTGTGGTGCATTCGTAAGACCGAAAGGGAGACGTGTAAACTGATAATGTCCAGTTGAAGTTGAAAAACTAGTGATTTCTTTAGAATTATCATGTAATTTTAATTGATGGAACCCTGCCATAGCGTCAAGACAAGAAAAATAATTATTTCCGGCTAGTGTGTCATAAATGTTTTGTATAATAGGTAAAGGAAACGCTTCCTTATGCGTTTTTTCATTTACGCGTCTATAGTCTAGAACCATTCTATATTCTAAAGCGGTTTTATTTGTTGTGCCTTGTGATTGACCTTTTGGTACAAGAAATACAGGAGAGGAATAAGGACTTAAAGAATGTTCGATTATACCGGCTTCTAATAATTCTTTAGTTTGTTTTTCGATTTCTTTATTTTCTAAAGTGCTTAATTTGAAATTACGTAAATTTACTGGAGTGTTATCTGATAATTTTATTTCTATAGGTTCTGTGTCTACTTCACCTAAATCCCACTTAGATTGCGAAAATATACTAACGTATTTTTTTAACAAAGTTTTTAGTTTATTATGTTGCTCATTTGTTAGTTCTGGGTTAATATCAAAATTTAATATTTTAGTGTCCGGCAAAATATGATCTAATTTCTGCGTATTAATTTGTGGACGTTGCAATTGTGTTTCATTGTCGATTCTCACGTTGGCATAGTTTTTTCCACTTAGTCTATCTCCAATTTTATAGCGAGATTGTAAAATGCTGTGTCGTGATTTTAAGGTGGGAAACTCATTTACTACGACAGCGTGTGAAATAATATTTTTATATTTATTTGAAGAGACACCAGGTGTCCAGTGATTTAAATTATAAAAAACACATAAAAATTTTCGTCTCGGTTTGTAAAATGCTAACGCTGTGTAAATATTATCATCATTTGATTTAGTTTCTTGTAATATGATTAAATTGAAATTAAAATGGTTTACTACGGCCGCTAAGTCTTCAGTTTCTAACCATATTGGTTGTTTAAAGTCGGTTATTTTTAAAAGATCTTTAATTTGGTTAAAAGATATGTCGATTTGTTCATTACGTAGTATTTTAACTAAACTATGGATACCACAATAACCATCGTCTGGTACGTTTTCTAATTTTACGAATTTTGAAGCTATCGACGTTATTTGATTTTCCGATAAATTATCTTGCTCGTTTATTTTTGCACTATTTAACTTAGATGATTCTAAAGATACATTATTTGTTTCAAAGATATTTTCTTTATTTAATTTATCACAATTTATTTTTTTTTATGTCAGAATCGTTCGTTTTTGCGATTAATTTATTTAGTAATGAAATATTTTCGTCAAATTCGTTTAAGTTTTCGTAATTATTTTGAAAATTAACATCGGTATTATTTTTATCTAATTTTACAATTTTACTTTCTCCTTCACACTGTTTATTAGTGAAATTACACTCATTAGAAAAAAGTTTTGATTTAAAATCAAAAATAACTTTATCATTTATATTTTTATACATTGTAATAGAATTATTAAAAAAATCTATTTGTACGCGATATTTACTTAAAAAATCGGTGCCTAATAATGGCGGTCCGGCAAGATTTGATACTAAGAAAAATTGTATTGGGAAAGTTAAATTATGAAAAACTATATCAATATCTATTTTACCCTCTACCTTTAGAGTTGAACCATTAGCTGTTTGAACTTTAACATTTTTTGTTTCAATTAAAGAAGTTGTTGATTTTATTTGTTCACTATTTATGACAGAAATAGTCGCACCAGAATCTAATATAAAAGTAGTTTCTTTATTATTTATGTGTCCTAATATCTCTAATCTAATGCCTGAAGTTAGTACTTCATCAATAGTTTCAGTACAACTGGAAATTCGTTCACTATTTGATTTATTTGAATTTTTTATGATTGAATTTAAATTAGGATTTTCCATTGGAATGTCAAGAGGCGACCTAATATCTACCTCATGACTCACGCGTTTTTTTGATTATTAAATCGTGTTTTATTTGGATTATAATATTGATTTGAGCGACCTGGACTCATATCTTCAGATAAATTATTGAATTGATTGGGGATATTTATTTGATTATTTGGGTAAGAGTTTGGTTTTGAATAATTAAATTTCTTATCGTCAAAATTTTGATATTGTGGTTTGTTAAATGTTCTATTATTTTCATATTGAAAACTAGAATATCTATTAGTACTAAGATTTTTTATATTATTACCATTTCCATAACCTGCCTTATGATTTTGATTAATCATGGAGTTTCTATTATTAAAATTTTGTCCTTTATTAAAATTTGGATTTGCATGGTTATAATTATTTTTATTAGACTTATTCTGCACATTATTAAAATTCCTTCCTCCGTAATTATTAAAATTACCATTATTATTATAACTCGTATTATCGTAATTATTATTATTATTATTATATCTTTTATAATTATTTTGATTTCTATTGATATTTCCATTATTATTGTATGATAATTGATTTGCCACAAAAGCATTTTGTTCTACCAGTTTTTGATTTAAAGACTCTATTTCTGCTTTAAGAGCATCATAGTTATGTATATTATTTCATTCATTTGCAGTTGCTTTTGCCGATTCTACTTTTCGTAAACTATTTTGTAAATCTAACAGTGTATTGTTATTCATTAATGCAATCGGGTTATAAAAATCAGGTGGGAGAGCTTCCAAAATTAAATCAATTTTTTCGGACTCTGTCATATTTGGGTTTGCCTTACGGGCCAATAATTGAAAATCTGCTAAAAATTGCGAAACGGTTTCTGTTGATTTTAATTTTCTATTTGCTAATTTAGCTTTTAACATTCTAGTTCTACCCGGTGAAACAAAATGTTCTTTTAGTGCAGTCTCTAATTGAATCCACGATGGTGTAGGATTATTAATAATAAAATTTTGATAAAATGCTCTCGCGCTTTTTTTTAGATAAATAGGTAGATACATAGCTTTTTTATCGTCAGCCCACTCATTAGCAACGGATATTAAATTATAGTTCTCAAAAAAATCGTTGATACATTCTTCAGGTTCGCCATTATAAAACTCTGGTTTAAAGAAAATTGGTTTCGACATAATTTGAAAAAGCTTCCGCGACTTGCGTGTATGTAACAGTTTTAAATAATTCTTTAAATTCTGTTGGACATAAATTTTTGACCTATTTAAACCTATCCAAATATAAAATTGACCAAGTACGTTGCGAAATATAAATAGTTTGATTATTACCTATTCTTTTGAGGTTATATTTGAACATTTGCTTGAAAAAAAAATTAATCAAGTACTATAATATTAACCATAAAACATTAACCTCCTTCGGAAAACACGGGTCAGTATTGTGCTAGTAATTATGAACAGATTTTGGGGACAAGTTACCCGGCGCCTCCACCAAATTGCAACACACCTCCCTCGCTCTATTCGATTGAATTCGAATGAAGGGGCTGTCGATATCTATATATTATTCTATCCACTTAAGGAGCAGTCGGTTGGCTAATTCCTACTACACTAACCGGTCTTGAGAACCGGGTCGTTGAAATAATATATAAATAAAGTTTTCCTAGTTATATTTTACAGGTCCAAGAAACTTATGACCTGCGTTCAAAAAAACTAACACGTACCTAGTGTATTAAAGGTGCAACGAATATATTATAAACTTTATAAAATAAGTATAAAATGTAAAGATACAATTAACACTATCACCTGAGTAACCCTGTTCTTGAGGGTAGTGTATGTAGACCACAGGTGTAGCGGAGTACGAGTGAAACGAGCAACTTTATAAAAATATATTTATTTAAACACTTATCTAAGGTGGGTTATTTCACCTGTAGAAATTAAGTGTGAAACGATTAATTAATTTATGTAGAGACAAATATTACTTGTCTCTACGTTGATGATAAAAATGCTACTCTTTTACGTTAATGTTAAAACTCGACTCGTTTCCGTTGATGTTAAAACTCGACTGGTCACTCATATATTCCGTTCAGTATTCGTACTCTACACGTCCCTGTGTTCTGTTTACCTAAGCATATTTATCTGAGCGCGATATAAATGATGAGTTAGTCATTGCAATCGTTACACCATCCATAGAAATATTTAAGTAAATTTAGAAGAAGTCATTAATGATATTGCCAACAAACAGCGCCGGCGGAAGGGCAGGGCAGACGGGGCAGCTGCCCCGGGCCCCGACATTTTAGGGGCCCCGCGACTTTCACGGAATTCGATGATTTGTCGGCCTAAAATTTTGTTTTTCAAACTTATTAACAAGTTCCGTCTTTTTTGTAAACATTTGTGAGGTATTTTAATATTTAACTTTAATATTGTGTTTCATGTGTAGGTACTTCTAATAAAATCGTCGACATTATTCACTTCTTCGCCCAACTAGTAAACAATATTACGTGAAAAATCTACAAAAAATATTATTGGGTGCTATTCTATTTACATAATAAAAAACAGGAAATGCGAATAAACTCGAAATCACTAGTAGTTACTGCTCTAACCGACCCAAGGTTTATTCCTAGGGCCCAGTGCAGGGCCATATTTACCATTAGGCAGGATAAGCAACTGCCTATGGCCTCCGCTATAAGAGGGCCTCGGATTTTTATGATGCTTCTTTTTTTTTTTTTTTTTTAGATTTCTACTTTCATCGTATAAACTAAGTATAATAAGAAACATAATATTTTAAAATAATAAAGTTATTAATCCTTATCAGCGTAAAATTTAAATGAAAATAAATAAAAGTCTAAAAGTCTATTTTTATACATACTGGAAACACCATCCGACTATACTGGTTATATATGGCCAGTGGCCACTGGCCACCTGTCACAACAAATATCACGAGCACCTACCTACATAATAAATAAGTACACACTTATCATACGATTATAGGAACCGTGACTCGTGGCTCGTCAGTACTCAGTGGTTAGTATATTATTTAATATTTTCATTTGCAAAAGTTATTATTCGTTAAATGTTTCTACTTTGTAGTAACAAATTTTTCTTATAAAATTGATTTATATTTTTATTGTTAACGTTAGTTTCAACGCATAGTTTATCACACATTATTGCGGTATCTGGGAGTTTTATAGAACTCATTTGTGGAGGGGGGAGGCTATATACGCTACTGTTGATAAGGGGCCACATTTTCGATTTTGCTTAAGGCCACCATATGTCTAAATCAGGCCCTGGCCCCAGTGAAAACATCTGCCCCGGGCCCCGCTAAACCTTCCGCCGACGCTGCCAACAAACCACAAAAAATAGATTTTGTTTTATATTAAAAAAATAAAAATAATATTAATGTGTTAAATAAAATATTTATACGGTTTAAGTCTACTAATTATCATTTAATATACCCATGAGACATGTCTGATAAGTACCTATAAAAAATTGAAATATTGTTTACAAATGTGTCTTAAGGTGTACTTATTTATGAAAAAGTAGAGCGAAACAAAAGTTTTTGTATAGTTAGTAATGGACAACACCAAATTAAGACTCTTGGGGGCAAGAAAAATTAACTTTGATAAAAAATATATAAATTTTAACGCTTGAATAAATAAACGAGCTAGGTCTTTTTTTTCTGGGGGGCTTAAAAACGCTTATCTAGTACACCTTATAAAATACACCTATTCGTCATTAAATGATTAAATTAATTTCGATGTTTTTAAAAACATTTGATATATTAATATTAAGTATGACTCAAATACAACTCAGTATATACGCTCTAATATTGAGTAATACTAAATAGGCAATGGTCATCTATGGTAAATTGTCTCCATAGTTGCATGATATCTAAAATTAACTAATTTTATGAGCTTGACAATCGTCATGATTTTTTTTATTTTTAATACCAGCCAGATTTTTTTTCAACTATTTGAAAATCGTTTATTTTTTTTATTTTTGGGACCTCCAAAATGGGAAGCCCGGGACAAGTGTTCCTAATGTCCCCTTTCAATCCGGCCCTGAGTATAAATTGTTTTTGTAATAAGTAATTTATTTTTAATTAAATCGACAAATTTGTTGTATATTGAATAGGTACCGTTGTATAGCGGACAGAGCGATCAAAATGCTTGCATTCTTCATCTGTCTTCAACGCAAATCCGTAAATACGCCACTGCGATACGAGCTATGAACCACCAAGATGTTCTAATCGTATGCACATCATTCGGACGTAATCAGTGTTTGAAACATCGATATCTATTAAATTAAGTACAAAATTAATACGTCTGATAATTTTAAAACCTTTTAAAATCGCATGATAAAATATAAATGCATAAATGTTTATATAAATGATTTTTTTTGAGGCACACAAATGCACGTTTTTTAACGTACATCAAGATGTGTACGGTATGCAAGTTCACTCCCCGCAATAACACATTTGTATATATCAACCAGTGGCGTATATAGGGGGGGGGCTAGTGGGCTACAGCCCCCTCCGAAATCTCTCAAAATACTTTGAAATTCACTTTAAACGTTTGTTATATTTTAATGGTGCTTTATGTTTATTTAGAATTTCATCTAATCGAAATAATGCGATTGGTCGAGACAAATTTGATTTCGTTTTTCAAATCGTTTTGGGACATTCTGTAAATTAAATGTAGATAGTAACCTACTGTATCTTCTGTATCTTTTTAGCCATTCTAGATAGCAATAGTAATTTAACTCTGTCCATAGTAGCCCCTCCCGAAAATATTTTCTATATACGCCACTGATATCAACTGTGAGTACCATTTAATATTATGTACGTCAGGGACGCCCGGAGGAGGGGGGAAGTGGGGGTCATTTCTCCCCCTGAGATTTTTCACGTCAGTTGCGAAATTGGAGGTTTTTTTACATGAAGTCGGTCTCACACAACTAGGGCACTCAGTGACTTTTCGACAATCATTGTACCGTTAATTATGAGTATAATATTATTATGTAGGTACTTACTCGTAAAATTAATAGTTGTCCTTCACGAGTCACAATTTTATTTTGCCCCCACCCCCCCTGAGTGACATATCTGTGGGCGTCCCTAATGTACGTATTTAGTATTATTTCATATTTTCTAGTAGACGTGATTTAAACGTGATTTTAAATCATAGGTTTATGGATTATTTGTTAGATATTCATTTCATAATGATGTTCGTTTTCGTTTTTCGTTTTTTAAATCAACCGTTTAAAATTTTTGAATACGTTTTTAGTCAAGTGAGTATGAAATTGAAAATTAAAACTAAATGTTGAAACGGTCGGTTTTAAACGCACATAATCAATAGAAGATTTAAGCGTATGCATACATAACAATATTAATATTATGCGACACTGCCGCTTTAATGTCTGCGCACGCCTACGACTCGCTGCAGTGTTTTTCGTAACTATGTGATTGTCAGTCTGCCTCTAAGTATACAACGTAGTAATATCTGCAATAACAATCGACTCGGTATAGGCGACTATATACGTATCATTTAACATCGTAGTAATCAGACACACCGCCCCCGACCGTCGACACCTCAATTCCGGACCTATGTAAACAGTAAAATATATGCTATCAATATTACGGTGGTCGTGAATGTTAAATGTTTATAATTTAGTATTAAAAACAACTCATCACATTTTTATTTAAATATAAATAATTCATATTCCATTTGAAATATGGTCGTATTTTTTTAATTACGTCCAGGTAAATCTACTAACCGTAGGTACCTACCTAAATTATTATTGAATGAAAAAAATGCAGCTATTCGAATTGAAGTTTGAAAATTATTCAAATTGAAAATCGAAAAAAAACTTCTACTTCAAAAAACTAATTGGAATAGTCAAGTTGAAAATTACTTTAGAATTTTTCATACTTACTAAAAAACCTTCCAACGAGAAAAAATACTTGAGAAAAAATCATTATCAAAATCCCCGTGAAGAGGAACAATTCCCAACTTTGGCCACGCAGCCGTCGCGTTGGAATTTTGAACATAATGTCTCGGTGAATAATTTGCTGAAATCGAATCAAAGTAGAACGATATATTGGTCGTTATATAAATCGACGATTCACAAAAATAATCTGATATCTGATGATCACGTGTAAACGCGGTGAACGTATAGTGTAAGTACGCGATGTCCATGCCATAACAATCGCGCGCTAAAGAATATAGTCGGTTAGACCGTTGAGGCCAACTAGATCATGCAGGGGGCTAGAGAGCCGAACATCTCTACAACATCCCTACGCCCGACGCGATTCGTTCAGCGAGGATTACGGTTATTTCTGTGGAAACGTATAACAGGTCAGAGTTCTTTAAACTTTCCTCGGTTATTCAGGTACCTACGTCCTACACACACTTTTACTCGGGTGTCAGACCTTCGGGGCTACAGGTACCTCTAACTATCCACGTGGCTATGGTCATTATGTTTTAATGACTATATTATTCTGTCGTACGATGAGTAATGCTTTTATAAAAATTTCTTTTATGAATAAATTACACCGAATATCACGTTTCTAATGCTATAAAAATTCGATTCGATTGGGATACACACGGCTGATGAGCAACGGGCAGAGAAAGTTGTTTGGTGGATTTTCGATGAATAAAAATACGGTACCTATCTAAGAGTCCATACGAAATAATATACGATCGCGTATGAATTAATAAGATGATACTTTATATTGACTCCTTTTATGTGATAAATAAAACACTGTGTATTTAATGATTTTTTTTTTATGATTATTATTATTTTGAATGTAACTTTCAGATTAATAGAAATCCAACTGAATTGAATAGGAATTAGTGTGGCAATAGAAAGTTATAATAAATCTATTAAATTAAGGAAAATAATTAAATATATTATTTTATTTACTTTAAAGTCCAATGGCAATGAACATCCAAATACAAAACATAAATTATCTATTTTTAAATTTATAATTTTATTGTGTGAATAACCTATCACTTTTTTTGTCTCTTATAAACACTAATTGTATCATCAAGTGCATTTAGATGGTTTAAAATTAAGTAAATAATGGCTCAATAGTACTAAATAAAAATTAAACAGACAGCATGTTAATTTACATGATCTCGCCTTTGTAGGTCATATGTATTTTCTCAATAAAAATTATCTATTTAATTGAAATGAATTTGAAATTGTCACTGTGAATGAACCACAAAGTGAGTAATCAATAGCAGGGCCTGATTTAGACATATGGTGGCCTTAAGCAAAATCAAAAATGTTGCCTCTTATCAACAGTAGCATATATAGCCCCCCCTCCACAAATGAGTTCTATAAAACTCCCAGATACCAATAATATGTAATAAACTATGTGTTGAAACTAACATTAACAATAAAAATATAAATCAATTTTATAAGAAAAAATTTTAACTACAAAGTAGAAACATTTAACGAATAATAACTTTTGCAAATGAAAATATTAAATAATATACTGACGAGTCACAAGTCACAGTTCCCATAATCGTATAATGAGTGTGTACTTATTTATTATGTAGGTACTCGTGATATTTGTTGAGACTGGTGGCCACTGGCCATATATAACCAGTATGGCCGTATGGTGTTTCCAGTATGTATACAAATAGACTTTTATTTATTTTCATTAAAATTTTACGCTGATAAGGATTAATAATTTTATTATTTTAAATATTATGTTTCTTATACTTAGTTAATTCGATGAAAGTAGTAATCTAAAAAAAAAAAAAAAAAGAAACTTCATAAAAATCCGAGGCCCTCTAATAGCGGAGGCCATAGGCAGTTGCTTATCCTGCCTAATGGTAAATATGGCCCTGATCACTAGGAAATGTTCTACAAACCACACATTACTATCGACTGTAAAATGAAAATATTCTTCTAAGAGTGTACAGAACTATTGATTGAAAAAACATAAATTATCGTTGCTATAGTATTAATTAAACAAGTCAATATATATTATTTAAGATTTGACTGATACAAAACAAAGATCTGTAAACATAACACACTCATTTCAAATTTTTCTTTATACTACACAAAAAATTTGTTAAAAATTTTAAGACAACAAATTCAAGTACTTACCTTACTAAAGTTTCTATCCATGGTAATTTGATCTATACTTAAGTTATGATTATAATGTATCAAATTAAATTACTGTTGATACAAGTGTAGTATACTTAGAAAAATAAATAATCCATTCAGTAAATAATAAAATCGAACAATATTTGATTAATAACTTAGTCATCATTGGAAGAATTGAGCATCAATTTTCAATAAAAATGATATTTCAATACAGTATAACTATAAAAAATCACTTCAACTTTGATAAAATAAAATGAACAATAAATCGAAGAATAATTCAGTCTTACCAAGACATTAATTCTTTTTTCATTTTCGTATACACAAGAAAATTGGAAAACATTCAGTAGAAAAAGATAATTTAGAAAATCAAAAGACAAATGACATGTATAATAAATTACAAACATTTATTTTTCAAATATTTTAGAGAGAAATTAATAAAATTATAATCCTAATTTTTTGCCTAAAAGACAACTTTGGATATTTAGGAATGTCTAAAAAAAATTCCATATACGTAAATAATTATCAAATAAATACATTTAATTATATTCTCTTTTCTTTCAGTCAGTATAAAAATTATAAATCAAAAGCAGACGTGCTATGATCAAGGAATGCTTTGAGCTGTAAATAACTTACTGGAATGTTGGCCTAATGCATCGGAATTTTTTTTTATATAATTTTGATTCTTATTTAGAAAAAAAAAAATACAGGAAATTTAAATAAAAAATACAGATATATAGGAAAATAAATATCAAAGTATTTAGAAACATTTTCTGTGGACAATGGATGGGCCTGATTCGTCATACTCCTGTTTGGAGATCCACATCTGTTGGAAGGTAGACAGAGAAGCCAAAATGGAACCTCCGATCCATACTGAGTATTTACGTTCTGGTGGAGCAATGATTTTAATTTTCATTGTAGATGGAGCCAAAGCAGTAATTTCTTTCTGCATTCTGTCGGCAATACCAGGGTACATAGTGGTACCTCCAGACAATACAGTGTTGGCGTACAAGTCCTTACGGATATCTACATCGCACTTCATGATGGAATTGTATGTGGTTTCATGGATACCACATGCTTCCATACCCAAGAAGGAAGGTTGGAACAGAGCTTCTGGGCAACGGAATCTAATAAAAAAATTAAGAATATGAATATTAGGATATGAAGAAAATACAATATATAAAATTAATTTACCTTTCATTTCCAATAGTGATGACCTGTCCGTCAGGTAATTCATAAGATTTTTCCAAAGAACTGGAAGAAGCAGCGGTTGCCATTTCTTGTTCAAAGTCCAATGCAACATAACATAATTTTTCTTTGATGTCACGGACGATTTCACGTTCAGCAGTGGTGGTGAAACTGTAACCACGTTCGGTCAAGATTTTCATTAGGTAGTCAGTGAGATCACGTCCAGCCAAATCCAAACGCAGGATAGCATGAGGTAAAGCATATCCTTCATAGATGGGCACAGTGTGAGATACACCATCACCAGAATCCAAAACGATACCAGTGGTACGACCAGAAGCGTACAATGAAAGTACAGCTTGAATGGCAACATACATAGCCGGGGTGTTGAAAGTTTCAAACATGATCTGTTAATTAAATTAAGTGTTACAAGTAAAGAATAATTAAGTAAAGTTAAGAAGTAATTTCTCGAATTAAGAAAATAATTACCTGGGTCATCTTTTCACGGTTAGCCTTGGGGTTCAATGGGGCTTCGGTAAGCAACACTGGGTGCTCTTCTGGGGCCACACGTAATTCGTTGTAGAAGGTGTGATGCCAAATTTTTTCCATATCATCCCAGTTTGTGACGATACCGTGTTCAATGGGGTATTTCAAGGTAAGAATACCTCTCTTAGATTGGGCTTCATCACCAACATAGCTGTCTTTTTGTCCCATACCAACCATGACTCCCTAATAAAATAAAGTATTGTTAAAATTAATTAAAATAAATATAATTTATAATATATTTACCTGATGACGGGGACGGCCAACAATGGATGGGAACACAGCACGAGGTGCGTCATCTCCAGCAAAACCAGCTTTGCACATACCGGAACCATTGTCTACAACCAATGCGGCTACTTCTTCGTCACACATTTTGAGTTTTTTTTAATTTATTTAATCTACAAAGAAAGATGAACGTTATATTTAAATTAAGTAACATATATCAATATACATAACATAACACAAGGAAATAAATGTATTATTTGATATTTATTGAAGCCAACAGAGTTGAGATACTATTAATGAGCAACTGTCAATTAAATTTAGTTAAATATTTGGAAATAATTTTACAGATAATTAATCAAGCAATTAAATTAAATTCAGCCTAAGAACAAAAATAAATAAATAATCTGCACTTAATTTAGTAATTTCTTTAAATTAAATGGATTACTTAGTAACTATATCAACATTAATCAGAATGTCAACATTTTATTTAACTAAATTGATGGTATCATTAAATTTTACGCATTAAGAATATTTAATTGCATAACTAGTAACAAATGGGAGATTTAAACAGCTAAGGTCTTAAATGTGAATCGAACTATATCATAAATAATTAATGAAATAAATCGATTTGAAAATAATTTGGCAGGAATATATTTCTCACAGAGATCTAACATGGATCGACGATGATTATCCAGTAAAAAATAATTTTGTTTGTAGAAAATAAATAACGATGTCATAAAAAATCCAAAAAGAAAACGAAACCCACGATAAAAAAAAAACCGAGAGTAATGTGTATAAAAAAAACTTTTTAAGTAAAACTAAGTCTATGAAATCGGTTAAGCTTTTAGGGCACACCACACAACACACACAAACACAGGACACGCGTATACACGTAGTTGGTTTAGAACTAGCGATCGCATAATGTTAAAATAAAATAAAATTAAAAAAAAACCCAAGAACACGCGATAACGGCAATAAGTAATAACCCCGACACGATAACGGACGACAAATATTAACAAACATAACAGAATAAGACAGTTAAGATTATTATCATGTTCCAAAAGTCACGTACCAAAAATATAAAATAGGAATTCCAAAACGCGTTTGGAACAATTACCGAAAATTAAATACAAAAGTTTAAAACGAAACTGAAAGTAGAATTAAAATTATAAAAAACTCGAACACGCGCACACGTCTATGGAGAACGAGTCGATCGTCGAATGAACTGGTCGTGTCAAAGTACCGACGCCGGTATAAGTAGTTACGCAGGCAGCGATAGTACTCCTTCCCGTGGACCCCGCCCTTCTCTGCCGGCAGAAACACGTCGTCGCGTCATCATCACGCCGCCGCCGCCCCTACCCTACCCTGCCTCACACCCATCGGACCGCATCACCACACCCGTTCGCGAAAGGGCTGCCGTTACGCGTCCCAGCACCCGGCGTACGCACGCACACGCCGCATAAAACCATGCGTCATAAATAGCGTATTTAAAACCGTGAGAAACGACCGAAAAACTGTTAAACGTCGTGCGAACGATGAACCCCGCGCGTCGTCTCGAGTCCCTGAGAGTCCAGCTGACACACCCGGCGGCGGCGGTGGTGGCGGCCGGCGACGTCACGCCCGCGATAACGACCTTTTCGCCGGCGATCGAACGTTATTTGAAAACAAAAATACAAAATAATCCTGCTTATAATACACTCTGGGAGGACATTGTCGTCCAACTATCTGGACCTACGACAACGACCGCGATACGGACGACGGGCGAGATGAGCGTCGTACTCGCCCCGGGGCGAGGATCAGCCCGACGGGAGAGTAGCCACGACTAGAAATTTCAAATACACGCCATCGACGATCAATGCGGGGCGTAGTCGAAAAACGTGCGAAAAGTGGCGTCGTCTGCGGGCTCGGGGACGTGGAGTTGTCGCCCAAAAAGGCGTCGACCGGCCGAGGTTTTCGAATTGGCCGGTCGGAATAGAAAATTTTTTCGCGTTTACGACTGTTATTTGCTTATAAATAATAAATTAATTTTTTCTCTTTCGCCGAATCGCAGTCGTAAGAGCAGAAAAACAAAAAAGGTCGTGATAATTACCTGTGAAAAATTGAAAAATTCGGCCGCTGCTGATGTTGCTGTCAGGAGCTGCTGGTGAAAACGTATTCGCGTCGCGGTGGCAGAACGGTTACGGTGGTTTTCGTAAAATGGCCGAGCGGTCCGGGGCCGGTGTGCATCCTGCCGGGCGAGTCCATCGGTGCCGGCTCGCGGGGTCGGTGACGGCCGGTGCCAGAAGAGAGGGGACGCGGCGCGCATACTAGCAACTGCCCAAGGTCCCCTACACCACCGCCGAGAAATGGACTCGCCTGATGCACCGCCACTTTCCGCCGGTTGCGCGGCATTACCTTATATGGGCATAAAACGAACAACACCACGCGATTGGTCGAGACCCGGCACAAGCCGGCGACCGCGGCCGAACGCATTCCAAACGGTATCAGCAGCCGCCGCCCGGCACTCCGTGGAGACGTTACCAACTCCGGTGCTCCCCCGCCACCCGTTTTGTCCGTTTTCAACCAACTATGGCGAGGGGCGGAGGGGGTGACGTGGTAGTGACGTGTCGTCTAGACGCCGATAGTGTGGCCGTTGCAGCGCGGCGCAACGTCGTCGTCGTCTCTTTCCGAACGCTCCGTATAACGCCGCGCGCGCGACACGTCCGGATCGGCTGATAAAGCTGCCGGCTCGCCGCCGCCGCCCATCCCTTCACCGACGATCATCACCCGAGATCGCGACCGTTAACAATAAAAATTATTATTGATGTTATTATTTTTTCATTATCTTTTCTATTTTTCATCCATGGAAATCCCGTGCCGATGGAGGTTGTCACAAAAACGATGCATGCACGACACTCCCCGGATCTGGGGGTAAAAAAAATCTCACACCCGTGTATACGCGTTGTTTTTTCGTCGGCTAGAATGCTCGGAAATCGTTCGCAAACGACCGTTTTTTTTCCACGACAAAACGGTTACGTGATTTTTTTCTCGTCCGTTCCGTTTCGTTTTGAATCTCGTCTTTTTCCACGGACATTTTATTATGTAAGCTACACAGGTAGTTTTATCGATATTTTATCATCATTCTCCGGTTAATATCGTTATCACTCGGCGACGGGTTTGCCGCACAAATCTTATTATATACGTCTTATTATCATGGAAAACGCAATATTCTTCGTTATGTTTAGACGATATCTATTATTTATTTTTATTTTTTCTCTATGTAGATATCGGTTCTCCCAATGTCGTCAATGAGTAAAATTGCTGTTGTGCCATTGTGGTTCTCAACGACAAGCTACACGTCATTTTCTTACGCTTGTAGCTTGTGATGAAAAGGAAAAAATGCTTTAACGTATCAGTCATCAGATTCAGCGAACTCTCTCGCTGAGATGGTTTTATATTTTATACTAAATGAAAAATGAAAATATTTCAATATTTCTTCGACACGAGCGTAATTACAATGCACTTCGTCAAGAACATGCACAGGCCAAGTAGTTTTTAATTTTTATCAAATTATACGTTGCATCGAACGATGATTTCGAATTTCCAATCGATGTATTCACTCGCATTCAGTTCAAAACAACAATCTTGCTGATATAGGGACGTAGGGCTAATCCACACGGTCTTCGAAATATGGCTTGAAGCCAGATAAATGTTTCCTGTTCGTTGTCCATGTTTTTATATTAATGTGTGGCCAGTGGCTAATTTCGAAGGTACACGTTACACTTTAATATGATAGTGGAATACCCATCGCGGTCGTTTAAAAATCCGCGAAAGCATCTACACTCGCTTTTAATTCACCACAGTACACACACTCTACACCACTTGTGATATTCCATTATTTTATGCTACACAACACGCACACACACGTATTAATATATTTTAATTTTACACATTATTATATTGTGACTTAGAGAGTATCTTTACACGTGAAATTCCTCGTGAAACAAATTGCGTTTATTTATACACGATTGTGAACAATGAACATGGCATGAATACACGTAAATATAAAGACATCGAGCAAATAAACCGAACAGGAAGAGGATAATATTATAATAGTATTTATAGTTTATTATACCTCGTACTGTATTTTGTGATTATAATTTGTAAAAATCGATCCGTATGGTACGCGTATCGATGATACATGTAAAAAATGATTGATTGTAAATACTATTTCGATATTTATAAAGTATTGTAATCGATGATTTAATATTATTGAGAATTATTCGAAAAAGTATTGTCAATTATAATTGAAATTACAATTTTATTAATTATATAAGGACGAGTGACTAAGAAGTAAGACTATAACTGCTGATAACACGACGGCGACATTCGATGCAATGTAATAAATACGGCGTTTTTATTTTTATTTTTAAACCATGGATTATGATATAACATCGGTCTGAACCTCAGAAACGCGTTTGAAATAAAGCTGTTTGTTCAATTTAGGACGGCATCCTACATAGAGATAATTGTTATTACGAATGCTAAGAACGTTTGATTTTGCATACTATATAAGTATCAACGCCCATCCATAGTTAATTCAGTTAGCTCGGTAAAATCCAATTATCGCGTGAATACAAAATTATTTAACATACGTCACAACAACAGTCTTCGATATATTATACAGGTACACGACGATGATACATTGAAAATCTTATCGATTACAACTGGATCGGGACAAAATATGTTTAAGAATAAAATAAAATACCTTTTTAAGTTCCGTGCGATTCAGTATACGTTTTCATCGACGACGTTTGCTTGCTCGACGTTTGCAACGCGTAAAGAAAGAGGGCAATATTCATCGTCATGAGTAAAAGAAAACCAACAAGTAATGCATACGTGATTTATTACACCACACGTATACAGATATCTATTGCTTTCTCATATTTTTTTTTTTTAAACAATATATTTTGTATGATTTGTTTTGAAGAACGCCAAAATTATTATGCGCGTGTAAATTTCACACTCGACCGTTGCTTAAAGTTTAATCGTTATTCGTTACCTACCATATATTTTTAAGGCTACCGGTGAATATACTGTAACCCGGTATCCGCGTGAAAGTGCCGTTCGACCGAAATGCACGGTAATGTTTTCGGAATTTAACACGAACATTTTTAGAACTAGGAAGTATTGACTTTATATTAGGTACGTATGTAAGCACGATATATGAAAAACATCGCTATATAATATAATAGAATGATTTGTTCCCATGGTTACCCGCCGTAATCTCTGAATGCATATTTGGGTTTGTCTGCGGAATGACTTCAGTACAGGAACTTTGTCCGTACCCTATATTAATATAGTTCTCTGTAACTAGACTACTATTTTTAATAGAGTACATTACACACTCGCAATCTGTATTATTATTAAATTTTATTAAAAAAAAAAAAAAAAAACTAGTATTTTGCTGTTTTTAATTCTAAAATGGTACAATATTTGAAAAAAATATGATAATATTATTTATCGGTTATTGCTGTAGTCGACAATAATTCTCAACAGTACCTACCTAAGGAATTATGAATTTATGTTTGACGCGTAGTAGGTATCAAAACCTACGTTCATATGAACATTAATATTGATTATTCGAAGCCGCGAAAGAATGTAATAAAAATGTATAAAACTAGTTAAAAGTATTTAAAATGTTTTACGATAGGTAGGTACAAAAGTGTTGCTGAATTTTTACTCTTCACTTTGAAAGTATTAATTCAATTAAAATTAATTATTTTTTATATTAATTCATTGCAATATTGCATTTATATTATCTTCCCGGTAGCTTTTGATATATTTTTACTGCTGATTCATAAGTATATTTATAAATTATTTTTATTGATATAATACTATGCATAAATCATTTTATAGCGAGTAATATAATTATATTATAGAGAAGTATTTCAATTTTATGTATTATCTATGAAAACTTAAATTTTAAGTACATAAGTGTCTTCTTCAAATGTCATAATACATTTAAACAGTACCTATGTATTTGATCAAATAAAAAGTATTTGAGAGTAAAAACTAAAATTAATAAATTGTATTGAAAAATAATTTTTATTCAGCAGCATTGATGAGAGATAAATTCATGAAAATATAGAATAATCAGGACGTTTCAAAAATTGACCGTTATGCCAGGTTTGTACGTCGGTATTTCGGTTCATTTTAACTTTCACTAATTTAGATAGACTACCTAAAAATAGTACGATATTCATAAGAAATAAAAATATTTTTAAACCGAAAGCATGTGTAGAGACGAACAGTGGTGGCGCCAAGCGCGTATTTCCTGACTAGTGATAATAAAAGCAAAAAGTCCATGTTGAATTTAATGTGCATCTCGCGCTCGTAATTATTATGCTAATGTGTATCCAAGTACTTATTGTACACTGGTGTTGTTACAATTGCCGTGTGGCGTGTACTAGAGTACTTGAACATTTCACCACACTAGACACTATCACCGTTGTGTGTGGGTTCGTGTTGGAAATTTAAAATTCGTCAAAACGTCGTTTTTAGTTCTATAATTTTATCAATACCGCCGGATTCAATATCGTCGTATCTCCATATTCATTAGTCATCGCACGAGTACGTTCGTGGAATAACTGCTGCAATTGGATACCTAATAGGCAACGGAGATAAAAACCTAGTTTATCAGAACGGCCGCGGCGATTCTTGTTTTAGGTACTTCGGTCCCGTCAATTCAGAAATACTAAATTTAGTCGGAGCTGGGGAAAACGTGTTTTTACCATATTATTGTGTCTATATAAAACCGATTAAAAAATATAAAACCTATATGGACACTGATCATCCGTGCTGTGAAGCGTTTGAGAGCCACGAGCGTTGATTTTCGTGTCGCCGTGTTACTACTCGTAAATAAAAATTATACGTGTATCGAACACTTGAATGACCGCGTGTATTTTTAGCCATAAGAATAAATCGAATTTTTAATGGCGCAGAGACGTTTTCCGAAAGTACTTTTCCTCCGATCGATTAATCTCCATTAAATCGATTTTTCACAAAATCCAAAAAAAATATTTTACAAGAATACTCCTACGGTATAAGTATAATGAAGTCAAAATAAACCAACAAATAAAATTCGTAAAATGTTTAATTAATTTTCAAAATAAGTCTATGTCCTCTGCGCAAGTGAGTCAAACTCTGACTTAGTACTTATAGATTTGATTAAATTTTTTCTAGTTGTAATCTTTTTGTTGTAATTTTTGATTTTCTTGTAGCTCAGTCACGCTGAACGATAACTTTGCGTCATCAAAATACCAAATATTATTATGTAATGTCAATGTGATACCACATTAGAACGGGTCAATTTACGCCTCTGCAGTTGTGGGTGAAATACAGGGTCGGATGTTAAGTATACATGTGCTCAATAGACCCCGATCGTGTGGGCCTCCTCATACTCTTCACTCTTAAAATAAAAATAAATTGTGTGTGTATAATTTATTTATATTTTATATAACTAAAGTAGTTATTCATTTTTTTTTTACTTTATAAACTAATGTGGATGATTGTATTCACACTGATATGCATTAGGTATAATTATTATAATTGAAAATATGTATAAATTGGGCTGGAAACGTTTTGTATTTTGATGAAATAAAATATGGAAATTAATTAATAATAAATATCAACTCAAAAAACAAGTGGAAATGTATTAGAATCAACAAATTTTTAGCGTGTGTTAATTGATATACAGGGTGTTTCACGAAGATCTGACATGTTGAATAACTCTTGTTCTATTCAATATTTTTAACTTCATTTTTTTTTTTTTAATGAATACTTTAGCCTAGCGCTACAATAAAATTACATTAAAATTTTATTTTTATTTTTAAAACTCAAATTTCAAAATTTAAAATTTTAATTTAGAGTTTGAAAAAAAAATCAAAATAGCCATTTTGTAAACATGATTTTTAGAAAAATTTTGGTGTTTGAAATTCTTATAAAGGTTGATCCGTTAATTTTCTATGATTTTTTAAAGTTTACGAAAAATCGAATTAAATTGCTTAATAGTTCAACTATTACTATGTGATATTATCTGATGACTGATAAACGATACATATTATTACATTTTTCGTAAACTTTAAAAAATCATAGAAAATTAACGGATCAACCTTTATAAGAATTTCAAACACCAACATTTTTCTAAAAATCATGTTTAGAAAATGGCTATTTTGATTTTTTTTTCAAACTCTAAATAAAAATTTGAAATTTTGAAATTTGAGTTTTAAAAATAAAAAAATAAAAATTTAATGTAATTTTATTGTAGCGCTAGGCTATAGTATTCATTAAAAAAAAAAAAGTTAAAAATATTGAATAGAACAAAAGTTATTCAACATGTCAGATCTTCGTGAAACACTCTGTATAACCGAAGCTAGTGAGCTCTTTTTTTTTTAAGGTTTTTCAAAATTGAATCCAAATCCCATGTTAGGTCTTTTCGGGGTAGTGTCCGACCTTGGGTGAAAAAAAAAACTTAACGGAGCTCAACAGAAATAATTACAAAGGATGTAAATAATGATAAATATTATCAACGTACGCATTAAAAAAAAAAACAAAAACAAAAATAAAATCTCAAAAGGTCACGGGGAGTTGACCGAGGCACAGTGGTCGTCGCGAGTCCGTCACCTCCTCCCGTGCGTGTGCCCCGCGACCTCTGTGCGGTAGCATCTGACCGAAAATTAATTACCAACGCCTGGCTGCCGACGCTTGCGTTTCCCCCCGTCACACGAGGCATCGACGCGGACGTCCCCTTATCATATAGTTGTCTGCATCGTGGCAAGACGAAAGAAAATTGTTCGGGGCCAGTTATCGCAGGTTAGGTATTCGTTACCGCCGCGGTAACCTCGGTCGTGGCGACAACGGCCTCGTGCATTGCTTTTTTTTTAAATTTGTATTATCAGTAGACGATATAAACGAATTCGGTCGCTTAAAGACCGCGGCGCGTCGTCGGCGCCGGGTTTGGGAAATCACGCCCGTCGTCCAGGGCGAGTCGACTTTAGAGCTGAGCGACTGCGACCTTTACTAACAGGTAAATTATTTTTTGACCGACGTGTTTGCGTGTACACCGTACGTGTAACCCCACAATCTCATGGCATTTTCTGTGCAGGCACACAACCAGACGATAATAATTTTTATTATCATTCACATCTGTGTGTAACGTTGCGACGCGTAGGTCATCACGCGGCGGCCATAATTTTTTTTTTAACTCCATTAACATGGAAGAAAGAAGTTTAAATTTAAAATAAAAAAAAAAATTAAAAATTAAAAAAGAGAAAAAAAAGAAGAAAGAAAAAAAATCATATTAAGAGGTCTCTGCATCAGTTTCTCTTAAGGCGAAGGGGGGAGGGGGTTCTGGGAGATAGTCGGAAGCTAAATCTTTGATGAGTAAATTAGAATGGGTTTTGAGTCGATTGCGGAACATTTAAAGTGGAATTTAGCTATTTCATTAACTGTAAGAATGCCTGTATCTTTATGGAATGTATCGTTGGAGACATATTATGGAGGTGCTGTAAGGATGGTGTGAAGGGTTCGTGATTGGAATATTTGAATTTTATTTTTATTAGAGATTTTAGCTGAGCCCCAAAGTTCGATGCCGTATGACCAGATTTGCTTAAGCAATATTTTATACAAGTTTTGTTTTTGTGTTAATTTTTGAAGTTTTATTTAATAAGGGTCGGAGGATCTTTAGGCGTTGGTTTAATATTATACGTTTAGCATGTAAATGAGATGCCCATGCGAGACGTTTGTCTATAATTAGTTCAAGATATTTAACTTTCGTATTAGTTGGGATTTGGGAGTCATTTATAAAGACTGGGGGACGGCCATAATTTAACGATAACTTAATAAAAATAATAAAATAATAATAATAATAATAATAATAATACTAAATAATAATAATATAATAAACACCGAAAGCGCGCGCGCTGACGGATATCTCCTATTTTCACTTTACGCGCGCCGGGTAAAACCTTGGACTGGCAAGAAGTCCGCGCGCACATTTTAGATCCGAATATGGAAACGTCGGATGTATCTCGTAAGTCGCAACACACACACACACACACACACACACACACACACACACACACACACACACACACACACACACACACACACACACACACACACACAAGCGTGCGCTCTGACAATAATATTACACACAAACAGTAGTGTCGCGTATAGTGTAGGTACACTTATATCTTACATGTATATATACACTTACACAGTCGCACACACACACACACACACACAAACACACACACAAGTGTGTATATTGTATATACACGTATTACCTACACACACTCGCTCTCATGTTTATACGCACACACAAATAATGATAATAATAATAATATATTAATATATAACACGTATTGTGTACAATTGGCGCAGAATTAACGTGGCCGAGGACAAGCGTTTGTTCTACATGGCGTTTCTTTTGGAACGAAGAAAACCTTCATGGTATGATTGCGTTACCTGTATAAGTGACGCCGCGGCGCGCCGGTGCAGCATCGAAGAAGGCCCGGCACAATGAACTCTACATAATAATAAATGTAATTATTATTATCATCACGAGTGTGTGTGTGTGTGTGCGCGCGTGACGATTTCGTTCGATTGAATATTCGGCGATCGCGATAATCCGCACGCGTCTGAGCTCGCGGAGGTGCCTAAATGGGTTTTTGCACAATAATGGCTTCGGGTTTTTATTTATTTGTCATTTTTTTCAGTAAAAGTGCATTTTAGTTGCACAAAGGTATAATCAGGTTAACCTGCGCTCTATGCGGGAGACTATACCCACCGTAATACGGCGTGACGCGCATATACCACGCCACCGTTTGTGTGCACGTACATATTTTTATATGCATAGAGTATAGATATATACGGTTTGTCTTCCTGTATATCTTTGATGGTCACTGTATGTACTTATTTTTGTAGGACACTAGGACAGTACTAAATTTTAGTACCAAGTCCAATAATTTTTGTCCTAAACGATAGTGATAATTCACAAGTACCTACATCTAAATTGACTTATTTTTTTTTTAATTATTCACTAAAATGTGTTTCTTAAACTCGATTACATGTAAATGTTTTATTTTAAAATTTTAAGTTAATGTTTGTTTCTCCGATCGTTGTTTTTAAGATGTGTACGTACTTAATATTAAATTATTTTTCAGGTTTTATTGATACAACTATGTAATTAGTAGTGAAATATACGTTTTGTATATAAGTGCAATAAACTTGAGAATTTTTTTTTATTTTACACTACCGACATTCGAAAAGACAAATTAGAAGTAACAGAACTTAAATGATAATAGTAATTTATTTTTACTAACTCAATTTACTAAAATTTTTTTTAAATAAAGGATATGAATATCATATGTATTCCCCGTGTCTCTGCATAACATACAATGTGTATGTACGCATTCGAGACGCAACGGCACGCGGACCCGGTGACTTATATTGCCAATACTGAAACACCCAAGTACCGACAATCGTGCATAATCCATAATACATACAGGACCTGAATAAGGTATATGTTCATCACGATACATTATGCACATAACATACTCCTGCACCCTTTATGTTTTATGCATTTCTAGTCTTTTTTTTTTGCGAATACATACACACAGACAGGTGGGTATATATTATTGTTTTAAACTATATTTTATGTGATATTCGTCGTACACAATGAGTGAATTTGAGAACAAATCGACTTACCACGTGTAAAAGTTTAAGATCCAAAGATTCCAAAATCAATATTGGATGCTTTATTATTGTATATGTTTTCCCTCGTATACATTGGTGTGAATGCAAAATAAATCACGTGATAAAGTAAAACTAAATGGGGATATTATTTACAATGCTTAACGGCTAACTGATTCACTATTTTGATGCTTAAAGTCTTTGTGTTAAAAATGGAGTTGGACGTGCATTATTGCAAAATGCAAAGGGTACAAAGATAGAATGGTTTGCAAGACTTATAGAGTTATGTAGAAACAAACGAATCTATGCATACAAATATGTGTGACTAGGTTAATTTTTTTGTAGTGCAGTTCTGAACGAATCATTTTTAAATTTGAATATTAAATTTATATCTCAGTACATGGCACTGACGTTTTTTGACAAGCTAATTTCGAAAGGAAGAGCCACAATAATTTTATATACTTAGAAAATAAAATTTCAATACAAAAATTACACACGGTATAACTCCCATCTATCACGAGTATATGTATCTATGTCTAAACTAACTATGTCTCTGTAATACCCAAGGCAGTAACTGAAAACAAAATTCGGAGTGAGTAGAATTTTTTTACATTCAAATCACAAAAACTCTTAATTGTTAAAATAATTCTTATTCTTATTATTAAAAATATATATCATTGTTTGAAATTAAATTTATGTATGAAAATACGAATATGATGTTTATATATTACCTAAAGCGAAAAAGGCATTTGTTTTTCATTGCGTCTTTTTTTTTCATTTATGAAATAATATGTCTTTGTTTTCAGCTAGTAATAGTAGTCCAAAAGTTACATTCAATCCAGGTTAGAAATATTGTGTAGTTAATATTTTATACAACATTTTCAATTGTATTTACAAGCATAAAATTATCAAACAATTGTGTAAAATCGGTAAAATGTGATAAGAACTAGATTTTAATGAAATTAATATAAGTTATTTATTTGTAATTCCAAAAGTGAAAACGCTAGAAAATCAAAAATTTCTTTAAATATCATAAATACTCAATTTAATTTGGAGGTTCTAGAAAATGAAACACACCTTCAATTTTTTATAAAATGCTGATATTACTATAATTTTATTTGAACTCACATACTTGTTTCATTGTAATGAGATAAATAAAAAAGTCATCAAAGGATTTTCCTGAGCCCATTTAGACTTCAACCTTCTTAGCACTCTTCTTAATCCGAATTTTTCCAAGTAAAATAATAACTTTACTACTAACAATAAATTTGTTCTACTTTCTTAAATTTGGATCTCCCTTAGATATGGCCATGATAATACCAATTGCCGATCTACATCTATGTAATATCATATAAACGCAACGATGAGTCAATTAAAAACTGTTATGTTTTTCCTTATGTCATATCATTGAACTAGTATTTATAATAAATGACAAACACATTTTTTATATCGAACGAGGATATAGTTTTTTTATTAAACTAATTTAGTCATAATCAATACTGTAATAGTATAACAATACAATAAAATAAAAAAGTTCAAAGATTAATTTGTTTTGCACAATAATTATGTATATTTAATTTTTTATTTGTGATTTCCGTATTATTTATTAAATTCGTATGAAATCTGATGTTTGTATTTGTCATTTGTTTAATGCCTTGATGGTGTCACGTTATTGCTTATTACTTATTAGTTATTCATTTAGTTTTACTGTAATTTTTGTTATGTAGATCACTTAAGAAATATATTAAATTAAAGTATATCTATAAAACATTGTTATTATAATATGATGTAGGTGGTGTTTTTAGAAATTAAGAATCTTGTTTATTATGAAATTTCAAAAATGTTTTTTATCCTTGATATGAAGTCCTGGTTTAGTAAAATATATTTGAATAGTTTTATAACTTTCAAACGCAAAAAAAAATATTCAAAACTTGACCGATTATCAATTTGAATATTTTGCAGACATGAAATCTTAAAAAAAATATTTTACCATTGTATATTTGAGTTTCGTGTACCGAATAAAAAAAAAAAAATTCAATATAAAATCGTATGTTTTTAATTTAAAATTGCCTTCACTTGATTAATTAATTTCATAAACATTGAGTTTGTTGTATTTAATTCATAATTAAAAATTGTGAAGACATTAATTTAGGAATTTGAAGGAACTGCAGTATTTATTTCTAACAATCAGCAATCGATTCCATTGTGACTGGCCATGGAATCAGTGATAAATCACAATTTACGTAAATATAACTGATAGGCATACATAATATTGAAATTCTATAGATTCAAAACTATTGTATGAAATTAGTCGTGTTCTGTTTCCTAATAACGGAGTTGATGATCAACTTCGTCCGTATATATTCGTATTGCGACCTATCGGATAAAATTATTTCCTGTCATTATTTTTTTTTTAAATCTAATACATATAGTTTCCCTTCTAATAGGAAAACGGATATACACTCCTACTAAAATAATCAGCACGATAATGTTTATATTGTCACATTAAAATTATACATGCGTAGGTATATATCTTTTAGAGTGACAATATACAACATTGAAAATACATATTATGCCGAATTTTTCTAATATTGTTAAAACAGTTACAGAGTTTGTTTGGACTCGTTTATTTAACAAATACAAAACACATTGCAATTAATTGTTGATAAATTATATTCATAATTTAAAAATCACATTCAGCTGATAATTTTTCATCTCAGAAGTCTCTCCAAAATCACAATAGCGGTTTTAATTTATACCTTCAACATTTTAATGTTTCATTTTGTTCCTCAAGCAAATTTAGTAAATGGGAAAAACCTCATTCAATTGAATTGTTTTAATTTTCAATAATTATTTTATTATTATATTATTATTATTGTTAAACTACGTATAAATTATTTTAGATATCTTCTTATATTTCAATTAGTAATTGAGGTTTTTAAAATTTAATCTCGCTGAATGTCATAGAAATTATTTAAAATTTATGAAGATCGTGATTATGTGTTTATGAAAAAAACGAATTGGAAATTCGTTTATAATGTGTATTCATAATTTTAAAACACGGAAAAGTAACATAGTTCAAATTTATATCAACTTCGAAGGATGTACGAGAATATTGTTTATGAGTCATCACACATTCACAAAATACTCGTTGCACCTCGTAATAAACTACAAATCACTTGATTAGGTATAAACGCTGCGCTACTCCAATACCTATAACTGCTTGGCTATGAGTAACACGAAGCACTGACGTAATTACCACGCGACGTCATACCATTAATATGTGTGTCATATAAAATGTTGTATACACAGTATACACAGAAAATTTAAAACGATAGGTGATTTCTTATTAATTCATTATTCTCATTTTTTTCCCGATTTCTTAATTGATGATTACGTTTACATTAGAAATTCCAGAATTTTTTATAAAAGCTAATAATTTTAATAATTATTAATATAATATGATACACTGCGTAGTATTTCGCTTTACGAATGTTTAATTATACCGTGAAACCTCAATTGACGGTATTATCAATTATGAATAAAAATATTACTAAACAAATTTTCATTAGTTATATTTAAGATTAAAATATGTTCCATTCTTCTCCTATACACTATCGTCTTTCGACACATTATAGATTGTTATACTGGAGCAAGTACTGGTCTGATTGAAAATAAATTAAAATTACAATTAATTGGTTTTAAACAGTAGGTACCTAATATGAATTAAAAAATACATAATCACATCAAACGTCGTGTGAAGTTTAGGTCACTCTTTTCGATTGGCCCCATGACTTTAAGTTGCAGAAAATTCTTGGGGGACTCTAATTATACAGTACATTTTTTAACGTTACGTATTATCTTTTTACCTATACATGTACAGAGGTGAATTGAGGGAGCAAGGACTTACTATATAATATATACATATTACTAAATATATATAGAACATAGGTACAGATATATATGCAGTACAGATAGAAGTACGTAATAAGTCACTTATTAGTAATTTATATTACATACTTACATCATTTTATGCTGAATTAATAATGTTACAATTAAAATAATTGATAATAATTAATCAAATGTTTTACCAAACAATGTTTACCTAGAAAACTCGTAATTTGGTCGACTAAATACATTTTTTGATGGTCAAATTAAAATTCAATTTGGTGAAAAAAAACTATTTATGTTAACTATGAAATAATAATTTTTAAATTAAGTAATTATTTTTCACTCAAATGTATTCATTTTATTTTCGCCTTATCGTTAAACTTTAAAGAATATCATGACAGATTATGAACCAATAGATAAACTTCTGGCGTTCGAACTCAAACTTCAAACCCAAACAATCGGACTTAAGTCAAAAATTATTTTAAAGGGAGTGATTTTTAAAAACTATAGAAGTAGACCTGATATAGTGGCTAAGTCCCTATGTCCTCTATTCCTCAGTCTTCTTCACTCATAATTATTGACCTCATAGATAGTTTAAATTTCACAATTTGTACAAAAGTACTAATACTGACTATAATATTAGAAACACCGTGAAAAAGTTTGAAGGTTATTTCTTAATCGATAGGTATCTATGAGCTTTACACTTGTAATTTGTGACATTTGACTACTTTATAATATATACATATATAAATAGGGAAACGTAATGTTCTAAATGTTTGAATGTAAATTGGGAACAAACGGATATTATTTTACTGTACGTTATACCTAACATACATTTAAATGAATATTTATACTATATATTAAACCTTCACAGCTTGCAATGGCCAATGTTCAAGTACGGTATACCTATTGTAAATAAAAATCACATAACCTTCTTTATCATCCGTACCAATTGCTATTCCATGTAGTGTTCATTAATAGCCCCGTCACAAAACCTTGCAGACGAAAGGACATACCTACCTATTATTCGATTTTCCTGAAGTTTTAATTAATACATTTTTATTTATTTTGTTTACAAGAACCGGTGGCAATAGGAATTATCAATCGTAAGCATTTAAGAGTAGGTACTTTCAGCAAACTAAAAATGTGACATAATTAATATATATATATATAAATCATATGTAAAAATATAGTTTAAGGTAGTATAGTATAATATAGTAAGATAAAAAATAGTTAAATAATGTATAATTGTGTCACATTTTAGAGAATTATTATTATAATACTAATAATTATTTATACTTGAAGTTAATGAAATATAAATATCCACGTGACCAAATTATACCTAAATATATAGATATGATAGGTTAATAATTTGTATTTAAGTATATAATATATTGCAAGGTAATTTTTTTAATGTTCACTTTTATCTCTGTATAATACATACAATTTAATATTTTTTCACGTGAAATCAAAACAGCAGAGTATTTTATGAAAAAAAATAAGTTTTTACTATTTTTTATCTGCGTGAATATTTAAGTTTTTTAATTTTCTTAAATTTTAACTATTTGTCACTGAATATTTAAAAGATGAAATTTGTTTGAATGTTTTTCGTTTTTGATTAATATTTAAATGTTATGCAAATTTAAAAGTTTAGAGTAGTGAAATATAGCAGTATATACACTGTACATGTATATGGTGTAAAGAAATCTATATATATATATATTTCTTAGAACTCCAAAGACTTGAGTGAGCGCCGTGAACCATCAACTGTAATGATCTACATCAAATCAGATCCACACAGTTAATATTGACGTGGATTTAAGTATCGTTGTGTGTATAATTGTGAATGGTTAGTTTTTAATTTTCGCTTCATCACTATAGAGTGGTTTGTACATATCAACATGATAACTCTATCTTTGTATTGCACTCCATGCGTATGTTACAACTCATACTATTTTCCATTGTGTTTTCCATCTATTCAGCGTAGAAACCCTAGGATATCTGTTTATCAAGTACGCGTGCCTAGTTAGCTAGCATAGCGTTAAATTTTATTTTTATTTTCGCTCGTACAACAATATTCAAGAGAAAGTCCACAGAGCATTTAGTGGAAGTTACTTGAAACAGAGATTGATAGTCCCATCCGTATAGATCACTATCCCAATGCTTAAAAACGCATATAGTACAGTAGCGAAGCTATTAATTTAACGTGCACCATATTAAAAAATAATTTATAATTGTTAATTTCCACTTTAGTTTCATGTAAAAACACGTCCTAATGTTTTACAATTACGGATAATTTCATGCAATTTGATTCTGGAAAAGATTTTTTTATCATCAATCCAAATTAGATACATGTCGTAATTAGTTACTTTTATTAGTTTATTGCATCGTTAAATATAAACTGTTCCAAGGAAGGACACTTCCTATGTATAAAAAAAAAATCAGCCTCCTCATAATGACCATATTATTATACCTACATCATTTATTCAGGTGCGGTTTAAGGTGTGCTAAAATATATTGTGCATTATGTTTAAAACTCATTGTATTTTTCCATTTTATATTATAAAAACATTATAGAGTTTAGAAGTATACAATGTATACATAGCAAATGATCACTCTGTATAGTTTTTTTTTAAACCAGTTTATTGAAATTACTGAAGTTTTCACTTGTGTCTGAGCTCTTTTTTATTGAATTGTTCTCAAATTGAAATCAAAAGTATACACAGTTTGAAATATGTAATGTGAAGCAAAGGGATTGGTTAAAGATGAAAATATAATATATATATAACCATATTGACTTGTTGTTTATACAATACCATTTTTATCATATACTGATAGACTTATAAAACATTAAATTATTTATTTCGCGGAAACGATGTCAAGTGTACGAGATAAATGTAGGTAATATAGGTACTGACAGACAGCTAATTTATTTCAAGGTTATATTATAATATATCAATTACATAGTTCTAAAAACTTTGTAATTATACATGACTCGTTGAAATATATTTTTAAGAATATTAACGTGTAAGGCATTTTTAAAATGTTTCTCTTAAAATAAAACGATGCGAATTGTTTTCGTTTTGAAGTCAACCAATATTCTTATTAACACTAAATCATATTTATTTATTTTTTGTTGGTTTTCTTTTTAATAAAGAAGATATTTGATGGTGTTTACTGTAAAGAATAATTAAGAAAGATATCCAAAAGTCTTAACGAGATCGACTATTTAAATTTGTGATACTTAAAAATCCATGTATTAAAAATAATACGCCATTGTAATTTGATTAAATTTCAAAAAATATATTTTATATATTAACATAACTATTTGTTTATTAGTCAACATTTTTTTAATTTTTTTGAATAATATTTATTTTTACCAACAAGATTAATATTTGTGTATATCAATAACATATTGATCAACTTATTTGTTATATTAAAATGTAAGGTTTATAAACATTGTTCCGTCTTAACTTCGACAGTAAAATTCTGAAATGGACAATGCTAGAGCAAAACCAATTATACATCATCAATTCAGCAATAAGGCGATTTAGAGACTATTCAATTCCTTTTGATCCTGTGCGTGATAAAAATTGTTCCCCTCTGGGTTAACTCTCGAGATGAGTTAATGATAGCTATTATCATTTTATTTTACTTGGGGGACTTACTAATAGTTTTGAAATTATCGTTCATGGTGAATAAAAATTATCATTATGCAAATTTATTGGTGTTGTAACGTTTGTTAATGAGTAAACGTTTGTTTATCATTTGTAACACATTATTTTGAATTGAAATTGAAATTAGTTTATTGTTTTTTGAAAACATTATTTATTTTCAATGATTATATATACATTCTGTTTCCGTTTTAGAGAACAACACCTAAGTACAAATCACATCATTACATCGATTTCTTTGTACATTATTCAAACAATTCATTTTAACATTTTGACTGTATTAAAGAAATAAACATAACAAATGTAATTTATGCGTGCGTACATTAAAACATAATAATAATGCAAATATTATTATCAAATTAAAAAGGCCGAAAATTAAAAAAATTAAAAAACAAATAAACATCGAAGAATTATATACTTATAGGGCATATTTTCAATATTTGTTTATATGGTGTTATATTATATCCGAGATTACCCGCCCATGTTTTCACCTTCTCAACGCCATGTGAAATGTGTATCGTATATACGTAGTGCATATCGGCCCATGTTTGGAGTTGCCGGTTATTCTCCACCTCCTAGTTTGCCACTACCAAGCTACTACGACAAACCCATAAAAAGAACCACTGCGTTCAAATGCCCAAAATTAGTCATATCGCTTAAGTTGACGGTTCAAAACCTTTCCTGTTCGGCCGTTTAACGAGTTGAGAAAGTGATCCGTGATGTATAGCCTCATTTTATTGCACACACACTCACACAGCCTATTAGTCTAACTCAATTAATTTGTATACATAGCGTGATATTTTAATGTACAATAACACTGCATGCCGCTGCAGTGCGCACTGCACACAAATCTCCCGAGCAAATACAAACAAACCTACACCCCTTCCGCATATATAATTTGATTCAATATTCGTAATGTTATATACGCCCAAATTTTAATAATCATTCACCGCTTTTTTGGTTCGCAAATAATTTAGTTAACAATAAAAAATTACGATTGCTGTCAATTTTTATAAAACGCTCGCCCCGTTATGTATATTTAATAACTGCTCATAATTTTTTCGCAGTAGATTTTTTAAATTTAATTACGAAAAACTAAAAGTATTTACGTTTTTAAATACCAGCTATGAGATGTTTTTTTCACTTATAGGAAAAGCTATAGTTTTGCATCACTGAACATAAAATTAATTTTGTATACGAGACACTGTGTTTTTTTTCATTAACTTTTATTAAGTTTCAGTACACGAGATTTTTACGATCGCTTTTACGTTTATCTATACACAGTAACGTAATTAAGAGGTTCTAGGGTTTCAAGTTACATGTTGATTAAAAATATTAATTTTAACATGTATTTGCGAGTATAATAGAGTATGTACAGAGTAACGGTATGCAAAACTTATTATGTGTTAGTAAGTACTTGCAAATGTATAATTATGCATTTCAGAACTGGCCTTATGCTTATATCACTATGTAATAGTTAAGGCATGTTTTAAATTTAATTTCAGTTTTATTTGATTATCGTACACTTGGGTATTCCATCAGTACGACGTGAATTGAATCAATAAAGGAGTTAAAGTAAACATTGTTTGTTTGTAAACTTTTATGCATTGTGATTGTGATCAAACATGGTATAATTGTATTAATTGCCTACTTTAAAACACAAATTCTACTCGCATGATACGTGCAATAACATCGTTTGATAATTGATAATAATATTATTATGAAGTATATGCGTATAATAGTTCCAAAAGTATGACCGTGAAATATTTATTTTCAAGCACGTAATACCGAATGCATAATGAAAATAATATCAAATAGTAATTTATCTGATAGGGTTGTATATGATTGTTTCTAAAATCTGTGTTGAGATTTTTCAAAAACATATAACGATGTGTAAATCCCAAAAGCTTCTCTTGCGGGATTAATATTATGAAAGCTGTAAGCGCAGTAAGTATTCCTCGTTTACAAATACGCATTATATGCATTCATTTTCATACATATATGTATACATATGAAATACTGCGACGCGTTTACAAAAAGTTGTATGTGTATGAAATCACATTAGTGTTTCTGGAAAAGGAGTTCAGGCGAAAAAAAAAAAGGAAAATAAAGAAAAGGATTTTTTGTTTTGTTTTGAAGGGTAACGTTCAAAGAACGCAGAGGAAATTCAAGCACTTTTACGCGGCAGCGTTCGGGCCTATATATATTATATTATTACTTATACATGTGATGTGAGTCACGCGAAGAAAACACGGCACATAACAGCATTCAATGACTCACCCGTCATCACAACCGACCCCTAAGGACGAAATAACCACCGAGTCGTCTGACATCACAACGTTTATAGGGACTAACCCACTAATGTTTAGTTATTGGACATTGTGGACACTAGACGAACACGTCATCCAAGGAAGTTGTTGATATTTCGTGTGTAATACGTCGGGTCCCCGTTGTCAGACACGCACTCTCCGCTGTACAAAAACGTGTTTGTTCAGTTACCATACGGGCCCACAGTTTGGACAGCTATATTAGAACCATATACGTATGTTATAACATAATATATATTTATATATTATATTTATTCGACAACAAACGTTGAAAATCGTTAAATTGTCGATTTAGAAGCATGGATTTGTAAATTTATAAATCCACGGTAGTCGGGATCACATGTAACTATTAATTTAATAACAATTGACATTGATTGACCATGGGAAAACTTATTCAATCGCGAACAACAATAAAAATTAATGTCTAGATTTCATGTTTTGGTTTAATAAATAATTTAAATTCACGTATCCACGCAACTTCTACCGAATAGTTGTGCTGTACAATACTATATAATCTATCTATGACTCCCATGAATAAAACCCGATTGTTTATGATTTAAATATTAAGAGAGCGATAATTTAATAATTTATAATTGTGACTGATTTTATTTTAATGAAACTGTTTACAATATTTCTTATTTAAATCTTTTTTTTTTATTTCGTGGAAGGGATTCTAGTAACTACCTTTAGAGTCCTAAAAAATACTCAACATGCAGGATAAATATTATTTCATTATTACGCTCTAGAGAATATTATGTTGAATTTGCGTTGTTGTGAGTATTTGTCATTAAGCGTTTAAGTGCAGTCTCACGAGTTATGACATATTTTGCTGATAAAAAACAATTCCGGTGAACATTATTTAACTGAAACCTACTGCATAAACCCTTATATACGTCATCAAAATTATTTTTATTTTAAGTTCATTTCTGTGTTTTATTATCTCTACTTCCAAAAGTATACACAAGTAAAAAAACATGAAACATTTTTCACTTATATTTTCATTAATAGTTATAAATTGAATATTTAGTTGCAGGTTTTTTCCATAAATAAAAATCACGTTTAGTATACATCACAATAAATGACTCATTGACCTTAAGAAAATATTTTCAAGACCAACCATAATAATAATGATGAAACGAACACGTTTTACTATAACGCTCAATAATTACATTAACGAGTTTCAAAATTATCAATATTTTTATCTACGAAATCAATTATTCAGAAGCATCAATCTTCTGACAATAACGTTACGTTTCACTCTATGGCAAAAAAACTTTTTTTTAATATTGTGTTGTATTATCATTTATTTTGCTTAATGTTCGTAATATGTAAAGTTAAATCGGATGAACAAGTTTTAATATTATATGTCTATTGTCTATAATATATAGTAATTATTTGTGGAAGATATATTTTTAAAATATTTAATTTATGCATAATTTCAGAGTGTTGAGAAATACCTAAACAGTTATTAAAACACAATTAAAATTCACTTCCTCGTGCAGTAGTTATTTTAATTACTTACACAGTTTTCACTAGAGTGAATAGTATAAACGTTATTATATTATTATACGGCGTGTGTGAGAACCGATTTTTCTCATAGGGGAAATCTCATATCATTGTCATATTATAAAAAGCTTCTTCCTCGTTGGATTGTTTCTAAAAAGCAGAATGAAATAAAGATCATTTCAATTTGATTCCATGTAATGATAAGGAAAACTCTATTAAAGATAACGTTGCAAATATTTATGTGTTTCAACTCATATAATGTTCCTAATATTTATATATTATAATACCGATGGTCTAGCGCACAAACATGGCAAGTAACATTTGATGAATTGTTCTGTAGAGGGGTTTGAAAGTACACATTTCAATATAAATTATAGAAGTTCCATTTTTGGTTGAAACCATAGGAGCTTTTTACTTGTTATCTAGTTTTTAATATAATTATTTAATTTGAAATGTTCTTGTGGAGAATTCCATGAAGTAGGTACTTGACTTATTTTCACCAAAAATTTCACTTACCACTTTAGTGCACTAGACCAGCGATGTGGAGTAGGTACAAAAAAATATACTGGAAGTTATTGATGTCGTTGTTTTTCAAAACAGACCATCGACAATAAGATGACATTTATGTGTTAGTGTCTCATGTAACTATAGTTAAACCTATTAGACGCTAAATAATATTTATGAAAAAAAAAAGAAAAACTACAGATAATGTGCAGAAATATTTTATATAAAAATAATGTTTACGTAATTGGTTTTTTATACTCAATCTGCTTGTAAGTTATAATTACTGTAAAACAATTTTTATGTTCGACAACAAAAGATCCATAAATCACGGTTTTATCAGCAGGCGATTTCTGAGGTTACACTGCAACTGTCAACTTAAAATATTTTCAATTGTTATACGTGTAGTGTACGGAAAACAGCCGAGATAAAAAAAAAACAGCTACGGTCATGACCGTGCGCGATTGTCGTTCATGGCCTGTACAGGTGAACAATTTATTTACAATTTTAAACATATTTATACAATACGATCGTTTGAACGGCAGAAGAGATTTCTGTGTAATTTTTCGTGCAACCGTGGAGTGAAATATCTTCTTCGAAGGGAGGCGTCTGGTTTTTTAAACTGTTCACGAATTGATTATGATACAGCTCCGGCGGAATCCGAAGTAGAAAAATAGAGTGGACGCGGTTTACCCACAGCGAAAGAGAGTTACATCGCTTACGTAACCTGTCATAAGCAAAAAGTTTTAAAATACATAGTTGTTTACATACCAATATATGTATACAGTTATGCATTGTCAGTGGCACAATACAAATATTACATTGTTAAAGAAATAATTATTTTTTTATCGTTAATAATATTGATTTTTCTAGTATAATATTATGTTTTAATATTCATTGACATGTCTTTTTTTTTTTTTTTTACATAGTTTTCAAGATAATTGGCGAAATTCATATAGGAAAATTACATCGACATTGTGATAAACTGTTGAACAAAATAAAGCTCAATGTTACATTACGAATTATACTCAGATTTCGAACACAGATTTATTATTTTAGATTTTTTTTTTTAATGTGATCGAGTAATCGAATAATTTAAAATGAAAATCAATATATTGTGTAATAAACCTCATTGTATTTTCAGAATAAAAACAATTTTAATTTAAGGCTATCATATACCTTATATTAAAAAACTAAACCATCTTACGTAATATATTATACGATATTTTTTTTGAAATAAATAAAGTATGAAAAACAATATAAATTTACCAATAAAAATCCAGTTTCCTCCAAGTGCAAATTAAAACAAAATGTACATTTTATAAGTTATATTTACCAGCCACTTTCGAATTTGATATGATACATTTACACTTTTTACTTTATATTACCCACTTGTAACAGTGGTCTACAAAAAAGTAACCAACTTGTAAAAAATATAATGTGTAACTGAAATGCTGAAACTAATTAAATTGTCATACGTGTGTGTAATAAATGCTATTCCATAATCAATAGTATTACAAGAATCGTAATTTTCTGTAAATATGTATTATGACTATGAGATATAAACGAAGATAATGAACTTTTTACTTTTAGTTACTTTATAATTTTTATAATTATTATTTTTATTAATGTCAATAAGTGCAGTATGTGTCGTATAGTTTAGCAATGACATCATCGCATACCTATAAGTGTGATTAGCTCATTGGCATTCATTCACTTACTATTTCCTTCTTTAGTATACAAATATACATTTTATGTTAGCTGTACATTTTTGTCATTGTATTTACGAACACTAAAAATGTATAAAATATATAGAAAATTTGTACCTTCATATTTTTAGATTATTATATTGCGGAATGCATGGAAATTGTGGTGCATTAGTAATGGATTTTAAAATAAAATATTTTTAGTATTTAATACTAATCATTAATAAATTTGTACTAAGATAATTTTTGTGGTATTGAAGAAGCCAGGGATGATGTAAAATAACATATATGGTTTATTGTTTTTGATATTTGTTTTTCATTTAATTTAATACATCGAAGGAAGATATTTTAGTTTTTAAGCTTTCATACTTATTATCTCCCTTTTAACAATTTTATATACAGTTTGAAACTAAATTGACGTTCAAATTATGTACCTAAATCAAAGTTATTAAATCAAATATCACAGAATATAATTTATTATATCATAATATATACTTATCAGTTATCTCCTCACTAATGAATATTTATAAAATTTGATTTTGGCGAGAACATAACTAATACTACAACGTAATATTTTATTTATTTGTCGTGACAAATGATATTCACTAACTGAATAAAATTCAATTATAAAACAATATTAGCACAAAACTTTCCTCAATCACTTGGAATCAAATTATACTACAATTATAAGTCTTTACAATTATTATAACATATTTTGTATTCGTAATTCACAAAAGTGGTATTAAGTTTTTGAAAAATCTACGACTTTACTAAATATGTAATTAATTAATTTTTATATTTTACATTTAAATGTATCACTCATTATAATTATGATTCATCATACTTCAGAGCAGGGTTTGGAAATGAATAATCTATTTAAACGTTTTAGATACCAGGAGTATAATACATGAATATGTTTAAAGATATACTCTATAAAACAATGTGAATATTTTTTAAATCTTATTTGTTCATTTGAAGCTGTAAAAAGTAATAAGAAAATGTACGTTCTGAATCAAGTTTCATTAAAGAATTAAAAATATATTTTCATAAATTTATATTCCACACGAAAACGTTGTTTTCATATATATATATAATAAATACCATTGATGAAGAGTTTAAATTATTTTATTAAATTAATACGAGTTTTTTTAAAACTTAATTTGATGAATATTTATAATAAGTATTATTAAATTCATTATATAGGTACATAGTTTTTAATTAGTTAAAAATGTAATGGTATTAAGTATGGTAGAAATTAAACTTAAGCAACTATAAACAATTATTTTGAATTCAAAACATTTTATTAGTACCTAGGTACTATCACTAATAAAATATTATGTTCCAATAGTTTTATTTACTTTTTGTCTTAAGACCACATTAATTAATTTTAATTCGTATCCATATGTTTATTGTGTGTGCCTTATTAACAGAAAATCATCCATTACTGTATCTTATTTAGTAATAATGTTTATTTTAAGGAATTTAAGTTGATTCAATTATCATAACGTACTCACAACTACTAAATTTCGAGTTATTTTATCCCATGAATACTTAATATTATAAAATGTAAGAATTTGTATTCAGTTGTTTATTGAAAATGTACGATCTAGTTGGTCTATTAACGTATTTATTTAATATTAATAATGCAGTTTATTTGGTTTGTAAAATAATATAATAATCTACATAAAAATAAAGTTTTAGCGTTGATATTTCTTGTACGGTATAATAAACAAATATAATATGAATATAATACCTAATTATGTACAGTTTTTAGAATATAATTAAGTACAAGTAAATTATTGATAATTACATCCAATTATGGAATTTAGATTCGTACCATCTTCGGTCTACATTAATTTATGCACCTACACGTGCACTAATGCTTAGTATTTTACGTAATTTGAAAATATCCTTAATAGGTTTTACATATAACCTGAAGTTGGTGTGCCTATATCCTAATGTAGTAAATATTAAAAATTATTAAGACAATTACACATAGATCTGCACATAGAAATGCATATATTGTTTTCATTCATGACGTAGGTACCTAGAATCTATACATATAGTACATAGTACACCTACACGTATTGCATCAATGCGTCATATTGTATCTAGGTCTAGACGCGTTATGATTGTTATTGAATAAATTAAAATAATAATATATAATGTACATTTATATTTTTAGTTGATCATATTTAATTTCCAAAATGATCATTCAAATTACTTTATTAATAGATAAACAATAATTTGATTGAATACATACAATCGAGTTTTATATGATTAATGCCATGAATATGTTATAATTTAATATTTCAGATAAAAATTAAAAACGGGTATCACAGATACAAATGATTATTAATAATGTGTTACGACAGTAGGAAAACAAGTTGTGTGAAAAATTGACCTTTAGAATATCAATGGAATACAATTAAATATTGATATGATTTACTAAAAGCCTTGTCGTTTAACTTAACGTAATAATTTAATAAGTCAGAATCGTTTTAAAAAATAAATTATTTATCTATTTTTTTTTAACGCAAAACCAAACACCACTATTACCTAGTCTGAAGAACAAAGAAATGTTGAGAAAACTACACTTACGTATAGCTATTAGCTAATACAATAATACCTTTGAAAATACAAGTGATACTCGTATTTAATTTAGTAAAGTTTGATTTTTTGGTTATCAGTGCGTATAACTGCTGGTAACACTGTTTTAAACTAAATATAATTTGAATACAGTAGAGACAAAAAATATGTACATGTTTTAAAGTATTTATTTTTTAGATGGTATTTTAATGGTCATAGTTAAACCGAAGTGTTTTTATTTTTTATTTAATGGATATAAGATAAAATTCTTAGACGTATACTCAGTATTACATTAGTATATTATGTTCGTGTTTTCGAGGTTTGATGACCCGTATATAATTATATAAAAAATAAAGTAGTTTCAGACACTAAAGGAAAACAGTGTTATGCACTGTTGTTATTTCAAAGTTTCGTTGTTCGCTAAAATATTTTATTTTATCTTCATTTTAAATATAACGGAACAAACCCAAAAATAACAATATCGCATTATTTGATAGTTGGTTTAGTGTCTCACTATGTCTCATAGCATTTAAGAAAAACAATATAATTTTAAGTGAAATTTGGCTTGGAGCTTAAAAGAAAGAAATTGTACGTTTTGGTGTTGTTTGTGGAAAAAGTGATATGAACAACTGTAGACTCTACAGTGTAGAGGACTACTGATAATCGCTGGTGAATCGGGAAGCAATTTTAAAATCGATTTTGGAGAGCAAAGATTAACAACACTGTAGTTTTTCTCGAGAACAGATTAGATACGAAAGAAAGATCAGTACCAAACTAACGGAAGGGAAGTCATTTGGGTGAGAAGTTTCAAAGATATTAATGATAAAAGTTTTTTTTATTATGCGTATAGGTATATGTGGGTTTTTTTCGCAGGAATGTGTAAAATTTCGGTATAAATAAACTCATAAGGGTTGCTGCAAACTAGTCAAGTTCAAACTCAAACCAAACACAATATTAATATAGGAAACAATTGATTACACACGGTGATTTTTATTTTTTGGCATAGCATTTTATATCAACTGTAAAATAAATAAATATAAATAAATTAGTACACGCGTGTCACATTTATGTACGGGGCGTTACGTTTATTTTAATGTGTGAACCATGAACCCGTGCAACACCGATTCAACATTGTTGTCGTGTTCGTTTTTTCTCAATCAAAATAAGAAAAACATATTATTATCCTGATATTCAGTACTATAACTTTTATAATATAATTACTGTCCGTTGTACGAAGCCATGTGTTATTTTACGTTTAAACTCTGATCAGAGTGATTAGACGCCGTTCGTTTAAAATTAAGTTCCCGTAATAGTTGTTTCCGGTTCTTAATGATTATAGATCAAGCGTTCTCGTTATTTTGATGATGTTATATTATGATCCTGAGTAAACAGTCACGGTGTGCAAGTTTACTATTTAGCGTTGGTCGTCGTCGGTCATTCCATGCCGTTCACCTTTTTAATAATATGTGTTTGAAAAAATTAATTTTCACCTAAAATTCCCTAGACATCGGAAGATTGCCGCCGATATAATTTGGCGACACGAAAAAAATGGATACTTTTTTGTGAAGGATAACCTGCATGCAGCTGCAGTGGAATCGTAGTCTATTGAACGATACTCGTTGGTGCATGTCGTTCCGTTGATGGACTTTTCAAATGAAATTCACTTGGCATCGGCAGTACATTTTGATATTATATAATCCTATTTACGATACGGGTCATGGTTTTGCAATCAATCGTCCATAAATGCGACATAAAGGGGCATTAGTAAGCACTGCTTGTTTTGGATCTGAGTATAAACGTACGAATATTCTGAGAATATGATGCACAGAGTTTTGAGTATAACTGTTGTCTAACTCTAAAGCATATTACATGCAATTCGAAAAGTGCGCCTTTAACGTCGAATTGCGTACCTAGTGAAAATGATAATTATACCGTGGTAACTGTTAATCGTTGTTGGTGTCTAATATCAGAACCGTATTAAGGATTTCACTGCTCACGGGCTATACACTTTTGCCGCCCCTACGAAGAAAAAATTGAACGTAACATAATACTGAGAAATATTACAATTTTATAATCGAAATAAATGAACACGCAAATATAGTTTTTTGAAAACCATATTGCCCTTTTAAAAAAAATTAAATAATTCATCAGTTTCCGCGATACAAACCCACGTCACTTTTTTTATTCTCGAGTTGAAACTGGAAACGTTATTTATTCATATTTTATCAATACTATTGTATAACATAATATGATAATACGTATATCAAGTTATTCGGTTGTCGTATTAACACAACAGTCACGTTAATTATTTGATTGATATTTGATGACATGCACCGAACTCAAATAATGTAATCCGTAGTACCTATATAATATGTTCTATATTATTGTAAAACTGTATTTTGAGCAGTGTTGGGACTTATCTAGATAAATTTATCTAGATAAATTATCTAGATAATTATTTAGTTATCTTTTATCTTATCTAGATAACTAATTTCATTTTATCTAAAAGATTATCTAAGATAAACATTTCATCCATCTAGATAAATTTATCTAGATAAATTATTAGTCTCTAATTCTCTATACAAAAAAAAAAAAAAAATGCATATTGGTTTTTATTGTCAATTAATTTTTTTGATAATTAATACTTTAAATTTGACTTTTTAAGTCATCTGAGTAAAAAATTGTATGTTCCTAATAATACTATATACCTATTGGCTATAAGGTATTATTCATTATTTATCTTTTTGCTAGGGGCCTGGAACTTGGTAGGTGCTCAAATATAGAGTAAACCCACAATTCATTGTTATGTTGTGTTGATGACTCGTCAACCGTCGTCAACATTAAATTAATGAAAAAATTAATGATATAAATTATATTATATGTATTTTACCTAATAAAAATATTGTATATCTACTTATAAAAATTTAAATACATACTAAAACTGTTGTTAAGGTTCAAAATGATTGTGAAGAGTCGTGTTATATAGTTATATAATAAGTTATGCTATAAGTATATATAGTTTTTTCACGATAATATTTTCTCCCCACCAAAAAAAAAAAAAAAAATATTTTACCTGTGGCATAATACTGAGATAGGACCATAGACAAGAATATCCCTCCCTAAAATTTAGTGCTAGTGGCGTCACTGATTGGATGCCTAAGAAGTGAAGGGTAGTTTTATAGTTACGTCTCAACATTATGCCCTACGCCCCTACCCTAGAAAATATTGAAATGCTTTAAAGTAGGAATTAAAAAAAATTATCTATTTTTTTATCTAGATAAAAAATATTTATCTTTTATCTTTATCTAGATAAATTTTGATTTAGTTATCTTTTATCTTTATCTAGATAGTTTTTTGTCATACTATCTTTATCTTTATCTAGATAAAAAAGTACTTATCTAATCCCAACACTGATTTTGAGGGACTTGGCTGTTTCTATTGTAAATTTCAGCTCCTACACATAAATTAGATACGTTGGATTATCTTTCAGATTTAAGATAGTATACCCATTAAAAATAATCAAAGCAGCTCCCTCTCGGAGTCCTGAAAATCGATCACGTTTCACTAATGAATACGCGCAAAATACAAAATGTTTGCACACTCTATAATGGTCGATAATCGATTCCCAATAAGGAGAAAAGTGATAGTTCTATTTATTACTGTTAATGAACGCCGTCACTGCGGTTCCCTGTCGATAGTTTATCTCTTCTCTAATCTCTGTTTAGTGTTTACGGATAATAATCTCTAGGACACGTCTGTCTCTGCGTGTTTTATTTTTTATTTTTTATTGAATTACAAGAATACAAATCGTATATAAAAATGTGCGAGGGAAATGCTTAACGTTGTCAATTGTATTGTGTAAATTATATCAATTTCATAAAGTAATAGCCATGAATGCCGACACTAGATAATAAACATTTCTGATTTTATACATTGAAGTGCTAATAAATTCAAATCATAATGAAGAGCGAATTGGCCTTCTTCATTAAGTATCATCTAAGAGCAAATTATTGCTTTTTACAGCCTAAAATATATATTCTGATCACATATATATTTGTATATAATTGAGTTATTTCATGTTCCTACTTGAATTATAAATGGCTGTTACTTTTGTTACGTTCCGTTTGTAAAATATAGTAAAAATAAAAAATAATAATATAGTAATTTACTATATTATATACATCAAAGAGTTTTTCCGAAAAGTTGTGTAACTGTATAGTTTATTTACATTATAGTTCAGCATTGGATTTACCAGTTTCGTACTGTCGTCACTAATCGCAAGGGTTTTTAGGTTATGCGAAGGGGTGACATTTTATTATTATTTTTTTTTTTTAAAGGCTCACGTTTTCATGTTTTAGGTTTCGGTTGTACTAGAACTCCAAATAAATATGAAATCAAAAATGTATCATTGGCTTTTAGGTTTTTTCAATACTATTTAATGTAATATTACTTTCTTATGAAATACCCAGTAGATTTATACTTCAATGGCAATAGCTATTAAAATATTTGAAACTGTTGCCTTGCATAGGATAGGTGCCTTAATTTACAACGTATTTTTTTTTTTTTTTGTTTAGTTAACTTTTTAACCTATTATTTATAAAAAATAACTATCGAACTACACCTAATTAATAATAATATTAGGCAATAAATTATTTATCAGTTATTAGCAATTTATTTTTTAGTAAAATTTACATTTGAAGGTAACTTGTGTAGTTATAAAAAAATTGAGTAGGTATTATTCAAATAAGTACACTATTATTTGTGGTATAAAATTAGTATGTTTGAAAATGAAACATTTTTTTAAATATGTGAGAGTATGTATTTGATTACTTGTATAAGTATTCTTTATAAAATGTATCAGTGATAACTCAGTGAGTATAATATAGACAAGGTACTACTGTACTAGTCTAAAGACATTTAATAATTTTATGAAAACATCTGATTTAAATATGAATTGGTAAGTTACACTTTTGTTGATCGCCACGGGGAAAGTAATTCAGAATATTGAGTTGGTTCCTATTCACCCGAATACAGGAAAAGAAGGTTAACTGCAGTGATTTTCAATTCGAATGAATGCGTTTTAACACATTTTGATCGAAATTTAAAATCACATTTGATCTAATTTATCGTAATATCGAGGGGGTACAAGTTAAGACCTATTAAGTCCTTTACGTGGAGGTGCGAATAAATAAACGACGACTTGCTGATCCAATGTAATGGAAATATGCTTATATCTGTTGGATAACATATATTAGTACGAATAAATCACGGTACGTGAGGAATAAAATGTACAGTGGAGATTAATAATAGAATTTGATCGATTATGAATAAGCGAAAACGGTGAAATATTTAAAAAAAAAACTGGAGAACATATTGAAATTCGAGAATTCTACACATCTTAAAGACTCTTTTAGTCTTTTATGTGATATGTATTATGCAATACCGATAATTTATTGAAATTGCTTGCATTATATTAAATACAATTTGTACATAATATCGAATACATTTCAAAAGAACCATTGACTGCGTTACTTTAATATTATACATACCTACTTACTATTAAGCCGTATTATTCTATTTGGATCGTAAGTCTGAACATTTAAAAATGAATAAATAACTTATTTAAATAAGTCCATCAAGGACAATAAGAGACTATTCGTACTGATGTAAAAAATTCAATTTGGAATATAATTTTACGTAATAATATTATTCCATTTATTTTTTTACGTTTGCGTGTTATGCACAATATATACATGCAAATGCTGGTTTGAGTATATTTTATACTGTGAGTCCATACGGGTCTAATAAGAAGTTTATCAAGCGTATTATATTCTTAAAATAAATTTTAACGTACGATAATGCTTTATTGTAAACACATTATGCATGAATAAAACATTATATTTAATTAGAAACGGTCATCAAATAACTTGAGTAATTATTTTCATAATTTACAGTATTTAGTTGTTTATTATAATTAGTAATATTTGTATTTATTCTAGTCTATTGCAGTACTAAAGGAGATGTAAGAAGTACTTTTAACCGATTTCCTCAGTTCGGTTTAAAATAAATACATATTTTATACAATCTGTAATTAAACAAAAAAAGGATAACGAATAATATGAGTGGAACAAATTAATACTGTATGTTACAATAAAGCTAGGCATTTGTAGAATCAATTCATCAGCATGTAGATATTGTGTTTAAAACATCATCATTTATCGTTAAAATAGGTTTAATGTACATAAAATACAACAGATTTTACAAACTGTAATATAGGCTGAAAAATTAGAATGCTTAGATAAAAATCGTGTACATCAAATTTCTATCTACAAAAATCTTTTGTTCTAAAGATTTATTGATCGTTGGTTACGTGTACTAAGAAACTGGAACTATCTTTCTTCAATTAATTCGAGAAGGTCGGTAAAACACTAATTAAACTAAAAGATGTTATTATTAATGTAGATAATGTGTGATAAGAAAACAAAATAAAAATGATTTTATTTTTTATTTTTTTTTTGGAAGAAAAAAATTGATATTTTACGTACCAACGTTTGAACGCAATAATGTATTTATTGGTTTTTATACCTTATTTTTTTCGTCGAGGTAATAGTATTATTTAAAAATGATACCGCCGAAGAAAGTAGAAGTTCACGCATGTTTACAGATAAACGTATTAATATGTATAATTATAAATTAATAAATACATAGGTGTATTCTCCAGATGATAATTTAGTGAAAGGTAAGAAGGGAAATTTTTTAATATTGTTTAATTTATGCTTCTACATTAAAAACAACAACTAATTGTTGGGAAAATTTACCTTAAACAGTATTATGTAGACATGTAGTAAACTCTAAAGTACACAATAAATTTATTTACAATGATATTTGCTTATTATCATTTATCTCATAACCCAGGTACCAACGTCATTTCAAGTTTTGGCGGATTGTGAGACGGGATTGACTAAATTTATCGAATTTCAGTGAAAAGCAAGTCAATTTAAACTTAATATAGACGATTCTATATACAATATACATAATCAGTGGCGGCTCGTGCCTAGGTGTGCAAGTGTGCACACACCACATAGATTATTAAAGATAAAATAGCTAAAATGTATTTTAATTTTATTACAATATCTATTGAACTATATTTATTCCATCGGAGTCGGTAAATTGCGTCCCTATAAGTACGGTCATGGTCATATACTATGTGAATTGCGGCCCGCGTACTTTTAAAACATACGTAAATTGCGGCCCGGGAACTTACGAAAAAAAATGAAGTATGCTTCCTTTCAGTCTCCTTTTGACACAGCCAGACACAGAACAAGAAACCACCATGATGTTGAATTACTTGAATTGCACTTTATAGTTTATAGTTTATAAATTATAATCGAAAAATTGTGTTTCAATCCGAATCCATATAAAAAGATAACTGATATAATATAAAACAACATTTTTATATTATATCTTTGGTTTCAATCACAGAAAAATTATATTTCATGGAATAATATAAAATGTCATGGATTAATCAATCATATTATGCCCTGTTCGCATATGGATCCTAGACTTCAATTTTATTCGTTGAGTCGGCTATCTAGTTGTTTTATATATCTGTGGTTGCTCTACAGTTTACATTATTTTTTTTCAATCTAATAAAAATGTACGTTATGAAAAGTGAAGGAATAAAACGTTGAAAATAGTTGATGGTTTCAAATTTCGTTTTCATAAATTTCTAAACAATGATATTCAACGTTGGTGTTGCACAGTTAAAACGTGTAAGTATTTTTTGAAATTTGATGATAATAATATTTGTGTAGATAGTTTTAAGTCTGTTATAGTTATAGTCCTAAGTCTGATAAATGGGAAGGAAAATATTGGTTTTGTGGAAAAAAGGCTTAGACGTAATTTACATATTAATAAGAAATAGTTAGATAGGCATATGTACAAAAATATATCCGGGCCGCAATTTACGTATATATAAAATATTCCTGGGCCGCAATTTACGTATGTATAAAATATACCTGGGCCGCAATTTACGTACATGTATAAAATATACCCGGACCGCAATTTACATAAAAAATTGTTAAAAAATATGTTTATTATTATTATTATTATTTATTATTATTTTATTCTTAATGTAGTTTTGAACAATGACTACAATGAGTGTAATGATTGTATTATGAGATGATAATCTACATGGGACTAACCAATGTTTCTTAAAATCTGAATGTACGCTAAATAAAAAACTAAATTATGACATTTTGATATTTTGACATTATGGGACAAGGCATTGTCGACTATTAAAATGTGTAAAGTGGGAAAATGTCATCGTCTGCTTGCCCCTGACATATTCATAAATATTTTACTTTTTCTTGTAAAATTAATTATTAGAGAAATTGTTATTTATTTCAAGGGGAAATGGATAGCGTCCAAAGTGTAACTTCATAAAATAATATATGTAACTAATTAGAGTAGTTTAGTCCAGAAAACAGTTTTTTTTATTATTATATAAAAAATAATGTGATTTTAATTGAATCTTTTTATATTTCATTTAACAAGACAAACTATTATAGGTACATCCAATTTTTGATACACGGTGAAATTAAATTTCAAAAACAAAAGATCAAAAAAAAAAAAAAAATTAGTTAATTAAATAAAAAAATTATACATTTCTATTTAAACCATGGATAAAAATTAATATTTATTTATAGTATATTAAGTGGAGAAAAACCACTCTTTATGTACTTAATATTTTGTATCAAGCTTCATTAATATTTTCGATTTTTTTTTTATACTAATGAGTGTTGATTATTTTTTATTTTTATTATTTTATTTAATTTAAAACGTACTCATGACAGTTTCTATTTAAAAATCATAAATTCTAAAGGGTCAAAGTCTTAACAATGACAGATAGTTGACACACCTTGCCACGCCTGTTAAAAGCTTTAAAATTACTAAATGGTCTAAATGTAACCTAATCGTTTACTTGCTATTGGAGTAGTAACTATTTATGTATATATAATAATATATTGTACCTATATATGTAAACATTAAATACAATTATACATTGTGAGCAATTATTAAATATTGTAAGTTATCATTTATGGATCAGATTGATATTGAATGTTGAAATTATAAAATGTATACATTTAATCGAAATTATTGGGTACTAAATTGAAATAGTTTTTTTTCGTGTAGACGCAAAACGTATTTTAAAAATGTTTTAGATTCTAAGTGAATCAAAGAATCTATTGGTTTTACTATAATTTTTTTTCTGTGAACAATTTTCCGGGTAGTTAGAGTGGTCCAAAAGTTTCATTCGCCAACTCTATGGATTGAAAATTGCATGTAAATCGTACTTCAATAGGTCATATTTCTCTCCTCTCAATAGTTTTTCAAGACATGAGAAAAAATTACGGAAAAACTAAGAAAAACCGTAAAATTTTCCGTCAATGACACGTTTATTATATAAATTTTAGTTATTTAAAATAGTTATAATTCCAAAACCAATATAGTTTGGACTTGAAATTTTCAAGTCAAATCAAAGCCTATTTTAGTCAATTTTTAATTTTAAAACTAAAAAAATTAGTTCATCGAATTATCATGAAACTTTGGATTTAGATAGAGAAAAATGTTTTGAATCGTTTAGTAAAGAAGAATTTGTCCTTTGTCAAACAAGAAAACTTTAAACAGATTCGAAAAAAAAAACATACTGACAATCAAACTAAAAGCGGTTGATAAATATGTATCATATAAGGGGTTTGACAGTGTTTCAATGCTACTCTTCAAAGGCGTTGTTTGCGATATGATAGAGGCAATGATGACGTGTTTTCGCCATACGGCGAAGTAGGGTGCCTACTAGCCCGAAGACCTCTAAGTCATATAAATGGTATATTTATTTTTATACTGAAGTTTTGTCCAGAATCGTTAACTAAAGAAATTATCTATCATTGCTTTAAAATTCAATACTCCCATCCCTATTATCTTGTCTAAGGAGCGAAGAATATTTCATGGGGTGAATTATTATTATTATTATTATAATATTTAAAATAAGTGTTTTTTATACACTTTGAACGTATTGTTGTTATTAAATTATTGAATCGGAAAGTGTCTCTCGTCGCTAAGCAGAGGCTTGGATTTCTTGTCTTTTATAATTCATCATCATCAAATGTGATATGCTTGTTGTTATCAATTACAGCATTTTATTCATAGAACTAGGTTGTTTATAACTGTTAATAATTAAAAAAATATATTCTGCTATACACATTTAAAACTGTCCTTATTTCATGATTATCTGCATGATTTAAAAACGTTATTAAATCGCTTACAAATAATTATGGAGAAACCTAAAAGATTTTCGATGCTTATAAATTACTTCATAGTATTGAGTTTGAAATAACTGAACATTTATATTATTGTGTGATTACAAAACAAATAATTGATATAATTTGTTTTTGTTTTATGACGTTATTATTTATAATACTTAGTATAATTATTTACTCTATATACTTTTATTATATAAATCATTTTGATTGAATGATAGAAAATTATGTTATAGATTTGATGAGTCATTTTATTTGCTCTTTTGAAACATAACGAAGAATTCGTTGCCCTAAATTGTAATTATTAAATATAATTAAATATATATTGAGTGATTGCTAATATTGAAATCATTACAAATTTTTCTGGTGCAAAACTGAAAATTTTCCAATTTATTAAGTACAAAATCGATTCATAATTAGTCAAAAGTTAAAATCGATAGATGAAATTAAACAAAATGTATTCTTTATCATTTTATCTTATTCGTTATTATACGAATGAGTAAAAGGTCAGAGATGAAGTGATTCATTATGAAATATTGTTCTCAATAATATATTTTAGAGAAGAATAAACTGAAATAAACCAATTTGTCAATTAAGTATATTTAATATAGCTCCAAAAGTAGTGTAACTGTACATAAGTATTTGGTAGTAAAATTAAAATTTTAAAAACGCATTGGTGGAAACTGTTTGGTAAGTTAATATAAACTTGAAGATAATATAAAAAGCGAACTTCGAAAAATACCCCCAAAGTATTATTGTCAGTATTGACCTGAAATTTAGATTATAACATGGAATGTATAAAAAATGAATGCTTTATCTATGCGTTATGTGATTTAAACTCCGATCGTGTCTATTTCAAAATACAATTTACGTTGAAAACTATACAAATAACATTTGGCACACCACGGTGAGCTAAATTTAATTTAAATTACGAACTGTTTATAGTATCCGCTGTTTTCAGTTTTAGAACTATGGAACTGGTTCACAGTTTACCAAATGAAATATAATGAAATATAATTCAGTCGAACGTGTTCGTTTTGATGTATAATATTATACTAAAATACATTGATGCAAAGAACGGTCGGTATGATTTATTGTTGTGTTATTTTGTTACTTTTCAGCGATACAACGTAGTTAGTAACAACTAAGAAGACGTACGGTGTGATTTTTACAGGCAGTTAATAAAATCTCGTCTAAAAGTTTAACTTATAAGGCTGAGGTACTTCCTAATTTTTGTCACCGTGAACGGTATGCTGTCGCGATAATACAGGTGTGTGCGAACTCGAATAATAATGTGTTGATGGTTTATTGTACCGGAAACGGCCGGTACGAGCAGAAGGGAATAGTGTTTTCTTAAACCTCCCGGTCCGAATTTACAGTTCAATCACGTGCGACGGCCGACGGCAATGAAAAACCATCAATGTATACCTACATCCGTGTGTTTCCGGACGCATTAGTACCGCGCGAATGAATCGAATCGCGACCTGTTGACAATCATTATACGTGTACGTATACTTCTGAAATGTTTACATTCGAATAAGACGATTTTAATACTGATTTTTGCTAATTTTAAATCGTATACTTACGAAAGTTCAAAATCTGAAAAATAATAATATCGAGTAGATAGTAAAAATCATCATACAGACTTAGGGTTTGTTGTTATTCCAATAAAACCAATGTACTCAGGTACGAAGTCTGAGAACGATGACACGTCGCACATAGTAATATAATAGGTATGTCGTACTACAATCAACGTCTGTGGCCTGTGTCCTTACCAACATCCTGAGTTATTACTTATTAGTAATAACTATACGTTTTTGACTCTGAACGAAGCGAAGGATGTGTTACAATGATATTTATTTATGTTGTTTTTCCATTATGGAGACATTTGATAGGACAGTAAACTTTGTCCAAAAGTTTCGTACAGCAACTTCATTAATCAGTAATCGGACATAGACTGTAATTTGAGGGTTTATTTTTTACACTCCTCGATAATTTTTTTCAAGTGTATATACCTAAACACATTGTTACCTACTCAACAAAAGTTAAAAAAGTAGTTTGAAACTTTAGGACGAATAATAGAATTTTGAAAATACCTTTCAGCGTCTAACTCAATTCTCATACGATTTTTACATTGTAACATGAAATATGTATAAAAAATCAATTATTCCATCTAATCATGAAACTTGGGATGTAGATTTAAAAACACGTTTCGAATTTTTTGGTTAAAAAAAATTTCTTTTTTTTACGTAAATTGCAGACATTAAATTCTGAGTTTTCTGCATTGTTTACATAAAAAAAATTACTCAAATTTTATAATGATTTTTAGATTTCAATTTATTTAACAAGTTTTGAACAATTTCTGCGAATAATTACACTGCTGGATAGGTACTTATTGGTAAAATGTGATGTTTGTATAGAAACACGTAGTTTAATATCGTACTATTATTATGTATAATGCTATGTATATATACACTTTACCAGCTCAACGAATATGTCGTACATTGCTTTCATTGTTTTTTTAGAAAGTCGGAATGATTAATCATACACGTCTCCGTAGTTTTTTAAATGAAACTCATTTAAATGCGTTTGTAGAACGCTGATTTAATTACACATGACATAATAAATCGGATCACGAATAAAAAATAAATACAAGTGTTAAACAAATGTGTTATTATTATTGTTAATGAAAAAAAAAGAAAACAAAAAACAAAAACAATCTTATTTTTTTCTCAGCGGATTCACATGGGCGAAGCATCGGCCGTTCGGATATTATTTTTCGAATATTACTCAAAACAAATCTTCAAACCATCATACTATGATGACGACCGAAATGTAGTAAGATACTTCTGTTGCGTTGACTATATCACACACGTCATACATGTGACGTTATCACACGTGTATTTATTTATAAAAAGAAAAATGCAGGTCATCCGTTTACGTATCATAATAACCTTCTATGAGTACTATATATCGAGAATTGAATGAGAGATTTTGCAAATTTCACATTCGAGTTAAAAAAACAAAAAAATTGACTCCAAGCTATGCAAAATGTATATGAATTGGAATTACTTAATTATTTATATTTCACATATATACACACACGCTATTTGATATATATATATATATATATTTTTTTTTATTGTAACACGTTCTTTAACTACGTGTATAAAATACAGGTAGGTATGTTATCGGATGGAAAGAGTATATTATAAAGTACATTTACATAGGACTGAATTAAAAGATCAGAGCGTTACGAATTCACAAATGCTGTCATTAACAACATGTACATCACGTCGAGTGTGTAATACTGTTAATTATAAAAATATATTAATTAAAACTATAGTAATTATTGCTAATTCTTCGGCGAAGGAGGTATTAACGAGGTGTGTAATTATGCCATATCAACGACTATATTCACACTTCAATGTCCGCATTCACTGCAGTATCTTCTTCTAAGTACTTATAACCATATATATTGCGAGTGTATATATGTTTCGAAAGCAGTGGTTATAGTACATTATTTATAGTAGGGGTGTTCGAACACTTTGAATCTATACACACACAGTGCGCAAATCTGTGTCGGCTCACTCGAATTCGTATACTATATCGTTACGATCTCTTCTGCAAGTATACTATAAGACATAATTGAACACGCTATATGGACGCACTATTTATTTGAACAACGTGTATTAAAACGTGGCGTGTAATTAAAAACAATGTATGTTTTTTTCACAATTAAGAAATAAACGCGCTCGCTGCCATGTTCGAGCCTTATAATATAGGCGCACACTAAGTTTATATCATGCGATGCTATTGAAGGATTTACCGTTTTGCACTGACGTTATAGTTGCACCGGCGCCGATCCGTTTTTATACAATACGATAAACAGCCGCTGTAAATTTACGTTTTTTGTCGATTATCTAAAATATCGAAAAGATGTAAAACGTTTCGTGTTTAATTTTCACACGGTATGTCGATGTACATATATAATATGTCGTATAATACGCTAAAAATCGAGTAGTACGAATTAGTCCGTTGAATTACTGTGTGTCAGGGTCATCCCTGGAACTATTGAACTATTTTCAGGGGGAGGCTGACTTCAAAATAAATTAAAATTTTTAACTTAATAAAATGTCGATTACTTATTAATTTAATTTTAATTTCACGAAAAAAAAGAAAGTATTTAAGCGTTCTACTTAATGCGATATTGTCATTTTAATCTACAAAATTTATTCATAAAATTAATTTATTAATGAAATAAAGCGACAAAAAATGAATAACATAGTGAACACTAATAGGTCATGGAAAGCAATAGATCCCCCTAGAAGTACGCTTTTGCTGCGTGTACCTATAATCGGTAACATATTATCATTGTGCAGTTATTACTTCCTACGTAAAAAAAATATATAAAATCAGAATGTGACGAATTGGTCATCAAGTTAAACAAATTACAAATACATTATAATATACGAGTGTATATATATATATATATATATATATATATATATATATATATATATATATATATATTAAATTGATAAAATATATCATATACCTATTAGTAATATTGTTATTTATAGTAAGTGCTATGACATGTGGGGTGTACATATATATATGCAGTGTATATGTAAGTGTATGTCTCATTTTTCAAACCTCACCCTTATGTCGTACCAGTGAAATCTGAATCGAAATCTGTGGATGTGCAATGGTTGAGTACCACTCACTGTAAGAATAAAACAACTGTCACTTTTAAGTGACATAGTAAACATAAATACTTACAAAAATGTTATTATATATGTTTGTATTATTTTCAGAGCCGTATTTAGACTCTTGGAGGTGAACTATTAAATATTTGTTTAAATATTGATTTAAATATTATTTGCACAAGGCAAATACCTGATATTTAAAAGTCCACGCTTGATATCATCATCGGAAAAGTCTCAAGTACACAAAATCCCTACTGAAGGAAGTACACCCATTTTCAAGCGTATCTTAAGCTCTTATTCATTTTCAACTTAAAATTGGCAATAAATTACAATCATGAATATGAAAAATCTGAAATTATCCAACACCAATTGTACCTACTTGATGTGCCTGTACAATGAAGTTGAAAGTTAATTTAACAATAAGTTATAATAATAGTATACAGTATACACTTCACAGTAGCACTGTACAAAAAGGAAAATCTAGTTGGTATCTACTTGTGTGTTAATTAAATGAATTTTCGATTTTAAAGTTAAATTCAACCAAATTATTTTGAACACTAAATATAAGAACGAATTTTTTTGTTTTTTTTTTTCAATTAAAAATTGAAAATTTTAATGGAGTCGATTATTAATTAAATTTATTAAATAATCGTATAGTTAGATCTCCTAAATTAAGTCGAAATAACTGATAATTATTATTCAATCCCTAACTAACTTGAAATTTCGAGGCTTTTGATAATTTTTAAAATTCTCTGCAAAAAGTAGAATTTAGTATACGACTTACACCGATACTTTTGTACAAATTTCTCTTTAGAGTCCGTACTGGTAATGCCCAATATTTGGTTTTTGTATTTTATAGTACTTACGAACGAGTTCAATGCTTTTATTACCTAACTCATATTTAGATATAATATATTACCTAGCTAGGACAATTAACTTTAATTTCAATAATAATATATTATAATAAACGAGCGAGCCAGGTAAGCTGTTTTTCTAAGAGATTTTTAACCTTTATTCAAGTACGCCTGATAAAACGCGCCTATTCGTCAGTGGATGTTTCAATAAGTATCGATGTTTATAAATATCGGTGTTATTATTATTATGAAGTATGACCCAAAAAAACTCAGTATATATGCTCCAATAATGACTAATACTACTTAGCCACTTTGGTAATGATTACCAATAATGAATTGTAGACATATTTGTATGATATAGAAAATGAACTATTTTCTTATGCTTGATAATAGAAATGATTTTTTATTTTTAATACTAGCTAGATTTTTTCAACTATTTGAAAATCAATTATATTTTATAGTTTTTGGGAAACCGAAATTTGAAGGTCTGGTCAAAGTGCCCCTAATGCTGCCGTTAAATATGGTGGCCCTGATTATTATGGCTTGACGAATATAATTTCTTATTTTCCATTTTCATTATAGAGCTGACGTTCAATAATTATGTATAAATACAGTTGTGTATCTCAACATTTTTTTTTTTTTAAGTGGTTAAAGAAATTTGATTTTTATTCTCTAGATTCTAGAGTCTAGAAGACGAGTGATAAAAATATTGTTATTTAAAATTGAAAAAAAACTTAAAATTTCAAGATGAAGAACATGAACACCCAACTTTGAACTTGGTACGCTCTTGGATATATGAATATTTTAGAAATACCTAAAAGAATTTATATGTTAAGCGTATATGAATCGTTTAACAAATCACATACTCTACAACGTATACACGTTTACCTACTTAAAAAATGTATCATAGCAATTAATTGGTGTTATAAATTCAATAATAAATTAAACAATTTTTTGACACCTATAATGATAATAATTTATTTATGACCACATTAACGGTTATGTAATCGTGTGAGTAAATTTTGCAAGGAGTAAACAGTACTAAAACTATTTTTGAAAGATGAAGAATTCTGTAAGAAAAACAAAATCATTTCGCTTGGATATGTAAACGTGTTTAAATGAGTAATCAAGATGTACAGATAAGCATACCAAAAATAAATATTCAGTAAAACCAAATTAGGAGTCTTTTACAACTTTGTCCTTCAATTTCCGCTTTACAAAAGCATGTTTTTTAATACACATTTCTGCAATTTTTTCTAATCTGATTATTTGAAGTATTGAGGTTGACACAACCGGTGTGATGCATAAAAGACATTTTTTTAGTGTGTTGTTATCTAAGCAATAACACAGACACGTCGGTGACATCAAATAAAAATGTGATTTTATTGTCATAGTGTTCATGTGCTATAGAATAATACACCGATAACGATATAGACTTGTTTGTAAAACGAAACCTAACTAAAAAAATTGCTAAAAACCAATAATAATAATACGGCTGTTCTATATGTATTGAATTAATAATACGATTAACCGTATAAAAAGAAGCATTTGACTCTTAAAAAAGAGTTTTTGATGTATAATTATTTTATACAAGCTACTTTTATTTTCATAAAGTACCTGTGTGAAGAAAAATTATTCCTTTATCCCCGGTTCTGGACGTTTTTGGGCGGATGTTGTGATCTAAAATTTTTTGAATTATATGAGTTGTAATACTTAAAATTGTTTTTTAACTAATATTAAAAAATTTTCAATTAATGAGTGTTATTTAAAACATAATTTTATTTTACTATATCAGGTTCGGCAATGAGGTTGTCCTAACACTGATTTGTAATAAATCAGTTTATTTTCGTACTAGTTTTTTGTACATTTTTAAATTTGATTTTGTCGAACAGAAAAATATAATCAAAGATCTTTAAGATACATTTGTCACGTGTGAAAATAATTAATAAACGGTGAACATACTTCAAACAGTTTTACGAGCAAGTACTTCATGTCAAAATTTAATACTGCGCCTAAATCGTCGATTTCGATAGTGTATCAATTAACAAATTATTCTAGTTTTCTGAATTACAAAAGAAATTCATTGGTAGTAGAAAATACTACTAATTTGAATGTAAGACAAATAAATTGAACTTGTCATTCTGTGTTTCAGTGAAAATATGTATTCACCGTCAAATCCCAGACCATCGTTACGTTTAACTATCGAATTTTTCACTCGTACATTTACATTCAACTTGTTCATGAATCACTTTCAAACAAGACCGACTTTGAGATCAATCTGAAGAGATTGATACACATACTTATATGCACATTGTATTGCTAGCGTTGCTGTGTACTTACCTGTACGCGCGCACACAGTAGAGAGTTGAACGAGTGTGTTAGGGTGTGATAAAGACACGACAGTGCTGGCTGAAAGAAGAGGCCGGCGCAAACGAGTTCGCTTAACAAGTAACGACTTGTGATATTGTAAATCAGCAATGGTATGCTTAGAAAGCAAAATGATTGTTGTGTATTTATGTTGAGAAATAATCAGCTTCGCCGCCGATGTACAGTAAAATCGATATGGTGTTTGATTCATTATTGACAGTTGAAAATGTTTCACTACGTACACTCGTCTACGACTTTCCATTTTTGTGTTTTTCAGTTTTCTGCATTAGAAGTTACAACTACATAATATAGGTTTATTGAATATACTAAACAAAACCGCTATAATATACTTGATTATTTAGGTGAATATTGTTTGTAATAAAGTAATGTCAATAAGATTAACTTTTTTTTTAAATTAAACACCTAACATATTTGAAATAATTATTTAATAGTAATTACTTAGTTACTATTATTAAACCTATTCTTTTTTTTTTTTTGTTTACGTTAACTTCATATATTTTTAAACTATTGATTGAACACTCGTGTAAAATTTAAGATTTTAAAGAAAAATTTCACGTACTTTGTTATTTTTGTCACATTGTATATGATTGAATTTAATGTGACATGTGTATTATCTTATCTGTTAATCAAACATTACTATTTTAAATTATTATTCAAACAAGGAAATAGTACTTATTGTATCATTAATTAATTTCTATTTCATTAAATGGTACCAAGTAAAATTCATATTAAAATGAAAAAACTCTGAGTACAACTTTTAAATTTTTCAAGTTATTACCTTTAAGGGGTTGCAAGCAGTTCGCTTTTAATTTGTTTACTTGTTTTAGTGTGCATTTTTGTTAAACGTTTTTTCATTACCTAGTCCTTTTCTACTTAGTGTATACAAATTATAAAAATAATATAATTTTTATTTATTGATAATAACGCATTATTAACTTTATTAACAAGCTGACTTAGTGACAGCATAGATATAGAAAAATGTTAACTCTTTACCGCTTTGAATTAATAATAAGCTCGCCCGTGCGGCCAACACGATCAAAGACTTAGGCATAGTATTTGACACGAAGTTAACGTTTTATCCGCACATCGAAGTATCTTGTTGTAAGGCACTAAAAATCCTCGGTTTTGTTAAGCGTGTTTGTTCTCAATTTAAATTAGTTGCGCCTATTAAATCTTTATACTGTGCACTAGTGCGCTCCGTTCTGGAATATGCGTCTGTAATATGGGATCCTCATACCATTTCGCATAGCTATGCCCTAGAGCGAGTGCAGCGTAAATTCTTGTCTTTTGCTGGTTACGTGCTTGAAATAAATCATCCACCACACGATTACACCCCTGTTCTTGATTCCCTGCAATTGTCCTCACTAGCCGATAGAAGAGTTCGAGCGAACCTTAGTTTTTTAAGCAAACTAATTTCTGGTCTTATAGACTCCCCGTCCCTTCTTCAATGCATTAATTTCAACGTGCCTTCTTTTTCTTCACGTTCTAGACACTCTTTCTATGTCCCTGTCTCTGCAACCAACTATGCTGCCAATGAACCCCTTACGAGAATGATGAGGATTGCCAATGCTGAACCCTCCTTTTTGTCTTAATTATGTTATATTTTAGTATATACTATTACTTTTAATTTTATTTTTCTTTGTTTTTCACTTATGTTTTCTTCCTTCCTTAATTGTTTAGTTTAAGTTAAATTGTAAATTAACCATTGTGCTTGCCCGTATTATAATAATAATAAATAAATAAATAAATAAATAAAAATAAATATTAAAATATATTTGAGTAATATTACCAGTCATAGACATAAATAATAATTACTGTAAATTAGTTACTACACATAAATTGATGATACATTTGAAAATTGCCTATCCTACAGTATTAAGGCACTGAAAGCGTAAACTTGTAATTATTGGTAAAAACTATACACGACCCATAATCCTATAAAAAATACATTTTTTAATAATCAGCCAAAATAATATTATACTAATACTATATTTTCAACTTGAAAATACCTAAAATAAATTTTCGAATGTTAAAAATCCGTTGAGTCGTAATGGCAAATGAAATCGAATATGTTCCTTGTAATTAATACTTTTTAAAACCAAATAATACACTTGATGGATTATGTTTCTGTGTACAATGAATTGTGCAAAACTTTCTAAAATAAAAATAATAATTTCTACTAGCCAACAATAAAATTAATTTGACACTTAAATACAATATTACAATATTGAAGGCAACATACGCAGTGTTCCATTTTTTTCTGTTCAGAGGTTTTAGAGATTTTTTTACTTAGTACAAGTGGCTCGGTTGCACGTTCAACAAATTGTTGCAATAATAGGATTTTAAAAATATAATCGATTCATTGTTCAGTACTCACCATAAATGACTGCTTTGTAGAAAATCAGTGAGCATAATATTACGACTACATTTATAACGATTAAACTGATTTATTTCAACTGAAAAAAAGATGAATTTAATAGAAAAAATATCAATAGGAAGTAAATGGAACTATAAAATACAAAAAAAAAAAAACATTTGTGAATATTATGTAAAATTTCCGCCCAATATTTAATACAATTTTTGGAATTATTCAGAAAGTTGGTCAAATCATTAATTAAATCATTTTTAAATGGTATGACCTATGATGAAACAGAGGAAAAAATTCACTATGCATGGGTACTTGTAATCAGAGAGAAAAATAAGAGTTAATGAGAGTTGATGCGCACGAATTTTTCTTACGCGTAAAATGCAAAATTGTTGCCGGAAAGGTGAAGTAGGCCCTTTTTTCGCAGCTGAGGCGTCGCGTGTTCAGAATGTATGCTAATAGGTACAAAAAAAATGAACACAAATGCTAACTACAAAACCCTCAAGGGGCTGAGACAAGGGATTAAGTTGAAAAAAGGAGTCATGATTTTCCATGACGCAACTTGTCGTCACATTCTCAAAATATTACAAAGGACCTCTTCAGAAGTTCAAGAGACAATAGTGAAAACACCTTGATGTAACCTTGATTCGTAATGCCACTGGAAATCAATAACGGGCTAAGTGCTAAAAAAAAAATTAAGTTAGACTCGAAAAACTGAGTTATGTGCCATTGCCAACAACCTATAAAGAGGGCTATGTTCCACGGCCATATTGGTGTACAAAAAACCCAAACAAGATAAGCCATGAGAGTATGATTTCAATATGTCATGTTATACAAAAAATTGAATAACTCAAAAACAAATTTTTGGCACTTAGCCCATTATTAATTTCCAGTCTTCATTTATGTGTTCTCATAATTTGGACGAAAATCCATCGACACTGACATAGCCACCTTTCGTCCTGTGAAACGAAACACTAGTTGGGAAATTACACGAAACCATTGATTTATATTTTTGAAGATTTCTATAAGAAAAAACTTTTTAAAAGTTTAGTATACTCGTTTGGTTACTTCTAAGTGCAACTTACTTTTACATGTAATAAATGGGCATACAAAAATTATGTATGTATAAATATTAATTGTTTCTAAAAATTATTTGTTCTTTTGTCAATCTTCAAAATATAATTTAGTTCCAATGTTTTTATCATAACTATTTTAATTCAAAGTCACATCATACAATAAGAATACAATATTATTAATATTATAGCATATGGCTTCGGCATAATTAAATAAATAAATAAACAAAACAGGATAAATAAACAGATAAATAAATAAATAAGTAATAATAGTAATAATAAATAAGTAATAAATAAATAGGTAAATAAATAAAAACGGCGATTAGAAACTAAAGACTAAGAATTTGGTAACTATTGGGTTATAATATTATTAATGAACATCAAACAAAGGTAATAATTTCAACACTGAACAGAAAACACATTTTAAATAGACTTGGATATATGTTTGAATAAGAATGATAAGATGCTCAATCTCGTCCTCTAATAACTGAACCTTATTAGATTTATGATATTTATTTTTTACACTCATGAATAGTTTATAATATTAGTCTACTTTCTTATAACATTTGTATCTTTATTATATACTACCAAATATTGTGTTTTTAATGGTATTGTGAATAACAATTTCAATTAGATATTTCTTACATGAATACATGAATGCTTCGTGATTTGTCTTACTTTAAATTAGACCTAAAATTTAAACAATTACGACATAAATCGTATCGTTTTACAACACGAAATCATAAGAACAATTTTCCAGCATACATCGTGTATAGAATTACAGTTTATAATAATATGTATGGACAATTGTTTGTTTCAATCGCGTCACTTTTTGTTTTTATAATAATCTATTTTTGGCGTTTATGATTTAATTAGAAGCGCTGATTTTTCCAATAACGTATTTTATCTTTTCGATAGCTGTGTCCACGTCCTCATCGGAAATATTCTTATGCAAAACTATCCTTACACGTCCTTCGTACAGATAAGATATCCTGACGGACGTAGATTTTATTTTGCTCAGCTCGACGTCATCGTCGTTTTCTACCTGTACAAAACCGATACACACAACGTGATCATATGAATACACATACGCATATAACAAAAATCACCTTTAACAGCATTTTGTAGAGGTCGGCAGAGTTAATTTTCGAATTATTTAAATTTACCATTATAATATTCGTAACAATTGCATCCAGGTCGACGGAAACATCTGGACTGGCCATCTGATGGATGGCTGAAAAAGGTGAACAATTTTGAGTTTGAGATTCCAAGTGAAGCTAATCGATCCATTGGTTTCACAATGATGTTTATTATTATTTTTCTGGTAGTAGACTTCACCTAGAAGTTACGTTTAGCCCCTCTATAGATCAGGAATAGTATCTTGTTGGGTACAGTTTCTACTGTCCTCAAAAGTTTTTCTAATATTTAAGAAAAACTACTGAAAAAGAGGGTAAAAACTTCTAAAGAAATGTGAAAATTTTGAAAATTACACCATTATGTCAACCACAACTTTATACAAACTTGTAAAAAATTTGACATATTTTTTATGTAAGCATAGAACTTTGAAAATATCTCAACTTTTCAACGTTTTTTTTCAAATAATAATTGTAATTCTTGATATTAAAACATGCAAATTGAATTTTATCTTAAGATTATTAATAATGATACTGTAAAAATATTCGAATTCGCCAAGACTTTTTTTAAACGTTTAGTGGGAATTTTTATGAAATCAGCGGTTTGTTCACCAATCTCCTATATTAAATTTGTGAAAAAAGTAATCAGTCGTTTTAATCCTGATAAAACTTTGGGTGAAATTAGAAAAATGTGTTTTGAATCTTTTGGTAAAAGAAAATGTCTACTGAATTCAGAATTCATAATGTTTTAAGGTTTTGATTAAAACAAATCTCCCGGTAATTTAATACAATTTGGTAAAACATGTAAATTGTATGTGCTAAAGCTTTGCTTAGAATAGTTTTACTAAAAAACGATTTAGTGTTTCTTTAAAACTTAATACATCTCCCTCCTGCTCCCATGATCTTCAGTAAATACTGAAAGGATCAAGGACGAACTTCCACAATCATTATCTTACCGACATTTTTCTTTTATTATATCACAAGAATACAAATTTCGTATGAAAAGTGGAACTATATACATTATACATATCACATTACATACCATAGCCAATTTTCTTAGCGTTTCTGTGGTCGTCGACCAGTCTTTCTACGCAGTTGTCCAAGGCGTATATACCGGCTGCAGCTATAATTCCGACTTGTCGCATTGATCCTCCCAGACTTTTTCTAATTCTCCGAGCCCTAAGAATAGATGTAAACACCCGAACATAGTAATATATATGCGATACTCGCTGAATTTCCCGTTGCTGTCGGATTAAAATTATAAATTACGAATAATAAATAATTAAATTGATAATATTTTCAAGTTCTAGGTAAAATAACTCATTCAAATATTGTTCATTGGTTTCAATAATTTCTATAAGTCAATAAGTGAATATTATATTAAAATGTCTCGATGAGCCATTAATGTTTAGAAAAACATAAAATTGAAAATCTTCCTTTAGTGCGCACATAGTTTTAAATTCATTCTTTCAAAATTACAAATGAATCGGTACGGTCGTATTGGCTGTACGCTGATCAGTCAGTCAGGACACGTTCGATTATATTATGTGCATGTAGAAATTTACAATGACTCGTACGTTCATAAAGCAATAAAAATTTATAGTCACCTTTGAATAAACGACTTGTCACCCACTAAAACTGCACCGATAGGCGCTCCGAGTCCTTTGCTCAGACAAAACGTCACAGAATCGCAGTGTTTGGCAATCAGACTGACGGGTACTCCGAGGTGAACAGCTGCGTTAAACACTCTTGCCCCGTCCATATGCAAAGGCACGTTATTTTCCTTGACGAACTTTCCCAGCTGAAACCCAACAAATAATTGCACGTCAATCAAACGTCATGCATGCAGCGATCTGATGGTTGGATTTATTTTTAGTTCCATAATTTGTGCGTATACAATTTAAAAAACATTATTCTCGGTAGTTGGTGTAATGCAGTTAGAATATCAAACAAATTTCATACACGGAGTGCTAATTTAATTTTTATTATTATTTTTTTTTAATTCGATTGATTCGGAGTAGGTACACTAACGTTTATTGTAAAAGTTTATTATTTTTCATTGTTTATAAATATTATTCAATTATCAAGAATATATTAAATTACCGATCGATAACTTATTTTTATCTACATAAAAATAATATTAAACGAATACAATTACAAATGGAGATAACACATAATTATTAAAGAAAAATAACAATCATTCAATTTGATAAACATTAGACTTGAAATTCATTTTGACCTGATCGAGCCATTCAAGAGAGAGTACGGCGCCACCGAGATAGTTATGCGTATTTTCAATACACACTAAAGACGTATGAGGTTCATAATCAACTGGATTCGATGGTCGAAATTTTTCACGAAGTTCAGCCATGTCTAATGTACCGTCTGGCAAATTTTTGACCTCTCGCATTTGAAATCCAGCAATCTGGAATATCACGATTAAAACCTGACATTCGAATCAAGTTTCCGAAAAATTTCATTTTTTACCTGAGCAACTCCACTTTGTTCCCATAACAAAATATGACTTTTGTCACCGACTATCACTTCACAACCCCATTGGTTTTTAGAGTGAGCTATTACTGAAACGTAAATAATTTTTTTGTACATATTGCAGTATATGAGAAACAAAGTATACTACATAATAACCTTAGATATTAATCTAACAACAGAAATTGTCATTTTTATACAGCGGAAATCATCTATGACAAATTCTCTTTAAAACGGAAATGTGTAAATACCAAACCAATTTTCATGATCTCGTCAAACGGGATACCGACAAATCTACACACAGATAAGTGATCTCATCACACCTTGTGTAAAACCGAGTGTTTTTGTTACTCATTTCATATCACGGTGTATACGATGTTTCTTCGATAAGTTTCACTACAATAATAATACCTTTAGTGTTGGTTATGTACATTTTATACAATGTATATACTTTATATGTATTAAGTACTAATTATATTTACAGACACACTACAGATTCTTTTGAATTTAATATTAATTTATTTCGATGTTTTAGCGTAGTGTTTAGTTTTAGAAAACATCACTATTTCCATACCGTTTCTGTGCAGACGCGAAGTAAAGAGACACATTTTTCGGCTTATTAAAATTTAATAAGTACACACATATATTAAACATTAATCAGAGATTATTAATTATACATAGCCATTAACCATGTTCAGATATCGAATATTTTTGTAGAAAATCAATTATTAGCCATTGTTTTTCAATATAATTACCAAAAAATGTTAATTTTCCATTAAAATGTTAATTGATTGATTTTATTTTCCTGTACAGCTATATATATATAAAAAAAAAAAAAAAAATTCGATAAGCCATAAACTTCAGTTGCGTCTAATTTATATTACGAGATTTTAATATTTCACCAATTTAATGTATTAAATTTGATCCACACGATACGAGTGATTTGGCAGATATCTGGAAGTGCAAATAAAGACAGTTAATTCATTTGTTTTTTCGGATGATAAAAATATATATACAATAGACTATTAAGTTCCGTATGGCAACGTGTTATTTGAGGACGCGTTCGTGCACGAGATGATTTTTACGGGAACTTTGTTTCAAGTCGTTGTTTTTCTAAAAAAAATTCTAAAGATGTCACATTTAACAAATACTTTTCGAAAATTGTCGAAACTGTGTTGTGTATGCCTGACACTTTTAATACGCATTTTTTTGAGGACAAAGACAAATATAAGTTTCTTTCTCCTAATATTTGATTTGTCTTTCATTGCATGCTAAACTAGGAACATCACGCAAAACTTCAACTTTGAACATATAAATTATCTATAGCAAGACAGTTTTCTACATTTTATTTGTATATATACATATATATATATATATATATATAAACACATTGATAATGGGTTTGGAAGTTAAAAATTATATAGGCGTGTTTTAACAAAATATAAATGATGAAATCATAGAAAATAAAGAATTTTTTCCAGTTATTTTGAAAGTAATTTAATGTTCATGTGATATTTGCATATTTATCTAATAATATTTTAGGTAGAAAAACTAAGAAAACACCTGAAATTAAATTTCCCATGATGCCACTTGGTAGAAATACTGCCGCTTCTTTTCCGAAAAGTGATGATGCTTTTTTTTCCAAAACTAAGAAAAAATAAATAAAAATACAATTAGTTTATTTTCTCTAAAAAAATGAATTTTTACTTCATCGAAATGTATATTTTGCCAGCTGAAATCACTAAAATTTGGTGAAATTTGTATTGTAAGTTGAAAAAATGCAAGTACATTTAAAGTAAGTTTAATTTACATTATGTTTAATTGCAAGTACACAATTTTAAATAAAATTCAAATAATTTTTGAAATTTATTATTAGGTATTTAAATTATTTGATTTATATTAATATAATTTTTAAAAAAAATGGAAAACTAGTAATTATATTTTATGACAAAAAACATGTTGAAACATGTCCAATGACTCAGAAAGTTAATGCGACGAAGGCACTCTACCTATAGGTATATTTTTGTAATGCGTACAATACAATGTAGGTACATGCATATTGGCCGCATAACTATTAACTTAACCCTTTAACAAATTACCGCTTCCGTTCCTTTTAATACTAATCCATAATGAAAATTAATTGTTCAAAACAATTTTATACTTTGAAATGTATGTACAGTGGTTAAAAAATATGAAAAGATAAAAAATACAAAAAAAAATAATTGTCATAAACCCATTTTACAAGTATATACATATTTATAAATGTTTTAGTCTGTTTAAGCATCAATAGAAATTAGTAAATACGGCCATATAATATATAAACTTATATAAGTTATATATATAAACTATTACTGTTTACGGTAGGATCTTCAGAGTAACCATCATCGCCAACTTCTGCGTCAAACATGGCTTGCCGCATTCGAATATCTGGTTTCGTTGCTGTATCACTCATTAAGTCGATCACTTTAACAGGCTACAAATGTGTTCGATAAATATTATTTTATTACGAGACGCACATTTGTACATTACTACAGGAATAGTGCTGATGGAAAGATTGATCAAAAAAATATTTGAATTATATCATATTATGATAAAATAATCGATATTTTAATAAAAATATATAATGCGAAATTTAAGGAAATTCATCTATTCTCGGCAATAATGAGAAATTGAGAATACAATTATTTTTGAATATTGAAAATTTAATAAAGCTCTGCAAGAAAAGTTTTATTAATTACAAACATCACAAATGAATAGCTGTATACTAATTAAAAAACAAATTTACTTGGTAAAAATTAAAACTTCAAGCAAAATAAATTAAGGTTTTCAAGTGGTAATTATTTCCCAGAATTGATAAAAGAACACTTCTAGATGTAATAATATCTTCTCTTTTTTACTAGATAAAAAAAATTACTCACCCTTTGAGATGATTCTAAATTTTGACTCATGTTGATTCTCTAGAAAACTTTAGTTTTCAATCACTAAAACGAAATATTTTTTATAATTAAAAATACATATTTTTGTAAATCCACGATTTTTAGATAAAATAAAATATTTAGAGACATATAGTAAAGGATTTATGGATTTAGAGTGTAAATATTCGTATACATTCGGTAATAAATAAGTATAAAAATATAAAAGTATACAATAACCTATAAAATTAAGTGATATCTCAGAAAATGTATGAAAAAAACTAAATTTTATAATGGTGAACTACTAGCAAACATCAAAAATCAATATACGAACTATTAATATTGTTTTGTTACCATAAGATTTCTTTTAATGTAATACAAGGGACTTCATTCCTTGCATGCGACGCTTTATTACATTTCATTGATTTTACGCTCGTAAAAAATAAGTACCTACTTACCAATAATTAACTTCATGATCATACAACCGTATAATAAAATCCGGCTGGTATAGTTTAATTTCATTACCGTTCACTTTGAATACAATTCCGAAAATATAAGAGACTTTTGGCCAATTCTAATATCTTGGATTAATATATTTGATTAGTTTACTTCTAAGTCGAAAACCCTAGACCACTTTTTAAGATTTTTTTCTTGTTCTATTTTAATCACGTAGTATTTAACAATATGCATAAAACTGTGTAATTGATACGAGAGGGACATTAGCTAAACATCAACAGGTATCGCTATAGTTGGATGTTATTAAATATACGACTCTTCCAATTTTACATGCATGTAGGATTGTAGTATGTATCACATCAATAAACTCTTTAGTAACGTGATTTTAGATTTAAGGTACCCTACTTTTTATCAATGATGAAATATTGTAATTCCGACCCTATCTGGTATGACCACGACGGGAGTTAATAAAAACACGGATATTAACACATTACGGACGCTTATCAGTATTTAAAGGGGTCCGGCTTGTTCGAAAGGATAAATTATCATGTTAGACTTCTAAACATAAAAACAGATTTTCGAGTATTATTTTCGTAGTTATTCTGATATTTTATCGGAATTTAAGACAATTTATTACTGACAAATTTCAAATATGTACAGTCTATACCCGAAAACGAATAAACCAAATAACACGTGGTATACAAACGTATAGAGGTATTCTTAATCCTCTTTGATAAACAGTGTCTAAAAGGCGTAAGAAATCAAATGAATAATACAAATGATAATTGATCAAAACGATTGCGTTGAAAACGAACGTCCAAGGAAAATGCCCTCAAACCGAGGAGCTAGACGTTTCGCCGTATGTATTATTTGTTAAGCATCGATAATTATTAAAGAATAATAATATGGCGCGTATTACATTTTCAACAATGGCATTAGACCGTTCGCCGAAGTGGTCGGTGGTAAAACTGGTTATAACAACAACAACAATGACGGACTTATTAGCATAGACGCACGACGTTATATAACCTTCCCGTCTGCGGCAGCACTCGTTTCAAAGGATCCCAACTCCTTTCTCACTGCATTCCACCCGGGCTCTTATCGTTCGTCGTCATTGCAAATGCGAACCGGCGGCGGTATGCCGTCTCCGTCGCACCACCGTGGGTGAATACCGGACTCGTCGGCGCGATTATCCCCGTGACGCGTGCGGCAGGAACACGTTGAAAAACGAAATAGAGCGACGTGTAATCGCGGCTTTTTGACGGTAGTCGGGCGTGATGATGTGTTGAACACGCGGCCCGTGCGATATTCAGACATCGCGTGGAAACCCGCGACTTCGCCGTGGACGAAAATAAGAGATGGACGTTTCGAGCCCCGCGGTCCGAGCGTCCGTAAAAGCGGTAAACGACAGAATTTGGCGATAACGAAAGGGTCATTGACCGACATAAACGCTCTGAATATCGACAGTAGTCGGCAATTGTTACCTGCACGTTTAAGCGCAACAGCCGTGAATACGAATTGCACATTTATTTAATTAGGAAGTCGAAAACGTGTAAACGGGTTTTGAAAAACGTCTTTGACGCGCGCAATTGCCAAGGAAATCTCCGGTTAATCGTTATTATACATCTAGCGTGTACCTAGGTAGTGTATCTAGACATTGTGTGCCCTGTAAGTATTACGCAGTCCAACAATAATAACATGTTATACTCGTATTACATTAAAAAAAAAAAAAAAACAATGTGTGCGTTTCTATGTATGTTTTTCACTCCGATTATAATAAGACATTACATTTATAAATAAACTGTAAAAGGTTATTACTAAAAAAAAAAAAAAAACGATGATAATACTAATAACTCATAAAAAAAGGCAAGTTATAAAATGTCATTTACCTCTGAAAATGAATTCGACGACCGTTGAGCTGTAGAGTGGTTAAAAAATTATTCTTGATTCGGCGGCATAGTTAAATGTAGTTAAAATGTGAAATTCAGTGTTGCCAGATCCAATAAAATTAAAAGCCTTTGTATTTAATGTCCAAATTTGGATGTTTTATAAAAATGTCATTTTCTACAGGTATCATTTCAATTTAGAATAATCTTAAATGTTTGTTAAATGTTGAACAAACATTTCAAGTATCAAAAGTGTTTATAAAACATGACAAAAATTTAAAATAGGTACTATAGATTTGGAAATTTATTAATAGTTAATGACGTTTAAAAATTGTATTTAAAATGATGTAAAAACAATCATATTTCTCATAATCTAATACATAATTTTAATTATTATTGCATTGAACAGATTATATATTTACCTTTTTATATTGCAGTTTATAATATGTTAGATATTTTTTGAAACAAGTTCACACTTATTGCTAAAATTAATCAAATTGATTAATCAAAGGTTATTTCTCATTTTTAAACTTTTAATTAAATATAAATACTATTTTGTAAAAAAAAAAAAAAAACAAAATATTTTTTACCTAAATAATTACTTTGTTGATCATCGAAAATCAAGCATTTTTTTTTTAAATCTTGACATTGCATACAAGAGCGTAGTACATATTTGTATACAAATTCATTCATAATGAAAAAAAATTATAAAATACTAACAACAGAAACATATAACAAAATTTAATATTTTCCGAAACATTTGCTGGTTTTCTGGTAGTAGTAAGTAGGTGGTAAGTATTCATTTTTCGTGACACTTGCAGTTATTAAGATTAAAATGTCGACTTCCGAGACCACCTTCAAAATTAGTAAATACTAAACTGACAAACTCTTAATGTTACGTTAGTGTATAAACATCATTAATATTATACAATGTTACAGAGGCGTATTTAGAACTTTTCCAATGGGGGGGATCAAAATAAAAAATTCAATAGGGACCCCTAAATTAGTATTAAGCTTTAATGACTACTGGGCAAATGTGTGATTTATATACTGGGTTAGTATAAATTTGAGGACTTAGCTCCATGGCACTACAACAAAGTTAAAAAAGAGTTACAAAATACATGGAAGTATGAGATCACATATTTAAATGAAATAAATTACAAATAAACCCCGTAAAATTTTGATTATTTTTCACTCTAATTTTGTATTTAAATAATTAAATATAAAACTACAGTATACTTGTTTTGAAAAACTTAATATTATTTATATTTAATAACCGACAGATATTGAAAAGTAACAATGTATCTGATTCTGAATTATATTTCATTTTTATTTTATATTACAAAATTTAGTTTCCTAGACTTTTTAGATAATTCGTCCACAATTTGCTTGTCAAAAAATTGAAATATTTCACAAATTACTATTTACCAGTGTCAAAGAGGCATAGAGCTAAAATAAATTTAGATTTAAATAAAAAAAAGTGTTCATATCAAATCTTAAGGGGGGGGGATCAAACCCAATGATCCCCCCCCCGTAAATACGCCACTGCAATGTTACCATGAAAATTAATATTTCAGCAAAGTACCAGCTATCCATCACTGTATAAAAACTATCCTTTAACACCAAGTAAAAACAGTGTAGGCAATCAAAAATGTCTGTTATGATGAGTAACTATCATATGAGTATACATCGCGTTCACTTGAATAAATTGTATTCAATAACATGGATTACATTTCTATATGTATAATATATTAATAAAATGTAATACTTCCTTAATACATTATAAAAATAATAATATACTCAAAGTGCTCTGTTAACGATTTGCATAGTCATTTAACTAATCAACTCAAAACATTCGGTTTAATATATATGAAAGTGGAAGATCCAAGAGGGGTAATGGTAATTAATAAAAAATGTAATTCCCCCTTTAGCTATGTATTAGTATGTATAGATACTAGTGTACTACCCTATTGAATAAAACTGAATTTAGTATTGGATAAATTGTAATTACTCCTCGACCCCTAGAATAATTTCTGAATCCGTTACTGATGTGTGATGATGTATGTATGATGGTTAACGTATGGTTATTTTTTACTTATTTTTTTTAATACCGTGTACATTTTAGTCAGAGATGTAGTTAATCCCTGCAACAAGAGCAATGTACCGAAGCTCAAAATCAGAAAAACTGAAATTCATATTTGAGTTGTACTTAAGATATAATAAATTTAAACCAAAATTGCTGATAACACTTATTACGACTGCCTAGTTTATATTTGATACAAAAATATATTATATTAAAAAAAAAAATGTATATTTAAAAAAAAATTAAATTATTAACTTTACAATTATATCTGCTGCACCTAGGTTTCTTAATACTTTAATTCGTCACTGATCAGAGTATTGAAACGTTCATATAAATTGTTTTCGTTGAAAAGTTTATTATGTATACCGGTGAGCAGAACAATTTATAAACGATACAAACACTTCGGCAGTATACACTCATAAAAGTCGATCTGGTCTGATTACTCTCTTCATGTGACGAAAAGTTCATTTTTCTTGTGTTTTCTATGTACTTAATCATCACACGTGGCATAAGTATATTATCAGATTTGAAAAGTCTAAACAAAAAAAAAAAACCGAGAGACATGTCTAACCGTGAACCGTGCACGGTGCTGTTGCTCTTGTACTGAAACAGATGCACATATTATAGGTTATAAAACGAAGGCCGGTGACTATTATATTATAAGCGAATCGACGTAGGGGAGATGAAGACTCGTTGGCAGTGACCAATTTCGAGTTTCTCATACTATGTTTCATTATTCGACATGTGTAGTTATTCATTGGGTATAATATTTACATGCGTGTTCACAGGATCGTTAGGAGCAAGTGCGTGATATTTTTCAAAACGGCTCCACGTCGGTTTCAAGTAAGACAGATTTTGAATGTTTTCACGTAACATCAATTATTTATTTATCGAATAGTACGGTTTAAAAACATGTTTATTTGTATTGTTAAAACATAGAATAATGCAAAATGCACAATGCATGCGGTGCATTTTTTTAAAAATAAATTCTAATGCGAATCATTGCTAAACATGTTAATTTCGCCTAATGTAGTGATACTTTTATGATAGAATATATGATAGTCGATTTAGTTGAACATTTCATAAACTTTTAAAACTCTACCAAGTCAATAGAGGTTTAGGTTTTCTGAGATAATGTTTTTGAACGTAATAACTAGTTGAGATGATTTCATAAATTTGTTTTATTAAGTTTTAAAAAGAAACTAAAATACTATTAATTTATAAAATAAATATGTTGCCAAAAGTACCTTTTTTTAAAAAAAAAGCCAATAAATTTTCCTCTTAAAGAATTGTTTGTACTATATAAACGTGCTTTGTGCATCTTATTGAAACATTTAACATATTATATTTATCAAATATTTGGAAATACTTTTGTTCCTTATTTCTATCCTTGATAATAATTATTGTTAATTGTTATCATATCAAAGCATTAATTATAATTTGCGATTTATTAATTTTAAATGTCAATTATAGTTTATATTTATATACAATCATACAGGATTCTCCATTACACGTTTATCACTTTATACATCTAACTTAATATTTTTGTCAGTTATTCATGATAATACGTTATCGTCGGATTAACTTATCGTGTGAAGTGTGTCAATGAGAGCATGCTAGATCTTAAATCAAAACAAAATGTAAGTTATTTATTGAAAATACATATCAAAAATATGATTCATACGTATATTTTATCATAAATGAAGTTACTACGGACCATAAGAATGTGACATTATATTCACTACTCTTCAATCAATATTGTGATCCCTAATTAAGACAATTGTCATTTTAACTATATATATATAGTTATATAGTTATATGTCATATTGTTATTATACAAACACAAAATGATAATAAATATGTATGACAAATGTATATTTATTTATCGAAACATACCCACACACACATACACACAAACACAGATGTTAATAATAGGTTATCAAAGTTTAAGACACTTAAAAACTAAATAATTTGTTCGGCTAAATTAAACCATAAAGTATTATTTTATTTCGGTAGTATGATTTTTGTATCCGTTCAACTTATTGGCTTTTCTATTATACCTAAAGTTTAAACATACAACTTTAAATATTCAATACAAAACTTTTCCTTAATATCAGCGTAAATATTATTTTCGGAAGTAAATATATGATTTTGTATGATGTTTAATTATTCGTAAAAGACAATGATGTATAGATTATGAATATGACGTAATGTAACACTGTATATTTTGTTCAGTATGTATCAGCAAAAATATTTAGTGAGAAATGACGTAAATTACAAGTTAATATAATTATAAAAGGCATGCCACTGACTTCAGAATATACATGATAAAATAATTTATTTGTTATTATAATTTTCATTTTTCCGATTTAATTTACTTAAGATAGATAGTAAATTCTAACAGATGTATTTGTGAATAACGTTTATTCAAACCTGTCTAAATTCATTTGTGCAAACTGTGTAATTCGATTTATTAACAATTCATAATCATAATATTGGTTGATACCAATCCAGCGCCTATGAACGCAACAGTTAATTTACATAATAATTAAAATCTATTTTTTCAAATATTTTTTTTTCAACTCTCGACATCGTTGGATGTAGTTATTAAATATAATAACCTGTTAGTTACCACACATTCATAATATGTATACATTAAAAATTTGTTCACTGCGTATTTTTCTTCCTAGAGTTATTTATTTTACACATTTTGTGGTGAAGACGAACAATATTTTACAATTTTCTCAATTGAATATGTTTTACACGATTACATATTAGGTTTACGTTTTAATTAATTAACAATTTGTTTTTTCAGCTGTTTACAGAAGTGTTAGCTATACGATTTTTACTGGCGGTTATCAATTTTAACAAACTGTATCTACCAATAACTTCCTAAAAACTAAACATGTACAGTCAACAAGAAGCATTTAAAAAGGTATAAAAAACAATTTTTGTTCTTAATTTATCATAATGAAGTATGCTATCCGTATAAAATTCAAGTTAATCGATAATAAGATGACCTGTTGATCCAACATAATGAATATAATAAATATTGATGTATATATCATTTTAGAAAATAATATAATTATTCTTTCTAATTTAGAAAAAGTAGTGGTTTTTGTAGTATTCTTATCGGATATTACAGACTCAATAAATTATTTCATCATCATTGTTTGTTTCTATATTTCGAGTGCTTAACACGTATTAAATGGAAATTATGATTGCCTATACTATTATGTTCTTCAAGTATTTTGGTCATTAAAAGAAGAAAAGTATTTTTATCAACCATATAATATGCTCATGAAACTATTTACTATGATACTTTCAATGAGTTATTTAACTTTCAAAAAATATATACTTAGTGGGCAATCATTATTATTTTTTTTTTGAACAAAATTTAATTTCCCTACTATCATTCACTAAGTACGAGTAATTTTATTTCCAAAAATACGTATTAACACACCTATACAAATTTATGGACTAATTTTAAGTGGTCTAAAATTGTATTATAACTGCTATTTAAAAAAACCATGGGAGGAGGATAATAATTGGAATAAAAAAGTTCATTCAGTACGAAGAAGACAGTGATTTATGTTGATTTAGAAAGATTTTAAATAAATATTCTTAAAAAATGTATAAGTAATTGTCATTTTTGGTTTGAAATATGTGGCAATATTGATTAGCTATTCTTAGTCGCGAATATAATAGTATTATACTCATTAGTCACTATGATATAACAATTAAATACAAACTTCGATATTATTATAAAACTAGAAATTAAATTTGATACGGTGCGGAATCGCCAGTACCCTATAGGCTGTAATCTAATTATTGGTAGAAAATGTAATGTTCCGAGAGAATTTTCATCAGTGAAAATATAAAGCCAAACAAATTAAATATAGACCGATGTGATAATATGATGCTGATGACGGTGGAATTTTATCCTTGAAAACGATAAGTTGAGCTCAGTGGTATTTGTATTGAGTTTAGATTTTTGATCACACAAAAACCCTAAGATGAATACATATGAATGACATTTTCAAGCCTTAAGCAAAATTAGTTTTATAATAAAAGAACTATCAAAGCCGATTTCATTGTTCGTGAAAATAATTTATTTTGTCGTATTTTGACCTATATAATGGTTTATAAATTAAGTTCATAGTAAATTTATAACTTTTAAAACAATAAATTATAAATTTTATGTAATAATAATAAAAGTAAATCAGCCATTTTCAAAACGTTATTTTCGGTGTAAATACTGAAAATATGTAAATAATGTAAATATGAAAAAATATGTGTAAATACGTAATTTTAACTTAAAATGTGTACGAAAAATATCAATTGAGCCCACCTCTAAGCAATTTAAAAAAGTAGATTAAAAAAATACGAGAAAAATTCGATAGTTTTTCTTTTCATTTGGGAAAATTATTCAACATTTTGAAAAAATATCTCATTGAAATACCAGTAAGGTTTCACTTCCTGATTTTTAAAATAAAATTGTTAAACCACTGTAAACCCACTTAAACGTGATGATTACGGGTGTAAACGAAAATAGTTGAAAAACCAATACATTCTATTGCTTTACTCGGAAACCAAAATAATCAGTCATGCCTACATCACGTTTCAATATTCTATCCGTGTTATTGTATTGAGTATCCAAGCATGAACACGATTGCCTGTAAAATATATGTTAATATTTGTTTTTTTAATGTACCTAATAAAAGAAGTAACAGAGGAGAGTTATCAACAATTGCAGGAGTAAATTAGCTTAATAACACAACGAATTTTAAGAATTCAATATAACAGATAACAATGAGCCGTGTGTGTCTGTATTATTTCCTCTACAGCTGTTTTTGCATGAACACGTACGTGACTACACCCAATACACGTAGGGTGATTTAGAAGACGGTTTTTAGAACTAGTTTTAGGGATAAAAAACTTCCTCTGATGCACATTTTAAATATTTTTGTAAAAAATGTCAATTCTCAAAGTTATGAAAGCGGGATAAACTCAATTCAACTATACAAATTCGCATCATGTCACGCAAGCGTAAATAATAAATATTATTATAATATAATCATCTGCGAAATCGTTTAATATTATGTTTATTAAATCGTCGTCATATAGCTTAAAGATATTATGTTGGATAAATCTACTCACTTATAAACTTCGGATTATGTTGTGTGCGTTGTCTGTATCGCTGTTTACTCTCAGAAAATAATATAATAGGTACAGTAGTATAATAAGGCAGTAAATAATAAAATACACAATTTCTTCTTTAAAAATTTAAAAACTATTATCATTAAAAATTGTACTGTTTACTCATACAAACCAAGACATGATGCTGAATATATGTGCGTACAGCGTATACCAGTGTTTCCCATCTGTTTTTATTCTACACCCCCCTCGTAGATTTTAAAAATCTTATACTTCCCCTATGAATTACAATTTAAAATTAGATGGCCTCTTTTATTATTATTATTATTATTTCCAAAAGTAGTAATATGAAATAAATTACAAAATTATAAGAAGTCCATAATCAGCTATTACATAATTGAGTACATAACTTATTGTTTTTAATTTTATAATTTTAGAGATGGTAAATTTGCAAAATTTATATTTTCTTTTTGCAATTTCATCATCGCTATAGTACCTCCATGCAGTACCTAAATTTCTGCTAAGAGGGGAATTCCCCTCTCCATTGGGAAAAACTGAAGTATACAATAGATATACGAATCCGATAGAGTTTACAGATTATAAAAACCAACGAGCGCAAAACTCTTAATGTATGCATAGAACAAATAATAGGTCAATTGTGCGAGCAATTTCGTAAAAAATTGAATTGTATTTTGTTATTTGTATAAAAGCGTTATCATTAATAGTCGATAGTTTATTTTCATTAAATAGAACTTATGAAATAGTATAATACTTTGAAATTTATTTATAAGGGAATGATTTGTTTAATTTTAAAACTCAGTCGGACCTGGTGTTCTAAAACTTGAATCGTCATCGTTTACGAAACTTCTCACGCTACCCAATTACTAATTTTTCAATATTTTTATCCCTTTATGGATCTGTATATATGGGTATCGTCACACAAATTGACCTAACGAGGAAGAAATAATTCTGACCACAAACATGAATTATTCATCTATCATTCCATTTTTTCGTCTTTTCTATTACACCAGTGTATTATATTCTTAATTAAAGCCGTGTTCCTAGATCGTTGTATATTATTGTCTTTTGAAATATAACTAATTCATTTTTGTTTGGTTTATCGTACAAGTTTCTAAAAATTAAAAGAGTCTCTCTTAAGTGTACGTCGGGGTTTTTATATTCAAGGAAATTTTAAGCATTTTTATTAGGATCAAATACAGAGCGGTTTGCGGAAATAGTTCTACTTCGGATTTCGAAAATTAACAAGTTTGAAAATCCATTTCTTATTAATAAGTATTAATATTAATACTAATAATTTTATCACACCATTAACATATTATTAATTCCATCATGTTGAGGTCGAGATAAGAAAAATTAAAAAAACATGATAATTCATTAGTTTTATTATAATAAAGAATATGTTCCTGAATTTATATAATGTTATCATTATTACATTAGATCATTCATCATTAATGACGTTCACGTGAATGAATTAATATATGATATGTTTTACACATAATAAACTTAACGATAAGGAACACGTTTTTCGTTGTTGTATTCATACTGATAATTAGCTGCTCGTACAAGTTTACAAAATTTTGCCACAGACACACAGTCCGCCGCGTACATTTAAAAAGACCATACTTTCCCACGAAATTAAACTGATCGTTAACAATGTATACTTTAAAGACTTTAAAGTTGGTCCCGTCCGACAATGATTTGCTGCGGAGTAGAGTGGTTGACTTGAGAAGTGACACGGTAACGCAACCGGACATCCATATGCGTCAAGCTATGTTTGATGCCGAAGTCGGTGACGACGGTTACGGCGAGGATCCCACTGTAAACCGTAAGTTAATCACTAAACCGTAACGTGTTTCATTGAGTTTGATTGTGCAGTTATAATTTTTAGTTTTGGAAGAAAAAACATCAAAGCTTTTTAACAAGGAAGCTGCGTTGTTTTTACCAAGTGGACTCATGGGGAATTTGATTGCAAGTAATTACACAATTTTTATAAGAAAAATTTACACGGTTTAACAAAATGTAAAACATAGACTACGTAAGATATTAGTTTTAAAGTTACGAAAGTTACGAGTAGTTACGAAAGCATAATTGGTTTCTGTAAACAAAAAATCCTCATTCTTGGAGTGACTCTGCAAATTATTAACTTTAAGGAACGTCTAACAAAGTTTGAAAAAGATTAATATTTATATGATTTTTAATAATAGTTACAAAAGTATGAGATTTTTCTATTTGGGTTAACTCAATTTTAATTTATTTAAAACTAAAGTTACTGGTATTGAAAAAACAGTAAAGACTAGATAAAATATATACATTTTTTTATTCTTTATACCTACAAACAATAAATTTAATTTAAAATCAAATTATTTAACTTTGAAAGAAATACTCGTTTTGAAATATTAAGACTTATTTGAGACATTTTTAACTCAATTCAATGTGAACGAAATAAAATGAATTTAAAATAGGTCTGCAATAAATGTTTTTCTCGAAAATATTCATTTTCTAAAACTCCATTAAGACTTAACGGCTTTAATCTGTTTTTATTAACAATCATAAAAACGGCTATTTAAAATATGTAAACCACAACTTTCTGCGAAATAAATGTTTTAGAGATTTTACGTGAAACATTATCACTTCTTAAAATCGTTAAAAAGAAATAAAAATTATTTTTGTAGATCTTCAAAAGAAAAATAAATAATTTATTCACGAAGTCTATGTTGAAAATGAAATATTATAAAATACTATTACAATTATGTAAACAATGGGATACTTGTACACTAGAAACGAACAAGTTATACGTGTATAATAGCTTAAATTCTGATGCGATTTTTTATCAGTGGGAGTCATACATTTTGTGTTGAATACATTTTACTAAACATAAGTAAATTGGCCCGTTCTTAAATGTCTACCTATAATAATAAATATGTAGATCAGTTTAAATTTTAATTAGTGATAAACCGGTTATTGAAATATACTCCCTGTCGATTCTTGTTCGGTTTCTAATTTCTTTATTCGGTTCTCGATACCATATTATGAACATATTCGTATTACATTATAAAATATAAATAATTTTTATAATTTATTAAAAAGCTACATAAGGAAAATTGAGATAGATCTCACTGTGGTATTTACTAATACTATTTTACCCAATTAAAAATTAAAAGAGTACGAAAAAAAACAAGTTACTAATTATCTACTAATTCAATGTAATTTGTGCATGCATTATTATTATTAAATTATTTATAATATATACATAAAATATCACTACAGTTATTAATTAAAGTTTAAATGCTATTTACTAAAAGTTAAAAATATGAATTATAATTCATAATTCATAATAATTTATTAATTTTTATAATATACATACTTACAACTTAAGTCTAATATTAATCTATTCTTTAAGTTTTTATACATCTCACTTGGATTCTTTTTAAAATATGTAATCTGCAGTAAAATGAACGTCGCTTCCGGATTAAAAAATTTCAATATTTTCCTAAAAAATATTACAATAGTTGAGTGCTTATTACGCACGTCTATCAAAGTAAAATATGTTTGGTCATAAAATACATATAAATATTATGAACTTCAAAAGTAATTTAATTTTACAAATTAGATGATTAATTAATGAACCATTTACTCACGATTAAAAATAGTTAAAATTAAAACAACTTCGATAATAGTTTATTTGCGTGATTAAGTAACTAAACATAAGATGAACTAATTTAACTTTTATGAATCATGTTTTTTTACAAAAAAAAAAAATATTTATTAATATTACTCTAATAGTAATTGAGACTTCACATCAAAGGTAATTAGCCTACTTTTAATTAATAATGTATACAAGTTGACCTCCCCCATATCGTATTTGCTTGCCCTGTCTGTAATGCCTAATTTTAATTAATTCCCTTAAAACTCTCAATATTTATTTCAACTTCTATTCCATACTCATAACTAAATCTAAAACAGTCATCAAAATTATAATATGTTTTTATTTTGGAAGTTGGCTGTACTATAAAATATACTCGTAAATTGTAATTAATATATTTTGTATCTATTATTGTAATTGTTGAGCTATCATAGTTGTAAATCTATAGCTAATCAATCAAAAAAAAAAAAAAAAAACAAGTTATAATATCTCATTTTTTTTTCAAAATTTATCAAAACTAAATACCTATCTACAGGTGATTTCCCAGTTTACTGACACCCAGTTCACCGATATCTAGTTCATGTATACTCAGTTCATCGACTCCCACTTCACCGACACCCCGTATTTCATAATTGAAAACTATAAAAATTTTAAAAATATTTATTAAATAAAGAAATACATTGAAAATGTGACAAAAACGAGAGTTTATTATTTAAAATATGTCATTTTCAAACCGCGCAGAACAAATAATATTGTACGAGTAGAATATATTATGTAGATATCTAAATGACTAAATTTAACAATATTCTTTTACTAAAATCATTTAATGAATTAGATTTAATTCAGACGTGTTTACAGAGATTTTAAATTACTCTTGTGGAACCCCAGTACTCTGCGGAGCACAGTTTGCAAACCGCTGTTTTATATTATAAATAAAGCGAAGGATTTATTGGATTTACAATAGGATTTTTTTTCTGCCTGTAATCACTAATGGCGAATTTGAGACAGATAATATAGCTATAGAGCTTCCTTTGGACTTTTTTTTTTTGTAATCGAGTAGAGTTTAACAAGGTAAAGATGTGACACCGGTGATCACTTTTTAGAGTACAGTAGACTTGGCCCGAGATTTGCGTCAAGTTCTTCTACACATGAGAAATTTGGTTGTTCTGAGTGCTCTGAATAGATCATATTATAAATTAATAGTGATATTCATGTACAATAATATACTATACATATCTACGTTTTCAGTGATGGTTCATTCAAAACAACGTGGAGGCGAAGTAATAGTCGGCGACAAATGTCATATTTTGTTGTGGGAACAAGGTGGAGCTTCACAGGTCATATTATAACACTAATGATTAATTATTATTATTATAACAATAATTGAATACATAAAAGTCATTGATTATTATGATTATTCTTATTGTTTGATGAGAGCGAGTTGAAAAAGATAAAAATAAGTTTATACATATATTTTAAACAGATCGCCGGTTTGCAATTACGAGAAGTTCGTAATTTGGCTAACGGTACATTGGACATGAAAGAGCTTAGCGAAAAACTGCGGCCTGAGAGTCCAGACCCTCACGAACCATACACGTCGCTCGTGTGTATAGAAAACACTCATAACTATTGTGGCGGAACTGTATTGCCTATCGAATGGATTGATCAGGTAACAAAAATAATGACTTGTTTAAAACAGATAATTTTGTTATACTTTGGATTAAATTATTATTATTTTTATGTACTTTTTTGATGGGAATTTGTATTGTATTTAAAAAAAAAAAAAATTACACGTGTTCTATTAATAACTTTAATACGGTACACAATATAAATTATAGAAAAAATCACATTTGTTTAATTTTTTTTGTTTTTTTATTTGGTTCTCTTATAGTCTAATTAAATCGGGTTTTAGTGAAACAATATGTAGTACTTATTGTTTATAAACAAAAGTTGTATGGTAGAATCATTATAAACAGTAAAATAATTCAACTGCGCTTTAGCACTTAAAATCGCGTGGGTGATAAATTGTTGATTAATGTGTATACCAAGAAATAATTATTTAGTAATGCTCGTTGTTTTAATGGGTTAATTAATATTAATTAAAATTAATATTAATTGATACAATCGCCTTCCGATTGGTTAATCTTGAATAGCAATCGATAACTTCGGAATTTTGTATCTTGATTCATAGTTATTAGTTTCAGATATGAAATGATTTTTGGGTTCAAATTTCATTCGAATTTCATTTTCAGAATTTGAACATTATATCGTTTAATATTACTTTTATTTGAAGTAGTTTATACGAATACACGAGAATCGCCATAAATTGAAGTTGAAAGAGATCCAAAAACACAGTTCGAATAATATTTTTCGAGTAAATTAATAAAAATTACTTTAAAAATTCTTTATAATATATTTTTCTAAACTTCAAGTTTTTGATTATTAATGGCTCGACTTTTGCAATTTGTCAGTATAATGTATTTAAAAATTACTGATAAGATATATTTAATTATATGTGTGTATGGTAAAAGAAAGCAGTATGATCCACAAGTTTAGTTTAAAAAAAAATGATATTACTTCATTGCTGATAACGATGTGTATGATATTTATGTATATTTATATAACTTGAGGGTTTAATGAATTTTGATTTTCATTCAATATAAACGTATTTATTTAACACTGATTCAAGAATATGTTAATACATACTTAATTCATGGTCGATACGTGTATCGACGATTAATTACATAAATAAACAGGCGAACGTTCGCGTAATATTAAACTTAAACTGTTTAACAAATTTTAAGCTACGCAATTTTTTGAAACTCGTTTAAATTTTCCCGAGAAGGGGGTTCAACACCCAAAACTCTTCTCTTAGCCCTTGTATATGTATAATTATACTTTTATACTGTGTATAAATGACGTACACGGTGTGTATTTTGTGTATAATTTTAGTTGGGAAAATATCTCAAAAAGATCAACATACCTTTGCACATGGACGGAGCCAGAGTGTTCAATGCGTCCGTAAGTCTCGGGGCCCCAGTCAGCCGAATAACAGAGCACTGTGATTCCGTGACGTACTGTCTAAGCAAAGGACTCGGGGCGCCCATCGGCGCTGTTCTCGTCGGCAGCCATTCATTTATCCAAAAGTAAATAATACACATACGTTTCCCATAAAACATTTCAATTACTTTACTCGATTATTCGTGCTTTACCCGTGGACACGTGTCGTACCAACCAGTGATTCTCAACCTTACGGCCGCCAACTAATTATTTAGCACCGCTATGTTTAAATTTTAAACGAACAGTGCGGCTACATTGTGTTCAGTGAACAAAACTCAATTTTTACGAGTGTACATAATTCAAATACTACCGAAAATATAAACGTCTCCAACTTTTAATGAAAACATTAATAGTAGCAATCAAAAAAGTCAAACAAATATTGAAATAAAATGGCGTTACGGCACTAAATATGGTTCGACATACTCAAATGAAAATTTTAAGAAGTATTCTTTAATTTCTCATAATACGTGGTATCAGAGAGTATTACTACAACAAATTGAAAAATAGAAAATCATTAAAACCGAACAAGCTCACAAGTTTTACCGTAGAGACAAATCATGTTTAATCTAAAAATCCGTGATGATCTATAAACGCGTAGCGCAGTTTATAACAGTGTTACAAATAAACACAAAATATTTGAATGAAATTCGCGAAAACATTCAAATACCAATTTAGGGATCGCTGCTTTAAAAAGGTTAAGGATCACTGGTATAAACCATACTTAATGCGGTCGCGATTCCGCCCCGTGGTTAACACTGTGAGACGTGCGTGTTGATGTGTTGTGCACTACAGGGCCCGGAGAGTGAGAAAAGTCTTGGGCGGCTCAATGCGACAAGCCGGTGTCGTGGCCGCGGCCGGCGTGTACGCCTTGGACAACTGCGTGGAGAGGCTGGCCGACGATCACAGAAACGCCAAGAGGATCGCTTTAGGTATACTACTATAATATCATACATACTTAAAGTGTCCCGTGTCGTGCCCGACTAGGGTGGAATATAATATGTGTGTTCAGCTCGCGGAGTCGTGTTGTCGACATTTTGTCGCCACCGCGTATTGAAAACCGACGCATTCAAAAACCACCGCACGCTTTTCAATTTGACCCTAGAAAGATAGATAGATCAAAACCGCACTCTATGTATATATAGGTTCGTTTCTTACAAATGATGTCAACATTTCTTTTCTACTTCTAAATCATTAATCATTGGATTCGTTTTACCATACAATTTCATAGGACACAAAAGATTTACGCAAGATAAAAAAAAAGAAGGATATTACGAAAAAATAACCAAACGTAAATCACTTTTTTTATTTTTTACCAATTTAAAAAAAAAAAATGCTATGTAATTTTGTATTGATTTCAAAAATGTATTATCACCGATGAAACAAAAAAAGTGGAGTGTTTTCCTATCAATTTTTCGAGTAAAATTCAAAAGTACTTTGTTTTTAGGTACCAAAGTCCTAAAAAAAAGTACGTGGTTTTATCCTGTACATTATCTGAAACGAGCGATTTTGGAATCCAACCACTGAATACAATATATGCACAACACGGTGTGCTGTGAGCTCCCATTTTATACGAGTATTTTGCAGCGCGGTGGTAAAAAAAAATTTCCAGCAAAGGCGGGTAGGGTAAACGAATAAATGTTTTATAGAGATCTCGATCAGTCAGAAAAACGTGCTTTTTATTTGAAATACGTATTATTCAACGACGCGAACGTGAAGCATCTGACTGACACGGTTTCGCGATTCATCATTAGTGACGCTGAGACAAAATATTTATCTTCAAGGAGATCAAAGAATTTGTGTGGCTCCAGATTTTTGCTGCGTTTCGCCATTGGGTACAAAAACGGTTTAACCGTTTTAATTGTATTATAATATATATAATATATTATTATATATAACGCCCATAACACTGTACACAATTTGTGTATCACAGTAATCAAGGTAAAATTAAAATTATTTGTATTTTGTTTCGACACAATGATTTTCTTTCTATCGAGTTTTCCGTTTTATTTTTTTTCATTTTGATAGAATACGATCTAGACTCCAATTTAAATGTCTGTTTGCGCATATACGTAGTTTTCCTCCTCCGTTTTGATTGCGGCTCTGTAACTTGAAAACGCTGCGTGTACGTGCGGCATATTAATCAGTCGTCCATCCAAGCTGGGTATAATATAATTTCGTTATTATTCGTTCGTCCAACAACACTCATCACGACTCTAGAGACGTATTTAGGGGTCAAGGGAGGCTTGTGTCCAGGCGGTAAAATTTAGGGGGATAATATTTTAAGATCCACTTTTATATATGGTATTCGGTCAAGGAAGGATAGTCTAAATTAATGTTACCGGGAAGATTATTAACAATGTGTAAAAACTAAAATAAAAACTAAAAATATCAACTCATTAACATATGTATAAATATTTGTATTTTTTATATCTAATACGTTTTTAAATTCTCAGTGTAGTGAAAAATGTATTGGTTTCATCATAAAGTGTATTTTTTAAATGTATGTACCACTGAAGAAATTTGTCAAGAGCAGGCGTTTTTTTCTAATCTGGGGGATATAAAAACCTAAATATGTCTCTGAACGGCCCGTCAACTCGTACTTATACCATGGTATCAATGGTCCGCGGGTCTTAAACCATTTCAGTACCGTCGACAACAGTACTCTGCATTCTGCAGTCGTCGTAGTTTCATCATACGTCATGCGATTTATACGATTATACACGTATCACGCACCACGCACTCCGTGAAGTGTCTGAATAAATAAATAAATATATTACATCATTAAACGTGTTCACACACCGATGTACACCTGTAGTCTTGTGTTTACAGCCATCCAACAGATGGCCAGCCCCTACGTGACCACCGACCTGGACGCGCTCGACACTAATATACTGTTGGTGAACATCAACTCGCCGCACGCCGACGCAGCTTACTTCATTGCCGAACTGTTGGAGGTAAAAATGAGCAATACATATCTTAAGCAATAAACGCGCGCGCGGTAAAAAATACAAATAGACTCCGGGGATCTGTAGAGGATATTTGTTTGGTAAAAAAAAATGTGTCGGGCCTTTCTCGACTGTTGTCAGACGGGGCAGTGGAAATAACTTAAAATGGGTGAAAAAAACATGCCTAAATAAGTATTAATAAGTGCATTAAATACACGCGTCACGACGTTTTCCTCTTGTTCGCTAAAAACCGTTGCGCGAGTGTACTGTCATATGATTACGGAATATAATATAATTACCATTCGTTGTATAACAACGCAGCAGCAACGTGTCAAATTTCACGAAAACACCCAACACGTTTCTGGAGTGCATTCGGCGGTGTACGTACGTAACGTGAAAAACGTTAATCCGAGAAAAATCTAGTTCCAATTGTGCAGTAATGAAAAGGGACGACTGCGGCGGTAACGGGTGCACATCGTACGCCGTGTTATGACGCCACGACACTGTGTCTGCAACGTTCAGGCGGATAAAACGCACGAACGTTGGGCGATCACGCATCGTTGCATCCGTCGGACAAGAGTTATCGCGTTTGTCACACAGACCCGAAACACCCTGTACACAGTGTGTCCGCGTGATTTTATTTATTTATTCGTATGGCATAGACAATGTAAGAATATATATAATTTATGTATAGTAATAAGCAGGTAGCAAAACAGAATATAATGACAAGTGGTATAAACAACAGCGTGATAACACGAGACTAAGTATACCACCCGTGATGACCCCCTGGTGTTCGGGGCCCAACTCGTATGCTCCGGAAGGGATTTATATAATAAAAGAAATAGAGGACCTTGTTTGCTTTATTATTTTACACAGACATTCTAGTGGCGGACCCGATATAATCTAAGGCCGAGCACAGTGGTATCATCATAGATCATTTTAGGTGGGTCGTGGCACGTTTGGACCAGGGACGTTTGGGCCACTAATAAAAATGCAACTCGTTTGGACCAGGATTTTGTGAACCCGTTTGGCCAAATTTTTTATTCGTATATTTTACTTCAAAATAATTACTAAAAAGCCTGCTTAGACGTTCCGTTAAACTGTGTAAACTAATTTGTAGATTGTGTAGAGAAACAAATGGTACTGAATCGTTTCACTCTTATTATAATTCACAATTTTATACACCCCATCCAAATATTTTCCAAGTAATTGACGTTCTTAAAGATTTCCAAGTTCAAACTATGCTGAAAATATCATCAATTTCAAATAATAAAATTAATATACAAAGAAATGATACACTTCAAAAACACAACATACTACACATACGATGGACACAATATAAAAATGGTCAGATATCTCAATTGACGTACTTGAAGATCATTGGACAAATGTTTCAAGCAGCTCGAATTTAACATAATATAATATAAAATTATATATTTATATTTTTATGCTTATTTCTAAAACAAAGTAACCACTCATATTATTATACATATATATATATATATATATATTTAAAAAATCAATAATAGTAATAAAAATAAGAAGCAGCATTTTTAACCATGCCAAAGACAGTCCTAAGCCTGTTAAAAATAAAATGGGAAGGAAAATGCTGGTCCAAACGAGTTGTATAAAACTAATATTTTTTAGTCCAAACGGGTCTTCAAAATTGGTCCAAACGAGTTGTGTTTTAGGAAAATTGGTCCAAACGGGTCCTGCCCTTTTAGGTGTTTGGTCGGTAATTAGGGCACGTTTTATCTACTATTGCTGCGTGCACAATAACGTTTTCTACATAAATCATAATCACATGCAATTAAAAAGGCCGAAAACGCGGTAAATTGTGTGTATTATATTAAAATATTATTTTGTCGTGAAAATCACCTCGAATTGATAGATCCAATTACCGAGTCGATCATGGAATAAAAAAATTAAAAATTAAAAAAATGTTCACTTTTAACGATCCAAAAGCATACCGTAATACCAATTGCATATCGTATTAATAATAATAAAAATAATAATGAAAATAAAAAAAAAAAAAAATAGTAATAATAATAATTAATAATTGTGATTGTCGCATGTGTGTGTGTGTGTGTCGTCTCACGCGCGCCGCAGCAGGTGGAGGACGACGCGGACCCGGACAAGACGCGGACCACGGCCGTGCGGATAGGGCAGATAAACACCAAGAGGGTGCGGTTCGTGTTGCACAAGAACGTCGGGGACCGCGACGTGGACATGGCCATCGAGAAAGTGAAGTACGTGGTGGGCAAGATCGACTCGCTCGGCCGCGCGCGATGACAGGCCGCCGGGGTCCACGACGCCGTCGCCGTCGTCACCGGTTTCAGAAGCCGGCGGGTCGGCGCGGCGGACGACGTCGTCTCCGTTCCAGTACACACTACTTCGACGCTCCTTTACCGATTTTCACGTGCGTATAACACGACGCGGCGGCGGCGGCGGCGATGGCTGCGAAAACAAACGTCTGGACCGAACGGTTTTTGTTCTTCGTGCGCCGTCTCGATTTTCACAACGTACACTCTCGTCGTGGTCAACGTACACGTATGACATACAAACGCCGCTGTAGTCAGGGGTCGGCTCTAGCGGAATCAAACGAGCGTAGAAATTGAAATTAGCCACCCCCAAAAATAATTTTAAGCCCTGCCCCCCGTCCCCCCATAAAATACGGAAAGTTTTACCCGCCCGTGTTTTTTCGTGTGACGTACTTGAAAATTAATTTTTGTTTTTTGTTTTTATTCACACGAAAAGGTATTATCGATTATGTATTAAATAGCAGGTACCCACTCTTTGACGTATTTTTTATTTTAAAATCCAATGTGAAATATATTATTGATTTTTATTTTTTTAATCATACGTTTAATTATAATATATTATCATAGGTATAGGTGTACTCGTACATTAACTGTAGTGTTTTTAAAATATTTTTTCCCTTTTAATCTTACCAATATCGAAATCTTAATTTCAATCTCATAAATAATAATAATAATGAGTCATTGTACAAATGGTAAAATACAATAAATTAAACTTTTGCGTAAAATAATAATAATACATATTATTTTATCATAAAGGTTTTAACTGATGAATTTTTAAAAATGTTTTTCTTGTACATCGATATGAACAAAATAACTGTAAGGATCGCTGTTTTGGAAATGCCGCCTCAGATACGCCTGAACCGGCCCTGGTTGCAGCCGACGACGTGTCGTCGGTATAATAAATACCTTGTATACTTTATAACTTATTTTAATATTATGTAAATGTCTTTGTATATGTCTGATGGACAAATATAAAAATAATATTCATTTTAGGGATATATTTTTTTACCCTATGATTTAATGCCATCTTTTAATGCTCGTTGCCCCACTGTGCGACGGACGGAGACTGCACCGTACACTCGTACACATTATAGGCGCGCCGTCGCCGCTGTCATGATATACACGCGTTCGCGCGTTTCGCAACGCGAAACGATGAGTTTTTATACGATAATATTATGGTAATATATTATACTTTCGAATTTTATTTTCCTGTTTATTTTCGATTTAAAATCTCATTGTACCTCTTCCCGTCCGTCGCGCACCGGTCGATTCCGGTCGCGTACACGCGCGCGCTCGAGTAACGCCGTACCCACTGTGTGCATCGTACGTAATGATGGACAAATACCCGGTAAATATATTTTTGGTAAATTCCCTAGTTATTTACCCGATATTTAAAATAAATACCCGGTAATTTGGGTAATTACTTCAAACGAAAAATATTCAATAAAATTTTGTTCATCAACGAACAAATGTTAAAAAATACCTAAATTAGGTATAGTTTTATAATTTTTATTTAAACAGATAAGTTTAATAAATGTTATTATATAACAACTTAGAGAACTATGTTATCTAATTCAAACAGATTTAAACTAAGCCTAAATATCTACTTAATGAAAAAATATTATGATAAGTAGAAGTAAAAAAAAAAAAAACATAAATTAATAAGCATAGATTGTTTATAAATTTATAAATTTAAAATATTATGAAAGATACAACACCAGCATTAAAATAATAAATTCTAATTTGTATATATTCATATAAATTATAATAGCCATGAATACAATATTATTTATGTAGGTACTTAATTTATTATAAGTTGTAATTTTCATATAGCATATAGGTAATCCTTAACATTTTGATTTTTTGTACCTTTTAAATACATATGTAATAATGTAAAATTAAAAAAAATTTTTTTTGTCAATTTATATAATTAAACAATTATACCTACACAGGTAGGTACCAAGTTTTTAGTGTTAAACAAGCAAATATTGTATTTAAATAATAATACATTGGTAATAAATGATAAACAAAATAAGCTTACTATTTAATATATTTTTTTTTAATTAATTATTTTACTTACATTCTCTGATTTATTCATGTGATCAAAAAATTTGTTGATGGTTAAAGGCTTGTGCGAATTGACAGCTAAATGAGCATCATATTCATCAACTGTTTGTATTTGATCTTCAGTTACATTAGAAGTTGTATTTGAATAAAATTTTTGTTTTATTTGCTGTGGGCAATTTGAACATTTAAGTAAATGTGCTTTCATTTTATTCACATTCATATTATACTCTTTTTGACAAAACTAGCATGACTGACGTTTATCGTTAGATATGAATTGTTCAAAGTATTTACGCACTATGTCCTTTTTTCTTCCCATAATTTTATTTTATAGTTCACAAATTTAAGCAACAATAAAAATAAATAATTTGTATTTCATTAACAAAGCAAAAACGAAAAAAAGCGCAAAAGCAAGACTAATGCCGCGTTACCAACGCATTCTTAATGCCGTAAGCGTAACGGTATATCTATATTCTACATTTCTACCGTGTGTGTATTGTAGTCATGTGATATTTTAATATACTTTTATATTTATGTTACAACCAAGGTGGAGATATATCTACCTTGGTTACAAACAAAATTTAAGCTTAAACAGTATAGCCATATGAAAAAAAAAAAAATACCCAATTTTTCAAAGGAAAAAATGACGGGGTAAATACCTTGGTATTTACCCAAAATATATTTCTTACCCGTTGGGTATGTACCCACAACCCATCACTAGTCGTACGTAATAACAGTCGTGTGCAATCCAAAAATGCTTACACAACAACGCATAAAAAAACTGTAAATTTAAACACATTTTAAACTTCAGATACTTAGTGAAGCAAAGAAACCAGAAGTAGCTATGCAATTATATTTGTTTTTATGAAAATAAATTTTCTACTCAAAATAGTGCCCGTATTTATAGCATAGTGCTTTCGGAAGAAAATGTTGTTCCTATTGGTACTAAAAATATGTATTTTTTTTTTAAATTCATAACAGTTTACAGTTTTTCAAAAAACAAGAAAAATTTACCAACAATTTGAGCAAAATATTGTTTAATATGCTATATTCTCGATTTTCATGAAATAATTTTGGTTATTTAGTTATATCTTTCAAACTAATAAGAATAGAAACTGAATATTGACCCAATATTAACAATACCTAGTTTAATACGGATTGCGGACTGAAGACTTTTTCAAAAACTTGTTATCTTATTATTTTAATTGAAAAAGTTGTAATTTGTTATATTTGAAAATTTTATAAAGTTTGAACAATAAAATTTAAAGAATAGACTTCAATCATTTAGTTTTATTAATTGCCTTCCAGAAAATACATTAAGCGCGAAGGTAAAGCCCTTTACGAGTTATTTCGTGATTTTTTAAATAACCTAGGTTATTTCCTTTAAATCCGTCAGTGTCTACTCGATGAGTACTCAGTGGTGTTTTTATTTTTCATTTATTACGAGGACTGAGGAGTGAGGACTCCTGCCAATGGCGCGTATTCCGGTTTTGCCTAGATTAGGGCAGCCCCACTCACTAATTTGCTGACTTGAATTGTTTTACGCTGACCCGAGTCTTGATGTCGTAATGTGCACGGCAAAGGGGTAAACCTTCGTTGTGGATGATCAAATTTTGATGAAACCTCGGGCCTTCAGCAGGAACGGCTGAGCTTCTTCACCCATTTCAGTCTTCCTCTGTTACCCAGTCCCAGTTAGAAAAATCCGGCGATGATTTGAAAAATAAAATGTGTGCAAACAATTTTTATACTTATTCAATCATAATTAAAATATAATTTATTACAGTGGTCTTCTCGTACTCAACTGTTAGAACCAGATTCATAATAATATTAGCATTTTTCAGCTTACGAAATATCATACAAAATTATAAAATAGGTAAGTATCAATGAAGTGGTGGTATATGAAAATCTAAAGAGAACGTCTCTCGCTTGATTTTAACGTGTTGATAAGCATAAAAAAATGAGCACTTGCCAAAATACTAACTCGCAGAATTTGTAATCGGGAATTCCCGTAATCATCAAAAAAATTAGTCAGACAGCTTTGAAATAAGACGTATTTTTAAATGGATCGACCGAGACTATTGAACTTAATACTAGACGAGGGGGCAGACGCACAAGTTGCCGTCCCTAAAATCTAAATTATGCTACTGGTTCTCAGCACAGTTCTACGATGATCGTACCTTGCAGTTGTTGCATTTTTACCGACGGGCGATCGATGGGTTTCGCGATGATGCCATGAACAACGTGAATCACATAACTATAGTGGACATTACGTACAATATAACTATATTGACGTATATTGAATTCGTATTGTGATTAATTTTGATTATTTGGACAGTAGAAAGCGCTTTGAAAAAAAAAAAAGTTGACGCACGTGAGATTTCGCATACAGATTTATACGGTTCGATTTAATCCCGAAAAAACAATGCGTTTTTAATTTTTAACATGGTATATACAATTCAAAATACTAAAATAAAACAATATTTTATGGGAAAATAATTTTTTAGAATAATTTATTTCTACGATTTTTAGTTTTATTAAATGACAACTAATGTTTTTGAAATTATGTAACGAATTTTATTTATTTATAAAATATCACTACGAAAAAAATACTTTTTTTTTGAAAATGTTGATATCTGATTCATTATTGGATCAATAGTTAAAAATATCAATAATAATTTCAAGCAGTGCCGCAACTACACCAATTTGGTATAACATGAAATATAAAAATAAATCATCAGTAATAACAAAAAATCAAAAGTATTTTTAATCTTTAAATACTACAAAATACATTTTTATAAAAAACAAGCATTAGAAATATTTCTGATTTCTGATTTGTAATTTTTTTTTTTGAGTAATTATGCAAAAAACGATTTTAATCACTTGTTAATGCATTTAAGTTTGAGCCCTAGTGATTAGTAATTAATGAAATGGGGTACAGAACAAGGAAAAACATTAGTTTAGGATAAATGCATCATGCTACTTGATATTTTATTTTCTACATGGAAAAAAATTTGATCATATATATTATATTTTTAGATGCTCTGTTTTGAATTCTGATATTACCAACTACTATGTTAAATGTTGATAAAGTATTGACAAATAGTTAGGTTGCCATAGCCTTTTGTGAAATCGGTCAGAAAAACATAAGTTGTATGCAGCTTAAATCGACTTAATCAATTGACAATAAATTAATGAATAGAATATCTTGTATGATTTCATGACGGCTTTACAATTAAGAGTTGCTATTCTGACACCAAGAGATAATAAAGTAAATTTATTGCCAAGCAACATAATATAATAAATGATGAATTACTAAGATTGAACGTTGGAAGTATGTCATAACAATTTTTATTGATGTGAATTTATTCAAACGATTTATCTATCAAAATTGTTGTTTAATAACAGTTGTAGAAATAATTAATATCAGTTTTGGGTTTCATTTTTTGATATGAAAATGTACAAGTTAAGTATACGGCCAGTGTCTACAATCAAGAGTGACTGAGTCAATAACAAAAACATTTACTTCAATTATAAAAAGCATTTACACAGACTTACACCATAGATTCATGCCAATACATTGTTATATAATTTGTGTATAGACAGAAAAAAGATAAATAAATAATTTGAGACATGTTATTTTATTGAAAGAAAACATTTAAAGAAATTTCCTTATCGTTTATTCAAATATTATAATTATGTATGTATTATTAAAAAATTTAGAGTTTTTATGTGGTCTGTCTCTACACTACCCGTGAAAATAGAAAAGGGACAATATATTTTCAATGTTACAGAATTATTCAAATTGCAGTACTTTAATAATACAATCATTATTATTTTGAAATATTTCATTATTTATGTAATAAAAATAATTATGGCCACACTATTAATATTACACGTTTGAGCATGTGCATTTATCAACAGTGCAGAACTCATATTAGACCCTCATCAAATATATATATATATACACACACACATATATAATATATTGATTTAATCATAACATTATTATAAATTACTAACACATTAATGGTTATAAATCCTTTGATGAATATAACAGCTGATCATGGATATATTATTCATAATCAAATGATAATACTGATAAGCTTAAGAGTAGGCATGAAATATAGGACTTAAAAACTGAATAAATAATTGTCCAAGCCCATGTATAGGGTTTTTTTAATTTTCATTTATTCAAGTATAACTTTTTTATTGGTAATCTGACATAATTTAATATTTTGAACACTTTTTATCTAACAGTAAAAAGTTTGCTGGTAGGATCATTTAATTTTCAGGTTAAAATCACACAGCAAGCAATATTTTGAATAAATGTTTTACTATTGTTAAAAATAATATAAATCATAATGAAACCAATTAATAAACATTTTAAATAATTTAAAATGTTTAATAATTTCAGGAAAATCTAAAGACTAAAGAATATAAACTGTAATTTTTTGAATATATAACTGATTATAAAAAAAAAAAAAAAAATGATAACACTTTTATTTAAGGATTTGGTGGAAGAAGTTCAGCTGGTATTGTTGATTTTTCACCTAAAAAAAAAAAAAAAACAAAGTTTAAGAATAAATAAAAAAAAAAAAAAATGAAATTTACACTTGTAGTCTTTAAATGTCTGATAAATTGTACATACATTTAGGATTTTTAACAGGAACATTAATTATTATTTAATATTTAGTATTCACAGATAAATGTAAGTATTAAAAGTATTTTCAAATTATTTTTATTAATTTAACTATAATTCGCAAAATATTTTGAAGATTTAATATTAGAACAGCTAAAAACAGTACATTTAATTTTCAAGTCATGATTCATTTATAGACAACTATAGAATATTCATTAATAGAGTAATTAAAAATTTTCAAATTTAAAGACCAATAAATTTAACTTAATATTGCATGTGTCAAATGGTAAAGAACAAAGATATTTTCTACACTTTACTTAATCTTTTAAACTATCAATAAAACTATATAAAATATTAATCATTTAATATTTGTTTGCTTACATAATTAACACTCATTAAATAATTATGAGATTATGAAAATTATATAAATAAATTTAACAAAATTTATCAGAAAATTTATTTTATATTTTTCAATAAGTATAAATAAAAACTAAAATAAATTCATCATTCTTACCACTTTCTTCATCTTCATTCTCGTCATTGTCGGAATCAAAAGTGTTATCAGGAATATCATACAGACGAATAAGTGGCTATTTACAAAAACGAATTACAAATTAATATTGTTATAAACGAATGTGTCAAATTATAAACCTTATAGTATTAAACAGAGCAGGATTGCACTGTTATTGTGGTACTGTGTACACTTCACATGCATATAATTAAATGATTATATATACTATATGAAAAAAATTCATATAGTTAAATGAATTTATTTTTTTGAATGTGCATGCTATCAATCATGACTTTTCAAACAGGAAACTTTACCACCCACTAGTGTTTTAATTGGATGCTCTGTCTATTACAATAAGGTCTATATAAGTTAAACTAATGAAAATTCAAACCTTGTTCGGATCCTTCATAATGAGGTATTTGCCATCCTTTTGCTTCATACACAAATCTATGATGCATCGCAGAATTCCCCATGCATTGTCCATGTTAAGATTTATTTGAGTGGCAAACTCAGTAGGCTTGTATTGTTGTGTGCCTAATATAACATGTTTAGTTGAGTCGCGAACTTGAACACGGCTTACATATCCAAACTTAATGTAATCTGAGCCAGCTAACAAAGCTTGTACTGTCCATTTAGCTAATTTACAAGCATTGTTTCGCAATTCAGTAGCCAAAACTCCTCCACGTTGTACGTCTAACTTGTGACGCCAATCAACACCACCAGACAACTAAGAAAAGAAGTTAAACAAATTTTAATTTTTTATCGTATAATACAAATTAATTTAAATTAATATATTCATACTTTTGAGTCCCATTCATTCAGAGCTTTAACGGTCAAAAATTGTAAATCTCCATTAGGTACTTGTAAAACAGAGTCATGTTCACATCTAGCAACTAATACGATTCCATTATCCAAATCCCATTTGCGGTAGCGATAAGCAACAGATGCCACTTCACCATCAGTTTCATCATCCGATATGAACGGATTGGGTTCATCAAACTTGTATCGAGGTTCTCCCTTAAATAATTATTATTGTTTCATTTATAATGAATTTATCCATGTAAAATATTTTTTTAATACTTACAGTTTTTAAAACCTGTTGAGAAAAATTATGATTGATAAATGTAGCTTCCAAAGCAAGATTCCTTGGGGAATTCAAGCTGTTGGCTTCTTCTGAAGGAGGCTCTACTGCTGTCTCATTTACAGTAAGTAAATCTTAAAGAAAATATTAACGATGAAATTAATAATCAATAAAATAAAGATAATAGCAAAATATATCAAAAATCTTACCAAATTCGGTATTATCTCTCTTGTCAAAGAACAATTTATCACCAACCTTCTCAATAACTATGTCCCAACTGTAGTTAGAACGAGTACAACACATTAAGCATGCTAATATAGTATCTGTAGCATACACATTTCCCACAGTTTTCACTAACTATACAAAAAATTGAGTTAAAATTAATGTTTATGTTGATACACAAAAAAATTATTATTATATTTAATCAATTTAATAGAATCTGACTATTGAGTTTACAAAATAATGGAAGCATATTATTCATACAAATATTTAGGAATTACAAAGTTGTGTATAAATTAACAAGTAAAAAATAATTTTTTTTCCAATGTTAAAAGAATACATTAAGATAAAAATTTTAAATATTTATTTAAGAAATAATTCACTGAACAAATACTACATAGGAATCACAGATGTTTCGTTGATAAACAATATCTTTGTCTTGCTTCAAGGAATATTTAATCAAGTTTTTCACTTTAAAAAATATCAAATAAATTGGTACATGTTGTGAATTCAGGACGGATATGTTTTTCCCCAAAAAGATACCTCAGGATTAACGTCAAAATGTCTTTTTCGCCCAAACTCAATTAAAAGTGGTTTGGTTTTTGTCCATTAGAAATATTAACTATAAAAATTAATTTAAAAAAGTTGATTATCACTTAGATTATAACTTTTTTCTTCATATTTAAATTTTTATTTTAGCAATTATTTTAAATGAATATAGTTAACGCCAACATAATTTATTATTTAAGTTTATGCAATGTTTAAACATGTTAAAATGATTGTTTTTAATATTATAAGTATATAATAAATGTCAATTACATTACCAATATATAAAATACTAAAATTATGGCATATACATATAGGTAGTGTTTGAAAATTGTAACAGTGATCACTAAAATGTTTTTATTAATTGTAATAAATAATATTTCTTTGAGTTTTAACTACAGTACCTTTTTGGGTGAAAACATTTATAACGGTCTTTAATTTATTAGTATGATATAATATATGATTTAAAATTATATATATATATATATATATATATATATATATATATATATATATATATATATATATATATATATATATATAAATATATATATATATTATAAGATTAATATAAATCATTAAATCTAGAAATTAATTCTACTCGGTCCAAGCAATGATTGTGATTACTAAGTATAATGCATTGACTTAAAATTATGGTTACAAATACCTAATTATTTTAAAATATAAATTAAATTTTTTTTTGCAGTAGCATAGCCTAGTGTGAATTTTTTCATGAACAATAAAAATATAAAATTATTTGTATGATGATATTGGTAAATCAGATAGAATAGGTAAATACAAGTGTCTCTTAAATCTTAATTTATCTAAATATAATATACAACTTACTTTTCTTATGATTGGATCATCAGTAGTAGTAACAGTATGGAAAAGTCTATCAACACGTTGCAAAGGCTTTTCATTTTTCACATTAATACGATCATATGATTTATCATAATACTCTAACGAGCCGCAGCATACACTAAAAAAGTTTTTCAATTCAATTACACCTTAATAATATGGTTATAAAAAACATTTTATATTTAACTATATAATACAACTTACAGATCTTCTGGATCTTTAACATTTGGCAATGATAGCTTAGAAAATCTAACAAAGTCCATTTCTTCAATAGTATTCCAATCAGCACGCACAGTAACTGAAGCATCACGACTCTTCATTTGCATATTGTTTTTATTCGATCGGCCGCCTTGATTTTTATTCCAACCTCTGCGTGCATTTGGATTCTTACGGTCCCTGTAAAACAATTATTATCAATAATTAAAAAGGTGTCTTGAATAATATTTTAAATGTTTAGATAAATCATTATATAGGTACATTTTTTATTTAAGGAAACTTTGCAATTTATTAGTTTCGACAATAGGTACATTTAATAATTACAATAAAAATGTTATACTTAGTTATTACCAGGACTCGTGAGTTCATGCATTTGCATATCAATCTTGCCAAGTCGTATTTAATGCTATGTGACATAAGAATCCATTTCAAGGTATTGTGATTAAGTATGTGAAATTTGATATTGCATATTTGGAGGTTTTTTAACTATTTGGCATATTTATACGTTTTTCTATTTTACTGTGCATATTTTTACCAAAAATTGATCAAAATGCAATAATTTGTATTTTTGCACAGTATATGAGTTTTAGAAACATCAAATTATTAAAAATAAAACGTATAGAGCAGATAAATTGAGTACAAACATACATATACGAATGTATAATAGGACATAGGTACGTAGCCCATTAAGCAATTAGTGGAAAACATGTTAAATGAAAATATTTACTCTTATCTTTACTCTTATCTGACCTATCTTCTTGATACTTTTACTGTGGTTTATTCTAGACTATATTCCAGTCTTTATTGTAACATATTATGTGTACAGACGTGCGTATTTTTATTTTTTAATCTACATATTTTTAGATTTTTAATACAATGCATATTTCTGAAATTTTAAAGGCATAATTCAATGTATATTTTCCCAGCTTTTAGTGCATAATTGCATACTTATTTGGGCATTTTTTAGAGCATGAACTCACGAGCCCTGGTTACAACTAATAACAGGTTTTTATTAATACAGTATAGGAAAATATCATATAAATTTTCACTAGGTTGATTAAACCTTTTATTAATTCATTACACAATAATATAAAACTTAAACATAAAAAAGCCGATAAGATAATGGTGGTGGAAGTTCGTCCTTCGTCGCTTCGCTCCTCGGACAAGATAATGGTGAGGAGTGTATAGCACTTTCTATCATGGGATCACCTGGTTTACGATAGTTTAGTTGTATGGTACTTTACATTTGAATGCAATGATAAATCATTGTAAGTTAAGTACAGGATACAGTAGTTGGGTGGGATACACGAGATGCATTGCTAGATTAGGCATTATTGGATAGATTTTGGAATTATTTTATATTATAAAAAAAAAAAACGATTCTGAACGAAGATGAAGATGTCAGCCTTAAATTGTAATATATATTTTATTTTAATATCCTAGATTGGGTTAAATTTACATTTGTCTATTCATGTGACTTCTGCTCGTGAGCATTGGACAAACCAGGATGTGCATAGATAGGGCGTAGGTAAATACCATATTATTTGCCTAAATGCACTATCGTGACGGTACCACCCGACCCCGCCGTCCATATATGCTGAATGCTCCGTGGCTACGTCTATTTAAATATTAATAATTAATAATAATATATAAAATCCGCATGTTTATGGAACTGATACACACATTAAAATAACTGGAAATTGGAAGTTAGTAACGTTCTATTCAACCATGTAAAGGTACGTTATACACCTTGTGTTTACAATCTACCAATATTTTGTATAGAACAGCTGTCAGCTACTGATTATATTATAATAAACTTAATCTATTTAATTATCTTTATCAGCTGTGATATTACATAATATTTTCATTTCTTATCTTTGAATACAAAAATTTTTATACATTTTCAACTACAAAATAATTTGCAAATATTCGTGATTTTGACAAATTTTGTCGATTTTTGAACTTCAACTGCTTATAAAAAAAAATTGTGCCTATGTATTTGAATAATTTTTGAATCACTCTTAGATCAACTTATTCAAAACCTTCTATTAAATTTTCAAGCGATTTGGTAGGGCCAAAAAATTGTTATCGACTTTTATAAAAAAAAATCTAAGAAAAATCGAATTATTCAAATGCCTATAAATAGCTAAAAAATAAACGAAATATTTTGAAAATACAACTATGTAAAGAAAATGCCTATTTAAACATTTTGTAAAAGTTTTAAGTTTCTACGACCTATACTTTTTGAATAAGAACAAATATCAAAAATCAATGATGCCTAAATTGTTATTTTACGCGATTATGTGAAAAAATTGTAATTTCAAACACTCATAAAAATTTTTGATTTTATTCCAGTGCAAATTTTTTTACAGATAATTGAAGGAAAACGTATGTCAAACTTTGTACCGAATTTACAATTCTTAGTTTTGAATACTTAAAATTTTATGAATTTTCAACTGCAAAATAACTTCAAATTTTCGCGATTTTCTACACATTTCGTAAAAATATGAACTTTTTATGCTTATAAAAAAAAAATTGTGCATTACGCTTTGAATTTTTTTTTTATACCGATAAGTTCGACATATTAGGTACCTTGTATTAAATTTTCAAGAATTTTTGTTCAGTCAAATTTTTTTTATCCACATTTCAGAAAAAAAAACAAAGAAAAGTTGAAAATTTCAATTGTCTATTTAAAGCTCAAAAAAAGTCTAAAGTTTACAAAAATTGTACTACGTATAGATGATTCCAATATAAACATTTGGTGAAAGTTTCAAGTTTTTTCGACTTATACTTTTTGAATAAGAACAAATATCAAAAATCGTTGAAGGCTAAATTATTATTTTACGCAATCATGTAATTATTTCGTAAACGTTTGAACTTTAGATGCTTATAAAAAAAAATTGTGCCTATGTATTTTTATAATTTTTGAATGGGAGTTAGAACAACTTATGTGGACCCTGCTATTAAATTTTCAAGTATTTCGTCCGAGCTACATTTTTTTTATCAACATTTATAAAAAAAAAAATAAAAAAAATCGAATATTTCAAATGCCTATAAATTGATTAAAAATGAGTGAAATCTTTTGAAAATAAAATTATATAAAGAAAATGCCAATATAAACAACTGATAAAATTTTCAAGTTTCTACAACTTATACTTTTTGAAAAAAAAAACAAATAGCAAAAATCGTTTGAGGCTAAACCGTTGTTTAACGTGTTTTTGTAAAAATTTAAATATCAAACACTCATAAAATTTTTTTGTCTGAATCTGGTAGAGTTTTTTTTGCAGATAATTGAAGAAAAACTAATGAAAAACCTTGTACCAAATTTTCAAAACTTAATTATTAAAGAAAAAAATTTTACGATTTTTCAACAACAAAATTATTTGCAAATTTTCGCAATTTTTACATATTTCGTATAAATTGGAACTTTGAGCACTTATAAAAAAAAATTGTGACTTACGATTTTGGATTTTTTTTTATCAGTTATGGAACAACTTATAAGAAACCTTGTATTAAATTTTCAAGATTTTCTGGCAAAAAAAAAAAATTTTATCGTTATTTTAAAAAAAAATACTTAAAAAAATTGAAAATTTCAATTGTCTATAATTAGCTCAATAAAAGTCAAAATACTTTGAAAATTTAACGGTGTATAGAGAACGCTAATCTAAACATTTGGTGAAAATTTCAAGTATTTACATCGATTAGTTTTTGAGTTATAGCAAAATAAAAAATTTGATTTTGTCGAAAACTGGTTTTGCGTAAAATATACCGTTTTTCTCTCATTTTTTAAGGGTTTTTCCCGGCGCGTTAAAAAAATATTGAAAATTTTTAACTTTTGACCCCCCAAAGTACCAACTAGATTCACTTTCCTTTCAGAAAAGTTGCTATATAAGGCAATCGAAGCATTTTTACTGCCCCAAATCGTGGCGACAGACACAAAAATAAATAAATAAAAAAAAAAAAAAAAAAAAAAAAAACACACATCATTGTAAAATCAATACATTCTTCACTCCGTTCAGAATCTAAAAAACCCATACAAAGTAGACAACTGAAAGAATTATTTATTTCAGTAAAAAAAAAATTATCTCTACAAGTGGATATAAAAGAAAAATGTCTAATAAAAAATTATGACGATAAACAAGAAATATTATTATTATCATTAGTCATATGTTATTTATTATATATAAAAAATCAATTACCTATTCATCTCATTTTACTTCAAAAATATAAATAAAAAAAAGTCTGTGTATTAAAAAATTTATCAAACAGACATTTACTACCTGTTAGTAACCTCATACTTTAGATATGCAATTAACTTTGTATGAATATTATTAAAAATATTTACATTATATATTGATAACCACACCCCCCTTAAAAGGTATGTACCTAAAATGTTTTAATTAGTTTTTTTTAAATAAAAATAATTTAATAATATGAGAATTACTTATATTAATATGAATAAACATACTGTATACATTGTACATACATAAAATAAAATGTTTCTTATACATAAGAAACAATTATTACATATTATTTTAATTTATCATATATTGTCTGAAAAAAATACCTTTGAAGTTTGTTCAATTTTCCAAGAGATTGGAACTGATTGGAACCACCAGGTAAGCGTGAAAGACCGCCACGGCCACCTTGTCCACGCAACATACGACCTCCTTGACGGAAATGACGACCCCGTTGGTAAGGAGGCTTTTGAACACGAGCTGTGTCGACCAAATGGAATGTATTTTCATCTTCTTCATGATAGTATGTATACTGGGTACCACCACCGAATTGAGATTGATACTTGTCTAAAATATAAAAACAAATAATTTTTTTAAGTTAATGAGACCGTATACAAATCACTATTGAAACAATAGTCAATACTCACTCAGATACTTCTTGTCTTGCGATAGACCAGTCCAATCAGAAATCTAAAAGCATAATCGATTAAACACAAAATTCACATTTAGGTATGACTAAATAAGAGAAGACTCAAATCCTCTTACTTTTCCAATGCGGTCCCCTTTGGAGAAAGGTTGATATGGCATGTCTTTGAACTGGTCGGGCATTTCGCACGGTCCCCATCCGAACGGATTGTTCTGGATTTCCGGGGGAACAAAATGTGGCACTTCTTCCGGCATCGCGTGAGATCGAATTAAAACCTTTTAATAAATCAACAGACTAAACCTCACCAACCTGAAAAAGGTGTTTCGACCACGAAGGCAGAAAACCGACGGAATAAACAACGGCAGAGAGATCGTTCGATGATAACCTAAAATTCATCATCACGCGTTATCAAGGAGATTCGTTTGGACCATGTTCTAGTGTGAATGAGAAACACGGTAACAACATGGTATCAGTAATTTGATAAGTAATAAGGGTAAGGGATCCCATAGCTCATAGAGTAATCTCTATGCCATAGATCTGCAGCCACGATGTGGAGAAGGCACGGCCTTAGGTATCTTCTCTACATCGTGCCCATAGAGTACTCTATGATCGTGCCTGCAGCTTATACCATTGATTATATAATATACATAGTATATAATATAATCAATGCTTACACTAAGTAGAGGTGGACAAAATTTTTTGAACATCGATGTTTCGATATATCGATACATCGAAATTATAAACACCGATAGTGTCGATATATCAGATTTTCGAGAAAAACATCGAGGTTTTTTTGATGTTTTCTAAAAAATTTTTTTATTACCAATCATTCAGTGCTCGGTGAACCAATTTATACTTCAGGTTCAGACAGTGGCGGCTCGTGAGTTTTTAAAGAAGTAGTGCACATTTAAAAATGTAATTTAATGAACTCACACACACACACACTGATATTAAACAATTGTTTACCGATTTTAATTAACAACTTTTTTTAAATCTGAAATGGATACTTTTAATTTTGCTGCATTGTATTAATTTTAATAAAGTTAAAAATTAAATAATAACGATCACTTGTCTGTACAAAATACAGTAAGATACAGCAAAAACACGATTGTTTTGGGGATAAATGATGATCAATGATTTACGACTTATATTAGATAATCGGAATATCAAAAACGAGGAAAAGTAAAACAAATAGTAAAGTCGACCATTACCGTCCAAAATAATCTGCTGATAACAATTAGTTCAAATAACCGATTGGTTACCTATGTGCACAGACCAGGAGCGTAATTTCAATTTATGATAGGGTAGGGCATAATAATGACCGGCCCAATCAGTGTAAAATTTTTAAGTACCTACACAAAAAAAACCGCTCGCTTCGCTCGCAACATTAATCAACTATAATTCAACACCTATTTTTTTATTGACATAAATTATAAACCAAAACTTCATTCACTTTTATTAATAATTTAACATATATATTATTCATAATTATCTTCCCCAAACAAACATATAAATATTTTTAAATACATTTTATGCTGAAAAAGACAAATATTTTTTTTTATAACATTAACAACAGTTTCTAAATAAGATATTCATATAATATTATATTAAATTTGTCAATGTTCAATTATTGTGTATTATGTGTTCTAATGTCCCATGTGCCGGCCCATGTAAAAGAAGCAGCCGGCCCAAAGTTACTTTGAAATCTAGGGTAGGGCAAATGCATACTCCTGCCCCCCCCAAATGACGCCCCTGGCACAGACACAACTAGGGATGGCAAATTTTTTCTCGACCTCGATATATCGATATTTCTAAAAAAAAAAAAATGCGTCATTGAAGTGAAAAATCCAAATATCCTCTACGGTAGAGGATATTAAGATTTTTCACTTAGATCGCAGAAATGTAGAATAGTAGTTGTAGACAGAAGTAGATTATCTTTCTTAAAATTTTTCTTCAATACACATTAATATATCTATACTTATCGCATCAGGAACATGGGTGGTTCATGTTTTCGCATAGGTATATCTCCGCCCGTAAAATACCTATACCTACATTTTTCAGTAATAAACACTAAAACGTAGCTTGCTCGATATTTTTTCACTACCAGGAAAATGTATGAATCTTTAATTTTTTTTAAATATCGATACCCATCAATAATTATCGATATCAAAAAAATATCGAAACTAAAATATCGATATAGAAATATCGATATTTTTTCAAGATATATCGATATTTTTTTTGCCATCCCTAGACACAACCTGTGCACATCTATTCCATTATAATGCGCGTGACGTGTTATGATTTGTTTTAATTTTTACACTGTTAGATTTTGCACAACGATTGTGTGAACTACCTATAGTAACTTGATGCGCGTCAGTGTTATTAACGATAACCGCTGTTTCACCCTATAAATCAGGGGCGGCCAAACGGTCGATCACGGACAGTTTCAAAGTCGATCATGTTGGAATTTATTTTTAGGGACACGCGCACGAAAATTAATCGAGATTGTAGTGATCAAATTGTCGATAAGTTTTATCTGTATAATTTTAACTACAAAATTTTCTATGAAAGTCGATCCTCAAAGGTCAAGTATATTTTTAGTAGATCGTGACCAAAAAAAGTTTGGCCACCCCTGCTATAAATAATCAAATTCAAATACATTTTCATTATCTGAATTTCTAGAAATCTTTTCAGGTACTTAGTAGAATTAGTATTTTTAATTTCTTGTGCTTGGTAGGTGGTGCACGTGCACTTGTGCACATAAATACGAGCCGCCACTCGGTTCCGAGTACCCTAATTACAGCTTATAGAACATGAAAAATACCTTATTTTCTTATATCTTATGTTACTAAGATACATGATAAATTATTTTAATAATTATTACTCATTATAATGTTTAGCGTTCTATTCGTCGTTCCAAGAAAAAAAAAATAGGTAAATACTAAATGAAAAAAAACACTAAGTCAAAGGTATAATATACACTATACAATTTTAGATTCTGAGTGAAGCGAAGGATCTTATGGTTTTACAATGATGTTTATTATTTTTTTTTTTTCTTTTTTTTCTTTTTTTTTTCTGTAAACACTTTTTCGTATAGAAATCCTTGTCCAAAAGTTTTGTCCAGCAACTCTTTAGATTCGAAATTGAACTGAGATGGTACTTTAGAGAGGTCATTTTTCCAAAATCTCCATAGTTTTTCCAGTAATCAAGAATAACGATCGAAAAACTGAGTAAAAACGGTAAAATCGGTAAAAATCCGCCGTAAACGAGATTTTCACTGTTCAGATTTTAGGTATTTAGTCATAAATCGAAAAGTATTGAAGCTAGAAACTTGAAAATTTTATCCAATATCAAATACATACTTTTTTACTTATATAATTCTTAAAAATATTTTATTTATATTGACATGTAGGTATTTATGATATAAAATTACCACAGGGTATCTTCTAATGATTAAAAGAACAATAATTTGTTTAAATGTTTTAGATGTTAACCGATTTCTTTGTTTATTCAAAGTTAATCCCGCTTTAGAGAATAATCGATCGCTAGGGACAGATGTTGCAATAGGCACAAGATATTTAATAGCTATTTTCGATAAAATAGGATATACATTCGACATATCCTTCAATATTTGTAAAGGATCATCTGATAATAGGGCATGACTGCTTTTTAAATAAAACATTTAACATGTGTGGGAGATACAACTTTTGGCTTCTGGAGCGAGATGAAATAGTAATACAATTAATAATAAAAAAAATACAAACATTTTAAAACATCGAGATAAAACCTCGATGTTTTTTCGATGTTTCGAAGACTAAAGATCGACGGTAAAACATCGTTATATCGACCAAAAAGACAGATGTTTTTTGCCCACCTCTAATACTAAGTAGGTACACGGTCTCAGAACTTAGAAGATATCTTCTGAGTTCGTGACTAAGTATAAGGTCTATGAGGGAACCATAGATCCCGCGCACGAGTTAAGATAATACTTTATTAATTTACTATATATGTCCAGTATCCACGGAAAAAGAAGAAAAAAAGGTTCTTTTTATCCGTGGGTATGTCTTAATTCGCGATCCCGCGTCACCTAGATGTCGGGACCCAAATGTCGCAGATACTAATCAATTAAATTGATGTGAATAACTGAAATTATCTATAAATAGTTTATTTTGCTTTATAGTTTACGTAGAAATAGAAGTACCAATGTAATAGATACTCACTTGCAAATTTAAGATATAGTTAAACAAAATTCTGTCTATTAACCACCATAAAAAATCAAAATCTGTTAGACTTAATAATAATTATTACAATTGGGTAATATTCATAGTAGAAATTTTTGATAGGTTCAACGGAAAACGATTGAAATGTCATTATTAGTTTCAGATATTGTTCATCTATTATAATTTATAAAGGTATTACATATTACAGAACATTTATTTTAGATTCTGAGTGAAACTATCTTTTGGTCTTACAATGATATTTATACTTTTTTTTCTGGACCCATTATACCTTTGCTCACCTTAACTGTGTCCCAAAGTTTTATCCAGCAACTCTGTAAATCGGAAATAACATGTAGATGGTAAGTTGAGGATTTATTTTTCTTTCTTCTCATTATTTTTTACTAGTATCAGAAAAAACTGTCGAAAACCCCAGTAAAAACGGTAAAATTAACTATAAAAAAGACTTTCACTAAATCTACTTTAGTTATTTAGTATTTGTCAAAACTCCAAAAGTAATTATTCTAGAAACTTGAAATTTTCACCATATATTAACAACACACATATATACTTACACTTACATGAGTCATATATCACAAGTTTCAAAAAAAAATAATAACATTTGAGCTAAAAAAAAAAGGTTGAAAATATCTCGGTCTTCGAAAGTTTATTTCTAATAAATGATTATTTTTAATAATTTTTAATACAAAATTTGAGAATGTAATACGAACTTACTTATCTACATAACTAACAATATTGAAAATGATTGGTCTGAATTGTTTTTATATGCATTTATGTGCATCACACTAAATTTCCATACACTTTTTACAGAATTGACTGTTTTTACATCAATTTTCCACTTTAATTCATTCCACTGTTTGAATCTTTAATTATAAACATAAAATGCAAGTTTTTTTGTGAATTAAATGAACTAAAAAGAACAACTAAAAGTCATGGGCAAATTTACATAATGTTGAAGGACGAGTGGCAGCTTCTTGCTTATACATCACTTATAATCACAATTCATTTTTCTGAATTAATACCATTTAATCAGTTGAAACCTTAAATTAATATATCATAGATGTATAATTAAAATAAACTCAAAAATATAGTCACTAATACAAGTTTGCAAACTATATTAATTAAAATGCAGTTACTTTATGGGTAGGTACTTAGGTACATTGGTTATTGATACATTGGATTAAGTATTTAGGATTTTTAAATAATGATATGTCATTTATACTTAATTTAACAAAACACAGATAGCGAATTCAATCATAAAACATTAATTATTTAAAATATAAGCAATACCTACTACTTGCATTAATTACATAGTCTTGAAATAGACATTTGAAACCTTAATATATCATTTGGCATGACTTATGTAGAGCATGTACCCACCCAACAGGCAACAGGACAGAATAATAGGCACAGTTGATTGTGGTTAATTTTTATTGATATTTTAACTTTTTAATAATTTTAACAATTTAAACACATAGATGTGTGGGTTTTAACGATTTATAAATCAAAATAGTTGACACTTCTATTTTCAGTATTTTAAAACGTAGTCTTATATGCAACTGAAGCCCTTGGAATGACAAACTCAAAGGTCTGAATGGTCAAGACCTATAGGCCTAAGTACTGTAAAGGTAAGCCGTCTTGAATCGTGTGGTTTTCTGGTGTCGTGGACTCCATATTTATGTAGATTTGCCCTTTTCAAAAGTCTGTTGTTGTGTTGTCCAATCCCAGATGTTTGGCCTTGTTCTTTTGGGTGTGATTGTTTTCTTCGAACTAGCAAATTTATCGTTTCGTTTTCGTATTTTGTAAATTTCAAAACACTTATTCTATCGATTTCCTATAGATTACTTTGGGTTTTTGACAATAATCCAGTTAGTTATCAGTTGTGTACATGGTCATTAATATTTTATAACTTTAACTAAAATGGCATACATGATCTCATAGCTGTTTTTACTGAAACACTTATGACTTTAATGTAAATAACAATTTATGGACAAGAGTCATGACTCTTTATATTATGCTTTCATATTTATTACATTTAAATTCATGTATTTTTTACAACACCGTAGCACACAGCAAACATATCAAATACAAAATATTACTTATCACCATAAAATACGAGTAGTTTATAGAGGGAACATTTTTTTGTATAGAATGTTGGAAAATCGAACAATGAACTCAATATAATATACATGTAGGGTAAACAGATACTGTGAATTAATCCATTTCAATAATCAAATTGAATCAACAAAATTTTTCCAACTGTTAGTTTTAGAATAATTCATTGTAAAAACTGAAAACATTCATTTTCACAAAGTTTTCTGTGATTATTACATAATATAAATAAATAATTTTGTATGAGTGATCAAAAATTATTTTAATCCATTAAAGGTTTTCATATACTTTCTTAACTTGAAAAAATAATATATTTTAGATTGTAATTGATACTTTAATCATACAAAGCCATAAACTATTTACCTGATTGAATGACAATTGACAAAACACCAAATATATTTCATAGATTTATTAATAAAGTATAATTATTAGAGATAGTTTAGCAATGGTCTTTTATTATTATTATTATTATTTCACATTCAAGTAGTTAATAAAATCATAAAAATATTATGAACATAAATGAATGGAAAAATAAATTCTGGTGAAAAGTAATTTTGACATAAAATAAATAATATGAACATAAATAGGGTACATAATTTAGTAAAAAAAGATTTAGGTACACATTCTCTTTTTTTTATTTCATTTTTATTTTTATTTTTATAATAGTAATAATAATAGTAGCAATAATAATTATACAATGATCGTTATTACTAAATATAGTAATAAACCTTACAACAAATCTAGTGTATCTAAAATAATAATTATAAAGTCTCATTGGCTCGAAAAAAAACCGCCTTTAATTTTTCCAAATGTTAAGGAAAAACTATTATTATTATTGTATATTAATATTTCTTTTTCGCCACATTTTTTCCGCGATTTTTTTATCACAACAAAATAAACATTTTTGTGTTAACAATAAACAAACTAAATAACATTTTTCGTCAAAATTCTTATATCGAATTTACTTGTCATTTACAAAAAAAAAAAAAAATCAGTATTTACATACAAATGTATTTATATAAATATATGTACAAGGAAAATCATTATGGTGAAACTGTACAGAGCAAAAAAAAAAAAATAATAATAATAATAAAAAAAATTGTGATGATGGGACAATCATAATGAAATCTAATATATTAGGTACTCGCAGAAAATTGTTTAAAAATTAAAGCTTTCATACTTTCCAAATTTTCCACGTTTTTTATTTTGAAATTTCTTATCCTACTCACATTAATCAAAATGTTATTATTAGTGTGTACAGAGTACAATTAATTTTGTTTTCTGACAGAATAAGGAAACAAATTCTCGAACAAGTATCACTATTATTTGAAAGTAATAGTAAAAGGTTAACATCATAAATGTACTCAGGAACTCATTCACAGCAGTGACAAAAATGTTTTGACTAGTACATTTATAAAATAATAATAATGATTATTCAAATGAAATTTCCTAAGGCCATTTTGTGAGCGCCATTTTGTGTTTGGTCAAATATATTTTAATTTAGTTTTGTCCAAATGGCACAGACTCATTTAACATATTGTCCATTCACTTAATATTATTTATAACTAATTTAGTAACCATTCTTTTGGTCTTAGGATGAACTAGATGCATTCATGTTGCCAAACATGCCTGACGCGAAGTTCGCTGATATTTGTTGTTGTTGCTGCTGTTGTTGCTGTTGCTGCTGTTGTTGCTGTTGTTGTTGTTGATTATTAGCTGATTGACGACCATGTTTTGGCAATGGTGGTTGTAGGTATTCATGCCTAGACAAGGTGAACACATCAATACGATCTTCCTTGCGGTATGCTAGACAGCAACGTATAAAACTCTGTAAAAAAATTATTTATTTCACAATTACAAAATATAACTGTTTAAAAATAGGTATGTTGTAACAAGTAACAATTATAGTATAAACAAAATATAATATATCTATGTTTATGTACCTTTGCTTCATTACTGACTGTAGGTTTATTAGCAAACTGTACCTCGGTAGCCTTTAAAATTGTATTTTCTTCTAAAATTGTGGCTTGAGATTGATTATGACCAAAAGGCTGAAGAAAAAGAAAATATCATACATTAGCTTAAATTATTTATATAATTAGAGCAAAATTACCTTTTTGCCATATAGGCATTGATAAAATATAACACCAACACTCCAAACATCTACTTTGGAAGAAATTTTTGGTGGGTTTTTACCAACCACAAAACATTCTGGAGGTAAATACCTATAAGAGAATACATCATTAAATGAAAAAAATATTATATATTTCAATATTACATTAGATACATCTTAATGAATAAAATATAAACCGTCCATAGCAAAAAATGACGTATCTCACTTGATTTCATTTTTAAATTATGACTATATTTGTAGAGATAATAATTTTTTCCATCACCCACAAAAATAATCGTATTTTCAGCTATTATAATAGCTTAAAAAATAAATTTAATTATAAGACATGTAGAATGTAATATTGATAAATTAACATTATAATTTGGTTCACTCTGATAAGTTTAGGAAATTAAGATACAACCCTTTTCATTGCTACAGCCAAAATATACATTATGTATATTTATTTTTCTTTTGCTTACCAATACGTTCCAGCTCCCTGAGACGTGAGGTCCATTCCATGGTCTGGATTATAATTTTCCTCGTCCATCACTTTACTTAGGCCAAAATCTGTGATTTTTATTTCACCACAAACATTCCCTTCGGTAAGCAATATGTTTCCTTGAAAAAAAAAATCAAAATAAATAATACATTCAGACTTTTAATTTCATTGAAATATATAATATATACCAGGTTTTAAATCATAATGTATCACAGGAGGTTTGATCTCATTCAAATATTTAAGTGCTGATACCACTTGCATAACAATTGATCTAGCTTCTCGTTCAGCTATTGTTTTGTGCTGTAAAATTAAAAATGTTTATATTATTTGAAATTTTATCAAGTAAACCATGGATTCTTTTCACAACTTTTGTTTTTATCTCACCTGTTTTAAATAAAAGTCTAGATCGTGCCCATCACAATATTCAAGTACTGTACAAAATGAATTTGCATCTATTTCAAACACATCATATAATTTAACAACTCTCGGATGGTCTAATGATTTATGAATATTGTACTCTCGTAATGCATGCCTGAAAAATGATTAATTATTTCAAAGTTTGATATTAAGTAAAATATATAAATTTGAAAATTACTTTATATAATTAGCCTTTTTATCCTCTTTCCAGTCTTTATTCAGTTGGTGAACCTTACATGCTACGTAGCGCTGTTCTTTTAGATCAAACGCCTATACAAAAAAACAATATTTAAATAAAAGAAGAAACATGAAATTAAAATTTGACTTACTTTGTGGACTTCGCTGAAGCCACCTTTTCCCAACAGCATGAGCAACAAATAACGGTCGTTCAACACTGGGTGGTTATTAAACCTAGATTGGTCTTCATTATGAATCCTCTTCAGTTCTCTTATATGTAAGTTCCTCTCTCGCTCTAACTTCTCCATTTCAAGCTGCAAATCAGCGTCTTCTTTCTTCAAAGCTGACTGCCGTAACTAAACAATAAATAAAAATTGATTATTTCAATGATTATTTTGTTTGACCATCAATTAATATTTACCTTGAGTATCTCATCTGCTTCATAGTACTCTTGCCACGATAAGCCTGGAACAGCTTCTGGCTTTAGGAACGTTGCTGTGTCCAATGCGGACGATGGTGCTACAGTACCATTGTGTAAAACTGTGCCTGTCGTAGCTCCAGTTACTTGGTTATTATTGATACTTGTACTGGGAAGCGTTATAGGTGGCGTAGAAACTGAAGGTGTTGAATTTATTGGTACACTATTAGTGCTTGAACTAGCACTACTTCCTGTACCTGACTGACTGCTTGCTCGTTTACGTCCACCAGTCTCACTATTAGATGGCCTTTTTTTAACTAACATCTTTTTTTGTCGGTCAATTTCTTCTCTCTCTGACGTTATTTCTTCTTGTCTCCTATTTGTTTGAATTTAAAAATTCATATTCAAACGAATTTATAAAAAGTTTTTTTACATACCTGGATAATTCTTGAAATGCATAGCCATCAGTCCAATTTTCTTGAAATTGTGCACCTACCCTTTGCGTTACGAATTGACCAAGTCGAAGTCTATTTTGCATACACCGCTGTCTCGCTTCTTTTTTTTCAATATTAGATTTTTCTTTTAATAACTTTTTTACAACATCAATGCACTTATTTATATGTGACTTATGCTGCTCAATTGATTTTTGTTGACTGCTTAATTGGTGTTTCATTTCTTCATTTGACTATATACAAAATTATTTTTATTATGTTTCTTTTACCTCAAAATAACTAATTAAAATTTTTAAATTTATATCATTGTTCTTACCCTCGTCAATTCATCAATTTTATTATTTCTGAGTTCCAGATCCGTAGAAGCTTGACATTCAAACTCTTGGATTGCATGACTCGTTAAATCAGTCTGTATACTTTTTGTAATGGAACTAGAGTTAATCCTAGATGGGTGGAGTATGGAAACATAATCCGGTTGTAATACAGGACTCAATGCTTGAGGTGCACTTGTCGGATTAAACTAAAAATTAGAAAATTAAATAAAAATCATAATCATAACAAGAATTATGTATAAGATCATATAGAAAAAAAACACATACCATAGGGTAACCTTGTTGTGGGGGTCCACCAGGTGATGGTGATTTTGCTCCACCATGTCTTATTGGGTTAGTCACAGGATGAGAACCATGCTTGGTAAAATAGTCGTTAATTTTTTTGGTGTCTCCCGTCGACCTGGGTGGAGGTGGGGGAGGCCCGACCACCATATTTGGCTGCTTATTACTAGCTATGTCTTCAATTTTTCTTTTACGCTTGCGCTCAGTTGGAGTTCGGGTGATAGAGTTTAATTTTTCTGGAGTATCTTGCTCCTTGTCGCTATGCGACGAACCTGTACTCATATTTGAGTCTTGGCTATGAATAGCTCCTCCTGGTTGAGGGTGTGGTAGGTGCATTTGGCCAGCTTGTGGAGCCATCTGCAGCTGAGTCCCGGCTGACATCTAAGCACAAAAATAAAAATGAGTTAAAAATAATGTCAGAATATAAAAACATGAAAATTAAAATAAGAACTGAGTGAACTTGATATCAATTTGACATAAATAAGAAATATTACATTTTTTTCTATGCAGTTTTCATATTTGATGATAAGAAAACATGCATTCCAAAATATTATTTAGTCCAGTTTTAATTAATATGTTCAAATAAATATGAAATATTTTTCAAACACATCATAAAAAACCAACAAATTACATCACAATACTACAAAAATATTAAATTTCTGAACATACCTAACCACAAATATATGAGTATATTTATATAGTTAAATGATGAAAAAATATTTATGAAATATTAATTAATATGCAATGAAATATATTCTTCATTAGCAATCTATCTTCTTAGTTTTTTGTAACATGTATTGCATTATAGTATACTCGTAGATCTTTATCTATTATGGATTATTAAATAAAACATCATGATTTTGACAATAGCTTTCTACCGAGTCAAAAGTATCTAAATAATCCTACCAAAAATCTAAAACAATGGAGTAACATAAAAATTATTATCTATTATGAAATGTGAGAGAAAAAAAAAACTGGTTGATATAATTAGACTGAAAGATACTGTTCTATAAGATATAAAAACATATAATCAGAATCATTCATTCTAGACAGAAAGATAGCATTTATAAACATATACACACACACATATACCATAGAAGATTACATTTTTTATGCAAAATACAAAAATGTCGTTAAACACATTGAGTAACCACAACAATGGCGGGGACCAACCAAACCAACAAGGAAAACCGTTAAAATTTATTTTTCGTCAACCGTTACACAGCGGTTCAAAACCGGAAAATGCAGTGATATGTTCATGTTAACCGCACAATAATAATGATTATTTCAATGTATTTAAAATGAATACTTATGTTATGTTTTTATTCATAATTTAACAATATTATTATTCGACACGCTTTAAGCCACACCGTGCAGCCCCAAATATTATTATAATACGATAAGAGGCGATAATAAGAGGTCATTCGAAACGTAGACTCATGTTTTGCGATTTGCATTACGTCGTCGTGCAGTGCGAATGTGGGTGTACCACTGCCACGGCCGAAAATTACGGCGTCGGCGACGACGACGACGACCCCAGAGAGGTTCGGCAACGACCGACGTAGGACCGGAGAATTTACGAAAATCCGTACGCCGCATCTGCTCGGTCAACGACGACCCCGCCCCGAGGAGATACCTACACCCTGCGAAAAACCTCCCTGGCCGTGCTGTCGCGGAAGCGAATCGGGTCGTCGGACAGTCGGTTTATCACGTGGTTGGCCACACTATATAAAAGTTCAAACGTTGTGTAACTGCACGTCGTCTCGACGTGGTACACCGACGCGGCCGACTCTGCTGCCCGCGGGCACTTTTTTTTTTCACTTGGGCGCGAATCCCGAATCCCGGGGAACGTGGATTCGGAAGACACGCGACTGTACGACTTAAGAGATTTGAAAGTTATAAAACGTATCGCGCGTAATCGAATGACGCGGCTGACGCGGAGGAAATCGGTCGATTGTCAACACTGTCGGCTTATAACGAATCGATGTGTACACGCGCGCGAGCGGAACACAAGGGAGGTGATGCGGGGGAAGGGTGGCGGTAAATAGTGTGTATAATACACACGTATGTATGTATATATTATCATGTATATGTGTGCAAGAGCCGATGACTATATATATATATATACATATACACGCGCGCGTATACAATAAACAAGAGGGGCGGAGGAGATGGAGTTCGGCAAGAGTAAGGAAAGGGGGTAGAGGACAGTGTGTTGGTATGATGATGATGACGATGACGATGACGACGACTACGATGACTATGAATAGGACGAGGGTGGAAGAAGTGAACGAGGTACGTAGATGGGGAGGTAGAAGGGAATTACATTTCTGTTATATTCAGTTACTGTACACACAGTTTTCTGCCGGGCAACAGCAGCAGCAGCAGAAGCAGCCGCAGCACACTCACACATACAGCCTCTGCTCCGACGTTGCCAAACCGTTTCTTATAATACCGCGACGAATACACACCGGAGAGGAGGGTGACGTTGACCGATCCCCGCCACCGCGGATCCAGTAAATCCGTTTTTCCACCTCGCCTACATTATTATTACCCACCCCTCCAAACCAACACCCGGGCGCGAACTTCCACTACCACCACCACTACCGCCACCACTACTACCACCACCGTGTTTGCGGTGGTAATTGCCGTCGTCGTCGACGGCCTTTTCAAAAGCCGATCGATTTCACGCAAGCGAGCAAAACACACGACAAAGGGTTTGCTTTTTTCGAAGACTTTTTGTGTATTCTGCATCGCACACGTCTGAGTGTTGGTTACCACGATGAAAATAGATACAGAAAAAAAATCAAGAAACGGATAGAGATATACGTGAAGTCGTTTAAGCCAACGACTACAATAAAAGGTACATAAGGGTTTTTGGTCCTTTTCGAGATATTTTCCAAACATGAAGTACAAGATAATTTCAGTGGAGGCGGTGACGGCGTTAGAGAAGATGTACGCCACTGTTGCCGACGAGCTAAAGAAGAGAGAAATATCGATTAGAAGAAGGCCTACTACTACTAAACTTTACTACTACGATCCCTAACACCCATCGCACACGTATAGTGTGTGTATACGTATATATTCATCTATGTGGGTATGACCATTCCCCGATTTTCCACCTTTTATGTATATACAAAGCTCGCGTGAACTATTGATTTTGTATATGCATACATATATACACACATACATACATCTATATATAAATATATCTATAGATATTATGAACATACCGTATCGTCGCGTACATTACATTCTGGGCAACCCTATTTGGTACTTCCCCTAAACCAAGGGCAGCAACGACAACTATGACAATTACACCGTATATATAACTGCAGGCCTCCGATGTGAACGGTATATGTTATACGTCATGATCATGTCATGATGTACACTAATAAACATTTAATGGTTGTAGTGGCGGCCACTAGATTTCGAATTTATTATTTTAATCGACAACATGCACGCCTGACTGTCAACGTAACATTTTCTTTCTTTCTTTTTTTTTTTTTTTATTCGACGAATGCGAATCGATAATAGGTTGTCTTTCCCACCGTCCTCTTCCCCTCCTAATCATTTTCGAGAGAAGGGCATCTCTTCTGCAGTATGTTGTATGTGTACGAGTACATTTGTTTTTTTTTTATATCGATAATAATGGCCGCGCTCAGAATGAAAAGTACACTGCGGACGACGCGCGCATATAATAGAATATAAGAAGTTCACGTAATATAGTGTAATCCAGCGGCGGCTGTAGCGTACACGGCTGCGACGGCGGGTCACCGACCCAACCTTATAATGCACACGGGCTACATTCCAGTCGACATTTAACCCGATTTTCTAGTGTACACCTATTATTATTATAAATTTCTGTTTTTTCATTATTCTCATCGGAATCGTGGCGATGGCGACTAACGGTGGTCTAAGAAATCAGCAGTTTCCATTTTAATAATTTCGTCGGTATAAGAATAACATGGACATAATGTACGCTGGCACGGCATACTGTTCTTTTCTAAACACAGTTTTTGCAAAACGCGTATTATTGCGCGCGTCGATACGTTTTCGTATTATATACGTATATACGAAACGCCAATGACGACGAACTGCTTATTACTGTATATATAACACAGCCGCTTTCTGTATATACACACGAATATATATATATATACCTTATACAACAACCGCGTAAAGGGAAAACACCCGCTTCCTTCCCTTATTCTTCCCGCCCTTTCGCCAGTTTAACGACAATAGGGTGTGCCAACCCAGGAGATTTCAATTCCTCGATTACACTCTCACACACACGCGTATAACAATGCTACGTTGTGCGTAATAATAGAGACCTGACAACAGTGTATGGTGCGACGACGACGCCGTTACTTAAACAAATTCGGTCCAATAGACGCTGGCGAAAAAGTGAACGGCGTAAATGGCGTGAATAAAACAACGTGAAATATCACTAATCACTAATAACAATTCGTTCTCACAATCCCTAGTAGTTTTGACGAACGAAATTTTAAACTATGACTGTAGTTTCTGTAACAATTCTCCATTAACGGTTAGGTGGTTTACGTTCAACACGAATCACGAATAAAAATCATATTTAAAAGCCGTTTTTTACCGGTCGACCGAACTAACACCACCTGCTGTCGAAACGGTAGCAGTATAGAGGAACACGCATTTTTTATATTCATATACGTGAATATGAAAAAAGTTTTTGGGGAGTAAAATATGTGGGGTTCAAAAACCAGGTTTAAGGGTTCAAAACCAGTTTTGTGCAACATTTTTACCACGGTATACGTTTTTATTAGGTACGTAATTTTTTTTCTATAAAATACACAGCCCTTTAAAAAACTCGTTATCGCAAAGAAGCACGCAAATTGAAATATTGGGGAAACGTAGTAGAATCAATGCACGTTTTGAAATAACATGGGTTTGAATAACAGGAAAAATAATATCCGGACGACAATGCCGTTGCAAGGGGAAACGTTGGGCCTTAAGAATACGTATAGAAGCCGACCACGAATGATAAAATGGAAAATTCGCGGACGAACGAACGAAGGTAAAAAATAAACGTATAAAATAACTCGTTCTGATGAAAATCAGGAAAGAACCGACAGCAGTGACGGCTAATAAAATAGTAATAATGATAATAATAATAATAGTGAAATGAAAAGAGACGACGATATCCAAAATGGCGGTTCGTTTTATACACACACGCACATTCCCAAACACACAGACACACACACACACACACATACAGACGTACGCGACGTTTAATTAGAAGAGGCCGAAGAGGCAAACAACAGCAACAACGGCAACGTCGAAAACGGGTCGGCGGCGCGAGCATTTTACATAGCGGTGGCGGCGGCGGCGGGCGGAGACGGACGGATAGTCTTGTATAGACGTCGGTGACGACGACGACGACGAAATGGTAACGCGGCGGCGCTACGGAGAGGTGTCGCACGGCGGTAGATGGCGGTGCCGGTTTTGATTACCCAACAATAATAAAACTCGCAATGGGCGCGCGGTGTCCCGAAGCCCGGGGGGGGGGGCATTGCGCGCACGTTGAAATCCGGTCGTCGTCTGGTCGGCGGTCGCCGCCGCGTCTCGATACGGAACAACAGCGCCATCAAAACGAGAACGACAGTGCACTCGACTACAGGCGTGTGTGTGGCTGTCCGTAGTAGTAGTAGCAGCAGCGGCGGCGGCGTGTGGACGTAGTGAGCGTACTATAACTACTACTACTACTAATACTACTACTACTACTACTACTACTACGTCGACGAGCGTTAAACGGCGTGCGCGCACGCGTGTGTGTATGAGTATTGTTTTTTTTTTTTTTTTTTACAGGGCTCTGCCGGCACTTAAACACACGGCGCGCGCGACCCGGCGCACAGATAACCATCGGCAAAACAAAACCAGCCGTCGTCTCTTCCTCCGCTCCTAATCGTGCGGTGTATACAGAGCGGTTCGAATGAAACGACGCGATTTTATTACACGCCTGCCATACGCATACACTAACACACACGCTATTATAATAATAATGATATTATTATTATTATGTATACGTTTTATTGTATACCGGACGATTGCAAATACACACACGACGACGGTGGTATTTTAAACACGATCAAGTGCTCACGTCAATAATAATAACATAATACAATAGTCATAATAAAATCGTCTCTTTGTACGCTTTGAATATATTTTTAATATTACTATGAATAATAATGATCTGTGCGTTTTTCATACACTTGGTCACGATCGCACTATTGTCGACTCCGCGCCATGCCGTATAGTCGATGCGAAATACAAATACACGTGGGAAATTAGCGAGAAAAAGAAAAACTACGATTGAATGGCAAAAACTATACATTTACATATTATTATATATAATCTCGTATCAAACCAATTGGCCTTGTATTTTCTCCCTCCACTTTTAGGCCTAGATAATTATAAAATATTCAAATCAGCATAACGATTGACCTTTTCGTTATTTTTCGACCAACAATCAACTTCATTATAAAATTCTAATGTTAAAATAGTGTACAAACTATGTTAATTTACAGATTAAGTATGAAAACCCTAATGTAAAACGGTGTAAAGAATTTATTAAACACACTATTTCTACAACTAATGGTTGATAATTTGTACTCACACACTATTATAAAAAAAATAGCTCAAGTTACTTGGATTAGTTTTAGAAGAACTTTTAATATTTGTACAAAACGTTTAATATTTCAATATGCAATGTCATAATGTTATTTTTATAACTATACAGTTAATATTTATGAATGTACATATACATAAAGAATGTATATTGAACAAAATAAATTTATAGAAGTCAATAAATAATCATAATATTCTTTTTTTAATGTAGAATCCATTGCAATGAGTAATAGAAAATCTTTTTTTTCTTGTGTAATAATTTGAAAAAAACATAATTATATTATTTTATAACGTTGTGAAAAAAATCTATCTAAAGGCTTAATTAACTATATTATATTCTTTTAAAATATAATCATTTTATTTTATAGGCCAAAACAACAATAAAATCTAATAATAATAATAATTATATATAAATACAATATTAAACATTATCATTTTTTTAAATATGTATTAAGCAATTTTTTTTGATCCTAACATGGAATTATGAAAACTTAAATGTTACTCAATTAAATACATTACTTGAATGAATAGAAAAATTACATAAATCGTTACCACTTTACTTTGAAATTAAAACTAAAAATAACAAATAGATATGTAATTATATCGGTATAAGGTAAATTTTAATAATATAGTTTGCAAATATTTGACTTAGAAGAGACGCCAAAATATTACTATTAATACTTAGGTAAAAAGAAATTGACATTGCTACAACCTTAGAAAATATTAAGTTAGGTTAGTAGATATTAGACTAATAGATATTTTTTCTTTAAATTGAATTCGACTAACAATTATTTCATTTTTATGAAAGTAAAAATCTTTTTAATTACGTCAAACATAAATGAAATATGTTTTCATACATGCGAATCCAATGTTTTAAGTTATTTAAAGTATGACATGTACTATAAAGAAAAATATTCAGAGTCTAAAATTAAAAAAATATGTATTTCTATTTGATAAAGTTTTTAATTTATTAGATATACCAAAAAAATTATCGATAACAGTTTCAGAGTTATCAAAGCAAATAAGTAGGTGAAGGAGTAGCTTATCAATAAACAGGTTTTGTGATTTGACCTTATATACATTAGACTTAAGAAAATTAGTACAAATCATTATTCAACTACCAATAAAATCTAAGTACATATTATGTACAGATAAATATTTGTATAGGCTTAGATAGATAGAGAAAAAAAGGAAGGGAGGCAGAAGGATTATCTCAAAAAAATTCACATTGATAATACTACAATAATCAAATCTCCATGATAGGATTACCCAGTATATCGCAGAACGTAGAACTATACTAATTATTACAATAATTTATAAGTATACCTTATAATATACAGAGTTTAATAAATGAGACGAGTTTTAACGTAAATAATATATACTCGATAGAAAATTTCAAAATATCTTTAAAACGCGATAGAAAATATGCAATAAAATTGGCTTTGAATAAACACTAAAAATGCATCTAAAGAAGAAACACCAACTACTTGCAGAGAGATAAAATATTTTCTAGTACATTGACTCGCCAGGAAACAAGCAAACTTATACACCGGATTCCATTGCTAGAATTTAATATGTACCAGATGATTTTCTTTCATGTCCATATAAATCGTTGTTGCCGGCCCACAACTAATACTCTCCCGGTGCAAGCGCAGCCCTACATGGTGTGTCCAATGCGGCAACGTTCCATTCAATTGTCTTGTCGTGGTCGTTGAGGGGTGTAGTGATAACATCACAGGAAAATACTTTCAAAAACGCTGAGTAAGATACATATGATAGGCGATGTGGCAGTTTTGGGAAATGCAAACAACGAAATATTATACTGAAAAAAAAATTATAATTTATTTCGGAACACATTAGAAAAAACCTGCGAGTTCTTCAGTAAGAAAAGTTTTGACGAACGGAAACCATGCGGAAAGTAAAATAACGAAACCTCAATATAACAGTTCCTGTGTATCACAAACCGTGAAGAGAATAAAATTTTCGTATTCGGGTGACATGCATTAAACTATAATTTTTTAATGTCGAGTTGTTTTTCCTGATTACTGAAAGACTATAATAACCGGTGTCTCTGGTTGTGGCGATGGAATTCTACAACGGAATTCGGACGACGTGAATACAAATTCATCGAAGAGCAGATTTCATCAATACATGGACATTTTATTTGTATTTAGTTTTTATTATTTCAAATTATATTAGAATTGATCGATTAAAGAAGCCACTGAAAACCAATATATACATATTACATAGAACATACCTATCAGACCGCCTAATTAGCACAAAATATAATAATACGGAATACCTATAGACTTATTAGAACCGGTCTGACAGGTTTTCATTACTATGTATACAATATTGAATATAGTGTACATGCATCTCATACACTGCTCGGAGTAGATGGACGTCGTACATATTATAGTGCATATATGTTTTAAAATAATATTAAGCATTGTGATCGTAACCGACCAGTGTAATCCCACACCGTTTAATTTGGTCAACCTGTTTACACCAGCGAATTTCTATTCATGGGACGTGATAATATAAAATGGAACACCATTAAAATGTTTTGAAAACATACATAATACTGCACAAAATACACACATAAAATACTGCAATTCATTTTTTCATTCAATTACACCAATATTACAAAATCATAGGGCATATTTACGAAATAACTGTTAATTTAAGAAGTATTACTATATATTAACATTATATAATGTTGAAGAGTTCAATTACAAAAAAAGATCTAAGAAAAATAATATAGACTATATCATGACTATCTAATGGTTAGACTAGAAGAGCACATATTTTAAATTACAACACATTCAAAACTGTAATATTTTTAGACACTGATAGCTAATTTTTTATGATTAACTGAATTTAGGTGCACAAATTGTACTAAGGATCGTCGTCTATAATGTAAATTTTCATTGAAACACAAAATTTTATAATCAACAATAAAAATGTAAAAAAATACAGTGATATTTCATTTGTACAATTAAATTCAAATTTAAAATTGAAATCCCGCTTTTAATATTCTATTTAGAACTATAAGAGGTAACGTAAAAGGTATCCACCGTTCAGTAAAAGGTTGAAGTACACCATGTAAAATTCTTGTAACGACGGGACAGTTGCTATTTTACACTTAAGTATAAATAAATCATAAAAAGCTAATAATTTACCTAATAAAAATTAAATGAATCTATGACAAAAAATATAATGTAAACAACAATTTTCAGTTTAAATAGCATAGACAAATCCAAACAGCAACTTTATTAATTGTTATAGCCAAGTCATAGAAATTAGAACAATTTATTTATTCATGATAAATTGTTTTGATAGTGATATTATAAATGGAACAATAACTTAATAATTATGAAGTTATACTTCTGCTATGGATTACTTTGTGGTAAGTTAATACAAAATTAAACGAAGTAAGAAAAATTGAGACCAGCAATAGCTTTTTAATTTCATACGGTTTTAGAATTAATTAGGATCCCAGTTCAGTTTGTATAAACATGCACATAAGACGTGAACAAATTAACGTGATAATATTTTCAAAACTTTTAAATTCGTTACGGTTAATAATAATATATTGTTAACAATGATAAACATCATGTATTCGTAAAATAAATACAATTCCGCTATGATAAAAATATAGAATGGAAAGGTTTTGATCAGACACCGATACAGACGTATGGGTAACGCAAAAAAAAAAATTTTAATTGTAAAAAAAAAGCCAAGAAGCGGCCGCGTTGCACGGCGAGCGCACGGTATATGCGGCGGTAGCGATTACGTGGCACGCCGGTTGATCGGCCGTGGCGCAGGTTATGTCTGTCAACAACCGGGGCCCAAGCGGCGGTGGTGGTGGCGGCAACCGCCAAGAGGAAAACCAGCCGGCGACGATCACGTGGCCGCACGCGGCCCGGACCCACAGACTGACTGACTGTGGGCATGAATGGCGCGACCCCGCTGCCGCCGCCGCCGCAACACGACGAACCACGCAAGCCCGCCCACCACCTAGCCGGGTTACTACGTCACACGATATTACCGTGCTACGGCGTACAATAATTATCGTACCCATTGAGCGTCGACAAGCCAACGAGTGCACACATCGTAGCGTTCGCGTGACGTCGCGCATAGTGAATACAACACACCGCGCGATATTACATTATATTATTATCGGGATAATATTATTAAATGTGAGTGAATGTGTGTGTGTGTGTGTGTGTGTGTGTGTGTGTGTGTGTGTGTGTGTGTGTGTGTGTGTGTGTGTGTGCGTGTGTGCGCGAGTGTATGATAGAGTGAGTGTGCGTGCGTGTGTGTGTGTATATGTGTGTGTATGTATGCGTCTGAATTAAATTGTATACTAATAGTTGAAGACGACGTACATATATTTTATCAAATGCTTTTGTCGATTTTTACCCATCGTTTCCGAGGCTTTTTTCGCGGGTCCACAACCACCAGACGGACGCAATCAAAAGAACGCTGGTGCTGATGATACAACGCAGACCCGACGCCGACACGACACTTGACCATGGTGTTCACTGAGAAACGGTGGTAGCGGCGGCGTAAGCGACGGCGACGGACAACGATACATGCCTCGGCGGCGACGGCGGTAAAGATATCGGTGCACTGATACTGCTGTTGCTGCTACTACCGCCACCACTACCACTACTACAAATACTACGACCACGACTATTACAACACATGTATACAATATCGTGTGTACTCAAAAAGCGCGTATCGAAGAGACACGAGTAGTCGCGGCGGTTGGACGACGGAGGGAGGGTGGTGTCCACCCTTCCTGCACACACCTCTGTGCCAACACACAACTGCTCGCCCTCCTCTCTTCTCCACTCGTATCCCGCGACCGACGTTGATCAATAATACGCGAACGGTTGCAGCATCAACATCGTCGATGGCACACGCATACATGAGCGCGCGCGCGCGCAAGCGACACTCTTAAAACGTCAACCAGCGACGGCAACGGCAGCGGCAGCAGCATCCGTAGACGAGACCTCATAGGAATAATTTGGTCGCAAAACAAACAACCGCCGTCGTCGTATTCGATGGCCCCACGCGTCCCGACGCTCCTAATACAGGCGAACCGCGTTACGTCGGTGGCGGCGGCGGCATTCACCTCGACCCGTAGCGGAAAGGGCGAGGGATGGAGGGGGATGAATACAATAATAATATAAAAAAGACCACTCGCCCGCTCTTCGGGGCGAGTACGACGGCGACGGTGGCGGCGGCGGCGGCACACAGAGCAACAGCGACGACGACACAAACTCTCGGCGGCCGCACGCGTACTACTATAAACCACTACGGCGCGGACCGAGTTGCCGGCCCAGCGTATTATTACGCGGCGTTCGGCGTTCGTATCATAGTAGTATTTACCATTGTGTGTATACGTATTTCACACACCGTCGGCGGCGGCAGGGAAAAGAGTTTACGGTACGCACCGCCGCGCGGCGCTTCGGTGATTTTCACTTGTACGCGGCGGCGACTTACAGGAGAGCTACGGGCGGCGTCGTTGTTGTTTACTACTACTACTACTACTACTACTACTACTACGATTACTATTACTACTACTGCTACTAATACTACTACCAAAGTACTACTAATAATACGACAACGACGTCGACAGCTTGGGACGTCACGAGAGAGAGAGAGAGAGAGAGAGAGAGAGAGAGAGAGAGAGAGAGAGAGAGAGAGAGAGAAAGAGAAAGAACTAAATTAAATATGGCGTGTTCCGTCTATAATACACGTCGATGTGTGTATATTTTGGGTTAGTTCGTGTTTTTTTCATCGTTTACCCCCTCCCTCGTCCACACCCGCATGTCCTACGGCCTACACCACCTTTTCACCAACAACAACTACACACACGCACAGTTTATGCGCTAAAGTGGCATGGTGTGAGCGAGCAAGAGGAACTGAGTGGGAGACACAAAAAAAATCGAATAATAGTATATCATACCCAAAGTGTATACAATATTATACATACATTATAATATGAGAGTACGTGAAAAAATATGACGGGTCTTGTGCACGAAATTATCCCTCCTCCTCGATATCACATATACCAGGTAATATATAAAGGAACGATTTATTTAATTTTTTTACCTGGTTCGTTCATCATATATCAAGCCGATTACGAGAATGGTATTCTCGCCTACACTAAACAAATGATAACGAAAACCATTGGAAATATAAAAATAAACGTTGATAATGCTGGCGATAACACTTCACTGTAATACTTCAGAGTGTAAGAAGAAAGAAAAACACAAGAGATTTAGTTCGAAATAATATTACTTGATTGTTCGGGATGTGTAAAGGTACGGTTTCCCTTGCGCGATCGCGAACGCGATCTGCGTTCTAAGATCGCGCGTCCCGATCGCGCGACTGCTGATACAATGTAAATTAATAGCGTTGGTTTCCCCTGCGCGATCGCGGTCGGCGATCTAAATTTGTTCGTGGCGCGAACGCGAACTGACTGGTCTCCGAGCAGACAAATCGCGTTCGCACCGCGATCGATATGTTGTTTTGATGATATTATTTAATATTAATAATATGCAACTCATTTATGATTGAACACTCGTTGACATCGGTCGTTCAAAACATGAGTTCTTCAATGGTAAAATTTACTAAGGAGCAAGACGAGATATTGGTTGAATCTGTAGCTAAACACCCCCCAATTTATAATCCCCAAAGCAAGGATTATAAAGATTTGAACATATGGGATGCAATTTGGAAAGATATAAGTTGCAACGTTGGACGAAGTGGTAAACAAAATATTATTATAAATATTGTTTGTAAAAAGTATTAAAAGCACTTCAAAATATCGAGTTCGACTGACGGACGACTGTAACCAACATGACGCGAACGCGATCTTAATTCGTAGTTCGCGTTCGCTGACCGCGTTCGCGATCGCGCAAGGGAAACCGTACCTTAAGGCCGTCGTCGTTCAAATTATATATGTCAATACAAAAAAAAAAACACTCATTATTACAAATTGAATTAAAAATATACTGCGTATTCGTAAATTATGTATATTTTATTTTTTATCTAGGTTCGATAAAATGGAAAAATTATCGACAAAAATGAACTTCAGAGACCATCTGGTACTATGCAAATACATTGGTTCAAATTTCATACACATTTGAAAACATGAATTATATAAAAGCTATTCAGTTATGTCAACATTAGATAAGAAAAATAATTTATTATAATCTAGTTACTAGTATTAAACCAATATTATAATATGAAATCAAAACAATTATTTTTAAAAGCTAAATTTTTTTTTAATTTCAAGACATTGTTATAACTTTAGTTTCAATTTGAATGAACACGTATCGAATGAAAATACATTTATCATTAAATGTGATATAATTTTAAAAATTCACTATTTACAAAATAAATTTTAAGTTTAGGCATTATAATTAAACAAAATATTTAAGAAAAAATAAAAATATTTTTAATTATTTCAAAATCAGGTAAATGCATATGTTATTTAGGTCAAAATATCCTGAATAATAATTAAGGTTATTTCAACTTAAAAGTATTGTAAAAAGGCATATTGATCAATTATTTCATTATTAGTTGAAAATAAAATATATATAGAAATACAAATATACACATTTAATATTATAATATTTTACTAAAGATATATTTGTTGTTATTATTTTTAATAGTTTGTTTAAAATGTTAGGAATTAAGCTTAAAATTATAAAACGTTTTCAGTATTACGCAAAACAATACACATAATATAAGCTTTGATACAGAAATTGGCGTCAATGTAAATACTTCGGGAAACTACAAGTATAAACAAATTTTTTCAAAATGATGTCATACAAAGAATAATGAAAATCAAAGAACAACATTTAATCGTAATTAATGAATGTAAACGAAAAATTAAAAAATCTAAAGTATATCAGTAGAGCAACACGTAAAAAGAAGACACTGCAATTCTAAAGATTATTGAATATAAATAAAATAATCGTTTATTAGCCACAATTAAAAGTAATTATTTACGGTATTTCTATTGAATTGTACAGCATGTATGATGAACTCATTGAAATTTCCTTGACACTATTGATTTCCCCACCACAAATAATGATTCCGTTAAAAATAACTATTTTGAATACAAAATGTGTATAATGTGTACCAGAAATCCAAGAGCAGTTAAGCATCATACTAAGATATACTAAGATTGTCGTCGACAGGGGATTTTATAAATAGAAATAGTCTCGTGCAACTTACTGGAGTGATGAACAAATCAAATATAATAGTAGTTTTCGAAGACCATTTTTACATACATACATGTAAATGACAAAAAAAAACATCGCTGGGGACGACGAGGAGTCGTCGTCGTCGGGTCACCTTGAAATGCAATCAAATTACTCGTAATCGATCGTTTCCTGCTCAAGAAGTTTTAATGATGAAAAAAAATGTAATATGACATTATAACCAAGACTTGCGGAAAAATACGATTTGTACGATCTGTACTCGTTACGACTCACAGTAACGCTAGATCGCAAGCAACAAACGCATACTACTAGAAAACTGACAATAATACTATATACTAATACTATATACCTGACTGTACTCCGGGCAAATACACATAAAAGAAACGACTGTAACTACTTCGGATACAATGGTTTTGTGTATACGTACGGTGTGCGGTAGTATTCAGAAACAATGCGCATCTCGTAACAACAACTTTCAATGTAATACGCTAGCCGAGATAACAAAGCGACGACAATAAATTCATGGATTAATATTTTACTGGCCGAATAGTATTTAAGCAGATGTTTGTTTAGATCGAATAAAAAACGCACACGTTGACCGATCGTAATGGAAAATAAAATCGATCGATTATTATTGTAATATCGGGTGCGTTAATTTTACATACACCACGACCGCGTGCGTATTATTCTACACAAACACACCCACACACACAAGTTAATATGTAATTTTCTTTTTTTTTTTGCGCCATTTCGGACGTCAGAGCCAAGTTTCGACAACATTATCGAGCATACAAACGACTGTTGCCATTTTTACACGAGCGGCGGCAATGCAACTCTCATTTCAATTACGCATTGACGTTTGTTATTCAACATATACAACGATAACTATACATTGTAATCATTATTATTATTTCTTTTTCTTCTTCTCTCCGTTCTCAGACCAATTTGTCAATAATTTCAATAGTTTCTCCGATACAATTTTCACATTTCCTACATTATGTTACGTAACTAAACATTTTTAGATGGCGAGTGTCATTTTTGTTTTTATGATGTGCGTTTATAAATATCACATAATAATATTATATTTTGTAGTATCGTGTCGAAAACAATACAATAATATATACTGTTATATGCAATTAGCCGTGTGGACGTGAATTGTTTTTTTTTTAGAAAACTTACTCGTGCGCCGATGAATCTGGCTTCAAGTAATTCTTGTTTACGTGGATCCAGCGCAGCTTGGAAGTGATGCTCCATTTTGACGCTAGCACCTATACGAAACAAAACCAATGTCAGAGAAACTGTCGACAAATCGTAGCTGAAAACGTATGAGATGAAAATTATCATACATAATACATAATAATAATATATATTAATATTATTATTATGTTTTCTCCTCAGTTCTCATATATTAGTCTTTTAACTAACCGCACGGCGGCGGCGGCGGCGCGGAGTAGTCTGCCTAATCGGACTTCGATAAAAATATAAAATTATGATGTATACAAAACAAATTAAGTAAAACGAAAGAACAAAGGACATTGTTGTGCGCAACATTCAATCATCGTCGCACACATATTATTCTGGGGAATTTCATTTCTACAGATATGTGTGTCGCAAGTACACGTAGTTATTATCGTGTGTACATTAACACGAGCACACGAGTGGCGCTCTTGATAGACAACCCGATTGCCAACGATTGAAACTCATAATCTGCCCGGCCATAAAGTCAAAATAACCTATTTTTAAACAGGTCGCGCAGCAAATGCCGAAGGTCAACGACAAGTTAATTTTAACTTATTAGCTTTTTACCGTGCTACAAGTGCAATGATTATTATTCCGTTTTTCTCACTCTCGATAAATATAATAATCTTTTCATTCTGTTCCGCCAAATTTTTCGACATTTCGGTCTTGCCCTCTCCGCTCCTCATTGCCGCGCAACAAACCATGGCGCGCTAACACAAAACGTACACATATTATATTGCGGTACTTTACCACCGCCGCCTCCACACGACGGCTCTACCGACGATACGCCGACGACGGTCGTCCCCACACGTACACAGGCTTGCAAACCAAAAATAAACGACGGCGGGCACGGGGGAAAATCTATTCTTATCGGGTTATCGCACTTGGGCCAACCTAATCAGCGCCTCCCTGCCCCAAACTCACCCGGACGTATAATACGTCTAATACGCGGAATACAAACGGCTGTCATTACGCGGCGAGATGCACAGTACGGCCATGTGTACTCGCGCACACTACGTCAACCGTACGAAATGCGTCCGAGACGTGGTGTACGAGTGTGTAACATCAAAAGACGAACGTCGAGATAACGACGGAAAATCGGGGAGCAACTTAGCAATCGAATCGGCCCTGTACTATAAAATCGTCTCTTCCCGACGAAACACCGGTAGTTTTCCGTGAGGTCACCGGAGAAAATTTATTATTTTTTATATCACATCGGTTTCGCCCAACATATATCTCAGGTGGTCTCATTGTATTAGTGTTTCGGTCGAGACGGTTGTTGTGTACGTGCGTGTGCGCAAGCGCGAGGTATAAACGACGTACCCACTGTACGTGTAGAAATACCGCACAGAAACCGTAACAGAACATGGGGTCGGCGCGATCGGGTGGCGGTGGTGGTGGCGAGAAAAGGGGAACCGATGAATTTCGTATTATAATAATGTGTACCGGGAGGATGATGACAACGACCGTATGTGTGCGAGCACGCGGCGACGTACACATAATTATGGACATTTTCATCCCGACATTGTGCGACCGCCGCCGCCGATATAGCGACGTTGCCAGTTTGCATATAATTTACGGTCGAGAGGGCGGCGGCGACCGCCGTGGCCGGATCACACACATACGAGCGTACCAAGACGTCGGCTGCGACGGCAGCAGTACCACCAGCGAGCAGAGTCGGACTGAGAAGAAACGTACAAATCTTAATATTGTTTTTTTTTCATTATACTTTTTTAAATTGTTGCGTGCGCACTACACCAACAATCGTATTTTTTTTTAATACACGTATATAATATAAGCATTATAGTAATACCGCGCCCGCGCGCACTCACTCTCGCGCATATACACATACCACTCATACATATGATACACACACACACACACACACACACACATATATATATATATATATATATATATATATACAGTATACACATATACACATAGTAATATACTTATATACAGTATATTATATTACACACATTATATCGTACAGTACAGACAGCCGAGTATTTAGAATTCACACGAATCGGACGGGAGGAGAGCGGCGCGCGAGATAAAGAAGAGGGATGTGCGTGAGGAGGGGAGGTCATCGGGCTGCGTTGCCGGATCGTGTCCGTTTTATGTCTACGTGCATGGAAAAGGGCAGGACCCCGCCGCCACTACACCGGCGCGTACGGGAGATGGACTGATTCGTGACACGACGTTGTGTGTGTGTATGCGTGCATGCATGAGTGTATATGTGTATGTGTGTGTGTGTGTGTGTGTGTGTGGGTTTGCGGTTAGTACTTTACGAGATCCATTATATGGACATTTACCAGCGTTATGAGATCCTTTTACGTTGTGAGATCCAAAACACTGGATCTCACAACGTTTTTACTAAATATCGACAATATGATTCATAATAACCTATTTATAGTAAAAATTAGATGGATCTCTTAAAGACCTATTTTTGAAAATAAGGTGTGTGATTTAGTTCAAGAGTGTGCACCATAGGCTGCGCCACCATCGAATCTGCGTTGCCGTAATATGTGTTAAGAACATTTATTAACGCACTATCCGAGATCCGGAAGACGGCAACATAGCGCGTCGACGGAGTGTGTTTATTTTTTGCACTTAACAGATCTTATTAGATCCAGTTGTCATACATAATTTAAAACTGTATAACTTGTCTTAAACGAACATGAATTAATACTAAGTACGTAATGAGATATGATGACTCAAATACTCAATTAAAATAATAATAATATTACGATTCAATTTACGTACGTTGAACAAGCTCAGGGTCGGCCTTACCATAGTAGGAGGGCAGGAATTGCTGCCTAGGCCCTCTGATAAGAGGTTTGGAGAAATTAAAAAAAAAACAATGTGGGAGACTGGACTTCTGGAGCAACCTTTCACTCTTCTCTAAGTTTTGGACCTATACATTTAACAATTTTTTAATATTTATAACATGGAATAAACATAAATAGATTTTAATAAGCACTTGCCCACAGGAAAATATAATATCATATAATATGAGTTATTTATAAGATTCAATATATATAGGTATTTCATAAAACATATTATTTTTATAAAGAATCGACGTGCTGTGATTTACCTATAAAAAAAAAAAAATTGTTGATACTTGATATCTACTCTGTACACTTTTTATTTTACATTGTAGTGGTTTATTTATATCTGAAAGCTAAAATTTCCATCAGATAAGATGATGGGCAACGTCAATTTTATCTATAAAACCACACAACAGTATAAATTATAATACACACGACAGTAAATACGCATTTGCATATCATTTTTGTTTGTGTTGTGGCATCGTGAACATTGTTTTGTGATACAATATTTAACGATGAACTCACGTACGAAGAAAATGATTTCTTTGGTTACACCAAATGAAAATCCTGAAGTTTCTAAAAGGCGCGTGTTAAGATCTGGGCTCACTATTCATGGTAAGTGCCTACTTAATTTTATTAGTATCTACAGAAAAATTATTTAATTATTTACCTATTTATATTATAGTTGAAGCATTGGAATCTAAAAAAACATTAAAAAAAAAAAAAATGGATACTAAAGAATTAAAATTATTTAAGTATTATGATGCAAATATCGAGAAAGTTAAAATTAACTCTTCATTAAACGAAGAAGGTAGTTATAAATAATGTGTTATCTTTTTAATTTGTTCTTATAATGTTAATAATTGAATTGTAAATTGTACTGATAATAATCTTAATTTTTCATTAGATGTTTCATATAATTTCGAATCGATATTTCAGGGATATTTATTTTGTTTTATTTTTTCAGTTAAATTTAAAATTGATAAATTTGTATCAAATAGTAATTTAACAGATATGAATACAGAAAATACAGTTTTAACTAATAAAGGTAACTTCTTTTTAAATTTTGAAAAGTAATTATAATTTTAAAAAAGCCCAGAACACAGGAGTTGGGTGGGATAAACGAGATGAATTGTTAGATTAGACATTATAGGATATATTTTGGGATTATTTTATATTAAAAAAATAAAAAACGATTCTGAACAAAGTTGAAGATGTCAGCCTTAAATTGTAATATATTATGTAGTAAAATTTACAGTTTCAGACGCTATTAAATTAGTATTTAAATAATTTTTGAATCAATCTTAGATCAACTTATGCTAGGCCATCTATTTTACATTTTCAAGTGATTTGGCTGAGTCAAATAAATTTTACGAACTTTTATAAAAAAAATCTAAGAAAAATCGAATATTTCAAACGCCTATAATATATTTATAATATATAACTTAAAAATTAACGATATGTTTTGAAAATAAAATCTTGCAAATAATATGCCAATCTAAACATTCGGTGAAAGTTTTAAATTTCTACGACTTATACTTTTTGAATAAGAACAAATATAAAAAATCAATGATACCTAAATTGTTATTTTACGCGATACTGTGGAAAAATTTTAATTTCAAACACTCATAAAAAATTGTTGGTATTATTCCAGAGAAAATTTTTTTACAGATAATTGAAGGAAAACGTATGGGAAACTTAGTACCAAATTTACAATTCTTATTTTTGAATACTTAAAATTTTATAAATTCATTATTTTATAAATTCAATTTTTCAACTACAAAATAACTTCAAATTTTCGCGATTTTTTACACATTCCGTAAAAATGTGAACTTTATATGTTTATAAAAAAAAATTGTACATTACGCTTTGGATTCTTTTTTTTATACCGATAAGTACGACTTATAAGGAGCCTTGTATTAAATTTTCAAGATTTTTTGGCCAGCCAAATTTTTTTTATCCACTTTTCAAAAAAAAAAAAAACTAAGAAAAGTTGAAAATTTCTATTGTCTATTTAAAGTTCAAAAAAAGTCAAAAGTTTTCAAAAACTGTACCACGTATACATGATTTCAATATAAAGATTTGGTGAAAATTTCAAGTACCTACAATTTTTGGTTTTTGAAAAACAGTTAAATAAAATAATCGATTTTGTCAAAAACTGCTTTTACACAAAAATTACCGTTTTTCCTCATTTTTTTTTTGTTTTTCCCCCCGCATTTGAAAACTTTTGGGAATTTTAGGAAAAAAAAACCTAAGGTACCTCCGATATTCGTTTTTCTACCGAAAATCACCCCTGAAGTTCAATATCGAAGCATTATTTTGACACGTTATGGTGTACACAGACACAAATAAAAAACACACATTATAGTAAAATCAATAAATTCTTCACTTCGTTCAGAATCTAAAAAAGTATATTGCATACTATTAGGTTTTTATTTTTTTTTTTGATACATTTATTTTTATTATGTTGTTTATTGTTAATTAGCATCACCAGAAGCTGATAGTATAAAAGATAATTTTGTGATGAATACGATTGTGGATAGATTTGATAATACTGGGGCTAATTTAAATGTTGAATTTGTAGTTTCAAATGAAAAAGGTAATCTATTTTCAACTATGAAGTACAATAAAATTATTATTGAAAAAAAAACAATTTTGAACATTTTGAATTTATTATAATTATTACATTCATTTTTCATTTTTCTTTAGCATTGCTTGAGACTAGTAACATTAAAGATAATTTTATGATGGATACGGTTGTAAACAGATCTGATAGTACAGGGACTAATTTAAATGTTGAATATGTAGTTTCAAATGAAAAAGGTAATCTATTTTCAACTATGAAGTACAATAAAATTATTATTGAAAAAAAAAACAATTTTGAACATTTTGAATTTATTATAATTATTATATTCATTTTTCATTTTTCTTTAGTATTGCTTGAGACTAATAACATTAAAGATAATTTTATGATGGATACGGTTGTAAACAGATCTGATAGTACAGGGACTAATTTAAATGTTGAATATGTAGTTTCAAATGAAAAAGGTAATCTATTTTCAACTATGAAGTACAATAAAACTATTATTGAAAAAAAAAACAATTTTTAACATTTTGAATTCATTATAATTATTATATTCATTTTTCATTTTTCTTTAGCATTGCTTGAGACTAGTGACATTAAAGATAATTTTATGATGGATACGGTTGTAAACAGATCTGATTATACAGGGGCAAATTTAAATGTTGCATATGTAGTTTCAGATGAAACAGGTAATATTTGTTAGATAATGAATAGTAAAAAAACAAAAAATTGCATTATATCATAATTATATTAAAATAGAAATGCTTTTATTTGTAGTGGGTTACTCAAATTCTGATTGTGATGATGAAGTGTCTCAAAATACGTTTTTAAGTTTACGGTCAAAAATATGTAGTAAAGAGATGCCGTCTTATGAAGATGAATCAGAGTGTTCAGTTAATGACTCGGGATCAGAGTATTTACCTCCATCTCATATAAATCTCAATAATATTAATTCGGATAGTGAAATATCGTTAATATCAAATCTCGATATAGATAATTATGCAAACGACAACCAATCTACTTCATTGCCATTTCATAAATTATTTTCTGAGAACACCAATGATATTTTGATTCCTCCATCATCAGTTCCTGTCCATCAAAATATGTGTTTTAATTTCAATGGTACTGTAGAAACTAGTAAAAAAAAAAATATCGCAAATAATAGAGTTTGGGACAAAAAAGACCATTGTGTTTTTTGTGAAACTGATGTTTCAAATTTTACTAGACACCTTATTAGGAAACATAAGAACGAAATGGAAGTTGCTAAGTATGAATCCTTACCAAAAGGTTCTAATGAGAGGAAGTCACTTGCTGAGATAATAAGGAAACGTGGTAATTTTTTGAAAAACGTAAGTGGAGGAGATAAAATTGTCCCTGTGCGTCGTCCGAACAATATAAAACATATAAGTACATCTGCCAATGATTATTTACCGTGTAAATATTGCTATGGTATGTTCAAAAAAAAGTATTTATATAGACATTTTAAAATATGTAAGTATAAAAAACAGAATGTGGAGGGTAGAAACCGTGCACAGTCAGATGGTCAAAATATGTTAATTGGATTCACTGAAACAGATGACAGATTAGTACAAGATGTATTTCCAAGGATGGCTTCTGATGAAATTTCATTGGTAGTAAAAACAGATCATCTAATTAAAGCATTTGGCTCGCGATATCTAAAATGTCATAAGGAAAAACACCTTATTAACGTTGTTTCCCAAAAAATGAGAATATTAGCACGGTTTTTAATTGCAGTCAAATTAGAAATACCTGAAATAAAATCACTACAAAGCTGTCTTTCGCCTAAATATTTTGATACAATAGTTAAATGTGCAAAGAAAATTGCAGGTTACAACTCTGAAACTGATAAATATACATCTCCATCTGTAATATTAAAACTCGGACAAGCTTTAAAACAATGCTGTGAAATTGCTGAGTTCATAATATTAAAAAATGATATCAATAATTCGGAGAATTCAAAAAAAGAAAAAGAGTCAGTAAACAATTTAAAATATTTAATTGAAAAACAATGGTCATATGAGGTGTCCGCAGTAGCATCAAAAGAAATTGAACAGAATAAATGGAATAAACCTGCTTTGTTGCCTTTAACATCGGATATTAAGTTGTATAGAGAGTATTTAATGCGAGTTGAGAATGAATCACTAATAACTATAAAAAAAGACCCTGATAATATTGAAGCATACCGAACTCTTCAAGAAAGTATATTAGCTCAGCTCATTTTACTTAACAGACGTAGGGCAGGAGAAGTGCAACGTATTCTACTGGACACATACTTAAATGCACCATCTGAAGTACCACAGGAAGAAATTGATCAATGTTTGTCTCCAATCGAAAAAGAATTAACCAAAACCTTCAAAAGAATTGTTATTCTGGGGAAAAGAGGAAGAGGAGTTCCTATTCTTTTCACTCCTCATCTACAAAACCAAATCCAACTTTTAATAAAATTAAGATCAACGGTTACTTTTATTAAAAATGAAAATCCGTATCTTTTTCCATTAATACAGTCTTCTCACAGTTCAATGAGAGCATCAGATATTATAAGAAAATTCAGTAATAAATGTGGTGCTAAGAATCCTCAAAATATTACCTCTACTAGACTTAGGAAACATGTCGCGACAGTTTCACAAATATTTAACTTATCTGATGGAGATATAGAACAATTAGCCACGTTTATGGGCCATACTAAAGATGTCCATAAAAACTTCTATCGACTTTCAGAAAGTGCATTCCAGGTAAATATTAATTTTTACATTAATACATGATTTAAACAATTTATTTACTTCCTAATTAATTTTAATAAAATAATAATAAGCTACTATAAATTAAAAATATATTTTAGTACATACTATTAATTTAAAATTAAAATATTACCAAATTCACAAATAATTATTTGAAAAATAATTTTTTTACATTTTTAAAATTAAAATCAGTTTTCTTAATTATTTTATATAAACTGCAATTTTTAGTTTATTTCAATTAAAAGAAGTACCTATTTAAAATTATTGATTTATATATTTATAATAAATTTAGTAAATTAAATATCAATAATAAATATACAAATAATCATAAAGTTTAGTCTTATTATTCATCTTGTACGACTTAGTAGATTTGAATACCTATTTACATTACTTTTATATTTATTTTCTTAAGGTAGCAAAAGTAAGTAAATTACTTTTGCTTATGGAAAAAGGGGAAAGCAGTCAGTATAGAGGGAAGAGTCTAGATGAAATAAACATAAATGTGGGAGAACCAGTGTCAGAGATAGAAGAATCCAGTTCAGATATGGAAGAGGAACCAAATTATATCCAAGGTAGTGAAAAAGATGAAAATATATCAGAAGAAATAGTAGTTAAAGAACCTCAAGCAATAATAAGAAAATCAACAAATTCTAACAAACAGATTAATTTAACACAAAAAAGAAAGAAGAATATTGTTATAATACCTTGGGCAGATGAAGACAAAGTCAAACTAAAAACATATTTTAAAAAGCACATTATTTTAGGTAAAGTCCCTAACAAAAAAGAATGTGATGATTTTATGAAGACCTATCCGTTAATTAACAAGCCGTGGAAAAAAATTAAAAACTTTGTCTATAATGCAATAAATTATCAAAAAAAAAAAAGTAAAGAATTAAATCTTTAATCTTGTACCTAAATTTTTTTATAATTTTTTTTTTATATAAGCATTCTATTTGGTTCATTTTAATTAATTAAAAATAAAGTTCAGTAATTTGTAAATTTAAATTTTATTATTTTTTAAAGTATCTACAATATTATTAACATCATTTCTTATTAAAAATAATATTTTTTTAGTAATACTAAAGGCATTGTTTAAAAATACCTATATTTTATTTTATTTCTAATAGTCAAATGTGAAAGTCATATTATGTAGTTTTTTTTTTGTTAAAATTATATTCTTTTTAATTAATTAAAAATAAAATTTAGTATTTTTATTTTGTTCACATTTTATAATTTTTTTTAATATCTACAATTATAATAATTTCTGTAAGTTCTAAGTAAACAAATCACATTGTATTTTATTGATAATATTTATATTATTTTGTTTCAAATTTAAACATTCATCTTAGGTTTTAGTATCAGAAAAAAAATATTTTTTAGTAATACAAAGACAATATTAAAATTGCCGATATATTGTTATTTTATTTCTGTTCAAAATATATTTAGTCGTATAAAAAAGCATTTAGTATAAATCTACTTTAAAATGTAGAAATTAACTAAAAGTAAGTACTTTTGTTATTTAAAGTGTTTTTTATATTATATATGTAGAGCGTAGAGACATTAATGAAAATGAAAATATTTTGGTGTTCGAATTTGGAGACCGGCGGCGTCGGCAGGTAAGCAACGGCGGGAACGTTTTTAAGAACAAAAACGCATAGATGTGACATAGGCAATACCGTCCGGTTAAAACGCATCCGGTTTACCCGGACCCGCCAAAACGCATGGTGTGGCAACGCTCTATTAGTTATATTAATAATTATAACTTTCCATATGAGATTAAAATGTTTAATTATTTATACATTAAAAAGTGATAAGTTGAATTAAAAATTATTTCTCCCAAGGTAAATAACTAATAAGTATGTAGGACTTTTTTGTACTTCTTTATTATTATTTTATCTAAAGAAATAATTAACCAAACAACTGATATCAATTACGGCCCAATTTGGCAACACCACATGGATCTAATAACACCATATTTTATAAAACTGACACAACTAGTGGATCTCGTAAGTTAATGACAATATGAAAACCACACTTAATTGTCCTCACAACGTATTAAATGTAAAATATCACACTCTGGATCTCGCAAAGATAGATTGGGAGTTTAAAAAATTATGAGTGTTCTTATATTTATAATTGTATTATAAGTTTAAATTTATATTTGTAGGTTTCCTTAATCACTCCAATGCCTTAAATACGAATAATAAAGGTGGATCTCGGGACGTCACATTTACCATATGGATCTCGCATAGTACCTTTCGCGTGTATGTGTGTGTGTGTGTGTGTGTGTGTGTGTGTGTCGGGTTGGTAGGTGGGTGGTGGGTGGGTGCCAAGAGAAAACGATCGATTCTCTAGCTATTCTAGCAAACTCCGTTTTATACATGTTGTATACGTGTGTGTGTGTATACACGTAAAAGCCACTGTGTCGTTGTCGGCGGCCATGCATAAGTAACACACCAGAGCGGGCAGGCAGGCAGCACACAGACGTTTGAAAACTCCAGCGGAGCCCTCCGCGCACACCGCCGCCGCAGTCACGGCACACAACTGTACGCAAACAACACCCATTGCCACCCTCCTTCCGACACTCGTCGCCGTTACCCGGTACTCGGTACTTGGTTACAGCCGATTTGACGATCGTTGAAAACCCGAATCTCCCCCGTTAAAAAGACGCATCCATCCCCTTCCACCAACAATCCAACCCCGTAATGTTAAGGCCGTCTCCTCTTCAAAGCCACTTTATACGATATATTATTATTATTATTACAAAATGCACACGTATTGTTAACCCCTAACGAGGTATAATTTCATCGAGACCAAGTGAATAAAAAAATACTTCTCGACTCCTAAGTGTAAGCACAGTCTCACTCTTCTGGAGGAGGTTGTTGAAAAACCTTTATCGTATTATTTTCATTGTGCGCGTGTGTAAACATGCAAACAAATGGATATGACATTAATTGATCAATTGAAATGAAACACGATAGTCACACATCGGACAAATGCAGTACTCTTAAAAGTATATCAAAACGTATGTATGAAATAATGCGAGTTCAAATTTTAACACGTCTTAATTTAGAATAACTTAAATAGAAATTAAAGTAAAACAAGCATGGTGTAAGGTTGAATAAAATCTGTATAATTGTAAAATAATAAAGAAAAATGAGAGCTCGTCAGCAACGACATCATCACCACCACCACTAAACATCACTACCACAACAGCAGCATAGACAAACACTAAATAAATTTTGTGTGATATAAATAAATACTACGAATTTCAAATATCTATGTAACGTAGACATGCAGCGTGAAAACGTATTAAAATAAAAAAATTGTTATATGGACAAACGAAAGATTTAAATAGCTTTGGACTCAGCTTTTGGACTTCGTAAGCCACGGTCGTGATGTACGTCTGTACAAAAATATATCATATTTCTCAAAATTAATGTTTGCATGCAGCGCTCGCGTTCATTTTCGTAAGGATTGACGACGCGTCTATATTGTAACGCAAATAGTCGTAAATAGCAAATCAATAACACTGCAATGGCGATTTGGTACGCGATATTATAATCGTCGGGGATTAATATCGAACATGTATGTACGACACACATGTACAATAATGACATATATATATATTCTATACTCACAAAGAGTCTAAATTACCTAAGATAAACTAGGCTTCTAAAATTACAGTATTTCTGTACTGTATTATAGTAAGCAGTAATTATCACGATATTGCGAATGCGAAACGTACTAAAGAGTAAGCACAGATCGTCATTTAAAAAATTTAGGAAATAATTATTTCTCTTGCGTTGAAATAACCATAGGTGTATACAGTATAACGATATTGCATGCTTTAACGACAATTGTGCGATTTTTCAAAACGCAATTAAAATAACAGCTTAGTCGCCCGACGGCGACGTATTCAATGACAAACGAGAAATTCGTATTGTCATACGTGGTATTTTTATTAATATACATACTCCCACCGGTTGACAGTCCGACGATAGACAACGTATCATATAATTTTTACAGTGCAGTGTTTATGATAATACACTATGTAATATGTTTTTGTAGTACCTATGTAACACGCGTTACAATGGTTTTGCAGTATGAAATAATATTAATATTAATTAAAGTGAGCCTAGCGTTATCATTGAAAACCTATGTAATAAAATCGAAGTACTGGTACATCTGAAAATCTGAATCTGGCTGCGGCGACCATTTCTTAATATCATAATTTGGACCTATTTTCAGGAGTGGAAATCAGATGGCGAAGTGCGGCAACCACACGCGGTCTTTCTCACGGCGGCGACACGTTAACCAAATTACCGACATTTCATCGCCAACGACACTACGCTGATGATAACGACGGCGGCGGCAGCCAATCATTCAAACAATATAATAAAAATACGAAGACTATTTAGTAAAACATACTATATAGTACGCAGGAGAGAAAATAATTTTCACCGTCGTGTTTCTCAAACGCAATTACTGTTGGCGCAGAAAAACGCGTGTTCAACTCGATAGAACACTAGGGGTCAACGAAACTGTATTATATAGTACGACGATCAAGTACCGTTTTTTTTTCATCGTTTCAGTAGTGAATTCGATCTAGTAGGTAATAAAATAATGACTAGAAACAATTTATACAACAGCACAACAATTCCGCCAATCGCAGTCGAATACGCGAATCGAAGTTGTCGCCATTTGAAACTATGATGAGAAGTACAAAACCTTCGACTTATTTCATTGATTGCATTGAATCGATTCATACATACTTGGTATGAGTTGTTATTAATTTTATCCATTAGTTTTATTATTTTGGTTACATGCAACATATTATAATAAATACATAAAATAATAAAAACTGAATAAGACAATTTTTTTTTTATTTATTAACTTTCCTTGTTAGTTAATGATTGATAAAATATTATGTTAGATACTAAGAAAAAAAACAAATAAATAATTTATAATAAATAATAAATTAATTTTATAATTCTATCTAATACCTTGAGAAAAAAAATTTAAAAATATCAACAATAAAAAAAAAAACTTAAAATCTACCCTTTCTAGGTCACATATGTTAAACTTAGTCCTTGGTTACATTATAACGTCATTTTTATCAATTAAATATTCTATACAAATGCCGTTCAAACGCAAACACAATTTTTCATGTACAACGTGTTCGACATAATAAATTAATTATTTACCAAATCAACTTATCAAGACTCGTTAAAATATATTATTTTTCGATGAAATGTAATATTAATAACTAATTAACAAATGATTGTTTTTCTCGACGGTCCAATTAAATATGTTTTTTAAGAATCTACACGCGAAATATAGGAACAAAATCAACTTCGGTAAATCAGATTTCAAAGATCGCTTGATTTGTAAAAATTAAAACACGAAATCGACTATCGAATAGAACTTTTTTTGAAGTACAAACATCTTGTAAACTTTTTACATAGGCATGAATAGATTTTTTTTACAATTTCTATCAAAACTTAATTTCCAACAAGCATAGTGTATGCGTATGTTTGCATATTGTGATCTGAAAACATAATGACGAGCAGTCGGAAGTTCGGGATGCGGAAAAAGAAACTCAGAGGCACGAAATGCCATGGCTGCCGCCGGTATAATACCGTGGTCTCTGACGCGTGCGCCGTTTGTTGATACCGGTATCGAGTGGTACACGACGTTAAGTCGCGATTTGGGTTATATAGACGTGCGCGCAAAAATAAAACACATCGGAATGCGGCGGCACAAACTTTGGCCGGTCATCTCTCTCTCGTCGTCGGTTCACACACACACCGGTACATAATACATAATATGCGTGTGTATGTGTGCATATGCGCGTGGTGTTCGGCCGCCATTGTTCGCTCGCGCCCGGCTACACTTCTCCGTCGTTTATTTATTACACGACGTATTTATCCAGAGCACATCTTTAACGCGCGTTCACACACATATGCACTCACACACACGCACACACACGCGCACGCGCGCGCGCACGTAACGTAGGTACGCTGATTCCGTCTCTCTCTCGGCATTATCCGCGGCCCCAAGTGCACCATCGTCGCCGCCGGTCGGTCACTGTCTCTCTGCGCGCGCGTACACAAAAAGACGACACAAACACAGCGGTGGCCGAGTGTTCGACGAATGTACTACGCGAACTTGCCACGCGTACGCACGCACACACGCACCGACGACGACCTATGGAGGAATCCGTAGCCAGAGGCGAATGCGGTTTAAAATAAAAAAAAACATGACGTGCACACACGCCCGTGTGTGTAGGAATCGAAACACGTCTCTCGATATGTGTTTTAACGATCCGCAATATCGCCATTTACGGATTTCGTCGTCGACGTCGTAGTAGTCACCACTGTTGCCGCTACTCACCACCACCACCACGTAGCCATCAATACATATATTGTATAACACGAAAGAGAATAAAAAAAAAAAGAAAAGAAAAGAGACGCAACGTGGTGGCGGAAGACGGAGGGGAAGTCGGAAAGAGGTTGTCGAGGTGGCGGAGGAGAAGGCGTGGTACGACGACCGTCGAGCGATTTCTCGTACATTTAAAATAAACGCGCACCGTATTTAATAAAACCACCGAGAGAGGTCGAGGCGTTATCGATCGGTGGTCGTCCGAAAATAATACAACTACTACACTACGTCGACGACGCCGGCGAGTTAACCCGCACGTCAACATGGGCCACAAGGGGGTTCTCGTTGGCCTTTGTGTAAGCATGCATATGTGTTAATATTTATAATCCCGAATACTCCCGATAGTTTTCCTTAGAAGAGTTGCAAAAAAAAATAATAACTTTCACTATCAATGACCGGTAGTATAAAAATCGTATCGTAAAACACGGAAGATGTGACGAAAATCAAAACCATACAGCCGTTGGCAACGACGAGGACCGGTGATACTGGTGGTTGACGAAAATGCACGTCAATAAAATCGCACATATTGTAATAAACTTATCACCGTCGAATGTACCCAATAGATTTACTTATCGTTTATTATTATTATCATCCGTATATTATACGAGAATAAAATGTACTAGTGTAACATATTAAATAATTACAGGTGTCGGACTAACCTTGGGAATACATCATCGATAAATGCGCACTGGTCGCTGCTGCTGACGGCGGCGGCGGCGGCGACACAAGGTAACACGACATATGCACTGGCGACGCAACAATATGAACTCTGCGCCTCTTCCATGGGCCGGGGGGGAGACTACTCGTCGGGCGAGGAAAGTATACCCCACCGCCGCTCAATCGCTGCTACCGCTGCCGTTACTACTGCTACTCATCGTCCGAGTTTCCACACGACGTAATATTGATTTTACAATGAAATTCGCCGACGACGACGACGACGGCTTTAAAAAGGAAGAAAAAGTCCCGGGGGCGGCGGCGTGTATCTTAGCGGAAACACACGAAAACAAACGCTCCGTTGTGTTTGCGAGCGGAATCCCTTGCGCGAGAGGGATGACGGCGAGTGAGATTCACGTTTTATCGTATTATCAATTTTTAACGAATCGCATACATGATACATCCGCACACAAGAGTGATATTACTCTATACAAAATATATTTTAAACACACACATCATAAATTATACACGTGTACACTATAAAACACTATAAAACACATTTGATATTAATATCATTATGTGCGAACACACGCACGCACATACATAACACACACACACACACAACATACAGACTGAGCGAAGAAGAAACCTACACAAACACGTCGCTCACGCACGCACAATTGCAGTATAGTAATAATATAATATATATATATATATGTTATATATGTATGTATATACGGTGTGCACACGACGCGAACGAAATAACGAAAGACGATCGCACGCGCACGCACTGACTGGCGGTTTTGTGAAACGATAACTACGGCCCGCACGACCCGATGACCGGACTCGGAATGGGAATAATGACTCTATATCCTCCTGACGATATATAAAATAAAATATGACAGTGTGCACACAGGCAGCTGCTCTGGGCCCGCTCTCTATATTACATTATAGTACACAGTACACACACTACAAGCATGGGACTTGTACGCTGAACACTGCGGTTGTGTGTGTGTGTGTGTGTGTGTGTGTGTGTGTGTGTGTGTGTGTGTGTGTGAGTGTGTGTGTGTGCGATGCGCGCGCGCGTGTGTGTGCATTCCTTTCCTGTGTTTGGTACTAATAATAATAATAATAATAATAATATTCAACTACTATAATTTTTTTTCTCTCCTCTTCTTTTTTTTCGATTCCGCGCAATACCCACTGCTGAGCGACCTTCGCACACCGTCGTCACTAACACTAGAGTAATCACTCTCTCTCTCTCTCTCACACACACACACACACACAAATTATTTCTCCCCGCTCACCGTCGCCAGCCGTCATTCCTCCCCTGTTGTGGATTTTTACTGAAAATTGTCAAATTATGTTATAGCACTACACGTCATGACGTTACACCGCGATGGGTCGGGATTATCGTAGTATCGTACGCGATTCTCCTTTATTTTCCCGCTACCTATCCATCCAGCTTAAAGTCGCTTAAAGACTGACAAAACTCGTCACTACGACAAAACTACCTAACTAACCACGTAAAAACTGCTGACACCGTCGTGAATAATAATATCGCACTAAAACGACACAACTAATAATGCGCTCGTTTCTGTTACCCCGGTAATAAGTTGGTCGTCGTTCAAGCTAAATTCACCGAGATTTTCGAACTCAAACTGACGACGATACAACTACCGTCTTCGAGTAATCGTATTTTAAATAATCCAAGATGAGACAATGTAATGTGATCGACGATAGTGAGGCGTTTGATATACATACTAATATAGTATTGTAATGTCGAAACATTCGAAACTATTTCTGGCTACGCCTTCATGGAAAACGAATCGTCGTTTACGTTCATATAAGTATCATGTTCAACTTATTACTACGTTTGCGAAAATTCTTAATTAAAACAATGTCAGCCTACCTTAACGGAACACCTTTCGAATACAATATTTTTAAATCCGTACACGTGAATTATAATTTTAGATGTGCATATCAAGCAGTGATAGTAACAGGAATCTAATGTCATTTTAAATCATCGTATTGAAAACACGATATTATTTATTAATAACGCCACCATTGTCGATATACAATAATAATAGAACGCATACAAATTGTATTATCATTACGCGCGCAGTGCAACCGTATCACAGCGTATCGTAAAATAATATGATGTTGCCAAATGAGGTTACACGATCACGTCAAAACCGATGGGGGGGAAAAAAAATTGTGAAAAAAAACTAAGATGGCGCCCATAGGATTTTAGCGAAGCAGTAAATTGAAACGAACACGCACACGCACACGAGCGCGCAATGTGGTTGTGATTTAATGTACAACGACCGCGTAAACAAAAATCCTCGTCGAGAGTCCAATATGGCGACTCCTCCGCCGATCGTGGCAAACGGTAATGTCGACCCGAAGAGTGTGCGTTCCTCTATTACAATAATAATACCGGAGAAACACGAAAGGTATACAACATCATAATAGGTGTGTGTTTGTGTATGTGAGTGTACACGTACACAATACATAATATAAAAGTGTATTATGCTCTGTACGTACGATAAATTGTAAATATATACGTATACATTTGTCAGTGTGTGTGTGTGTGTGTGTGTGTGTGTGTGTGTGTGTGTGTGTGTGTGTGTGTGTGTGTGTGTGCGTGTGCATGCGCGCGAGTGTATAAATAATAAATGGTAGGTACACGACATTAGAAAAATATAAAATAAAACGAGAGAATGAAGAGGAAAGAAGTGAAAAAAAACGTCGTCGGGTCTTGACGAAGGAAGGAAATAATATTATACGAAACGAAACGGTTGTAAGCGCCTAGGCGCACGATTCGGCAACGTCGGCGTCCGTGACGTCACGGGCCGTTGGTACGGCTGAGTGGGCAGTCAGCTGACTGCGGGCTCGAACGGTAATGCTACGATTATTTTTATCAGCAGGGCACTGCGGGGCACGTCTGATGTCTGGCGCGCGTACCACGTTCGGTCGCGCGCACACCGGGTACCGCGCATACGAATCCTAACCGGCTTCCGACACCTGTTCGTCGCATTGAGCGCGCGTGGTTCGTTTGACCGTTGTTTTTATTTTCGTTCAATTATGGTAACGAAATACGCCTTTAATGATAATATTATTTACATTTATGACATGCTATAGACACACGACGATGGAAGATTAAACAAATTTTATTATCCGACAATAATTCGTAGCGGTTGTAGATATTTATGACACGTAGGTATTTTATTTTTTTTCTGTATAATGTCATGAATGATATTAAGTTCAATGTTAATACGTAATACCCAGATGAAAAATAATATTAATGTATTCCGCTGAATTGACCATCAAATCTACTGAAAAGTAATTTTATTTCATTGGTGTTTTCATATCATATGATTTGATTGGTATCCCTAACATCTATAATCAACAATGACAATACAATATTATTTCCTAATTGATATGTTGACAATAATCACGGTGCGACGTGATGAGATCGCACTCAACCAACAACAACCGCGATAATGGTGACTAGATATAGTCAGACATCTACCTATATTATACTATTACGTACACAGGAGTGTTGTACAAATGTTGAGATCGCGTGTGACGAGTGTTTTATGGGAAATTATAAATACTAATCAAGAGCACTAGAGAAGTGTATGTTTTAATGTCAAGTACGTATGTCATCATAACTGACTGCGACAGCTGTTAATCCACGGCACGCACGAAAAAATTAGACGTGCGAAATAAAAAAAAAAAATCAGAAACCATCTTTAGGTTAAATAGTTGAGAGTGACACGGAGACCGGCGGTGAACGCGTACGGACGACGAAGACGCGTGCGTTGACGTAAATATTAAATAATATTATTATGGTAATTGTGTCACAAGCGATTAGGTCGGGCCGGGGCGATAGGGAACGTATCCGCGCTCACCGGCCCGAATCCCACAGAAACCACCTACGCCGCCGTCGTATTACTATTACTCCTATCCGGATGACTCGCACACAAGGCGCGCGCGCGTGTAGTGTGTATAAATGAACGACCGGTCGCGAGCGCGCGCGCACGCGGCGGAATTGAATTATCGCGTTTATAAGCTCCCTGTGTTTTTACGCCCGCGGGAGGGCGGCGAACGAATAGCGCCGAGTCTATTGTGTCCGGCGGTGACTACGACGGCGGGGAGGCTCGACGACAGGGTGTGTGGGAGGAGGGGATACCTCAAGGACCGGTGTGTGTGTGTGTGTGTGTGTGTGTGTGTGTGTGTGTGTACGTGTACGTGTGTATATACCGCCACCGATGTAATTAGCGAATTCGATTCACTCTCGGCGTTGCCAGACTTACGACAGATTTCACAATCGAAATAGAGGAAAAATAAATAACATAACGGGCAAAAGTAGTTGTCAGATCGTCGTTTCGTGTTCGGCGTGTTTGCCTAGACCGCCGCAGCGCGAACAATGTTGTTTTTTTATTATTTTGCGTTGCAGTGCTGAGTACCTCCGACATATTATGGACGCAGCTCAAAACGAACGATGAGCCATCGTCAGGATTCTGATGAATATAATATTCGTATAATGAAAAAGAATATAGAATATAATTATTAAATATGATCCAGCTAGGAGGAAATCGTTAATTTTTTTCTACACACACACGACAAAAAGGGTACAGGGGGCCGCCATAAAAGAATGAGCGCAAGTGTGAGTGTGTGTTTACACAAACCGTGTTACAATATTTACTCTATGAATACGGAATTGTATGCAGTATGCACGTCGAAAGGCCCAAAGCGACTGGGCGGCGACAGACGCATCTCTTCCGGTGACGTCGAAAAAAAAGCCGATTGATCCGTCACCCTTCGACTCCGGATGCGAATGTCCGTAGTTGGAACCAAATGAGAATCGAAACGCGGACGTTGAGAGAACAGACAAATTTTCGGGAGATCAAGGCGCATATTTCACGGGAACGGAACAGTGAGAAATAGAGGGGTAGTTTTACGTATAATAAATCGAAAACCAAGAAATCCACTGGACACGGAATAAATAAATGTACTCGGTACATCAGATGACGGCGATAACGAAAATCACGCGTTAATAACGGGATTTTATCATCGGATAATTTGTTTCAAAATTATCTTCATTATAACAACAACAGCGTAGTTTTTAAAAACCTTACACAGAATAGTACAAATCCGATAAACATAATTCACAATTCAAAAGCAAGTTAAGCAAATTCAAACAATTGGTCTAGTGACTGTATGGTCTAGATTTAGATATTAGATAGATTAAAGACTAAACTAAATAAGCAATATGCCAGACGGAGCGCGAGCGTGAAACTGTCTTCAACACGTCATTAACATGACTACACTTGATTATTATTCAATACGTAGTATTAACATTTTTCGTTGACCCGAACTTCAAATACTCGAAATCATTTTCTGAAAATTTGTCGGGCAAAGTGGACTTTTGGAATATGTCCCTAGTTCATGGTGGATGCAACGTGTAAAATTACATGCGCGTACTAGCAACTATAGGAATCCGTTACTGACTGTAATAAACGTTCACCGGAGTGTGTATTCTATTTTCCCTCCACAAACGTCGTGATATCGCTTTACAATATAATGCTTGCAGTGTGTATACGGATAACGGTCTGTGATCGTTGGCATGCAATTATTGCGATAAAATTCGACATCATATACAATATGCTTGGATTTTGTTAACACAAAACATTTATGTACATTGTATACAACCGTCAACCGATTATTGTTATTATTATTATTATTATTACATTTAGCAGTATATATTATGATGGTGTGTCGACCTAAAAACTAAACAGCTGGTGGCGGGAAGGGGGCGGATACGTGTGATTTTACATATTTCACAAGAGTGCAAATGTCAAATAATGTCGGACGAAAATTCTATAGTAAACGGTTGAGTGCTGTAAGTCGTCGCTTACCGGTAGCCTCACTAACGTTCAATATTGTTTTAGCACATTAAGTGTACCCACATTATAATAAATACGGATAAAGCGGAAAAATTGGGTCGCGAAAATATTATTATCAATGCCGTTACACACACTATTGTGCGTAACAACGAAACATTTCGGCGTGATGTTAATTAAGAGGTGAGACAATTAAGTAGGGCGAACTATTTTTTTTTTTTCTAGCGGTTATATTAGGCGTATTTATAACAATTGCGTCGATTTTCTGTTAAATCGTTTTTTAAGTAAATTCGTCCGAGTGCACAGACAGCAGTAGTGTTCGAGATGAGAGAAAAAAAAACTAATGTCAACCAGTTGTCGATTTTGTTTATCACATTTTTTATATAAATATTTTTTTTATTTCGATTAAAATCCAACCCACGTCCAAAAAACGCATGGGAAATTAATTCCATCAACCGTGTAACAACACACGACCGTTGCCGGTATAATGTGTCAGTGCGCGTGCTGAGTATAATACGATTGTAGATCGTACATCGTAGTGTGTACACAACATAACATAACGCGAATCTCGGAGGAAAGGGTTACCCGTCGAACGTTTATCCGGTCACGCTGTGACAATGATCCACGGCCATTCAACGACCTTCCGAAAGCATATTGGCATAGCTGCTACACAGTGTTGCCATACGGCGTGTCGGAGATTATTTTTAAACACGATAATATTCTCGTCCGACCGCCCTCCCCTCCGGTCGGCGTAACCGGCAGAGGCTATTTAACTCGTATCATAACAAACGTGCGCGCACACGCGCACGACTTACGCACACATACATAAACATGCGATCGCTACACACACGCGCACATAATATACATAATTCCACTTGATTTCCGATGTGTTTTTTACCGTCGCTTTGCGACCGTCGATTTCTCGACCGCAGAACGCCCGGCCACGGGAACACGATCGAATGATCGTGCCGACAAACGCGATTGAAGATGTGAATTAGATTTTTTTTCATCCTAGCGTTTCCGACTGTCTACAAGTGTGTGTGTGTGTGTGTGTGTGTGTGTGTGTGTGTGTGTGTGTGTGTGTGTGTGTATGTAAAAGCGCGTATTATTATGCTATACAGGTGATAGTCACCGCACTGAATGTACGAAAAATCAGTGTCCGTTTCGCGATGACCTACTTACTTTAGGTAAACGTCCGTTATTGATCAATCTCTTTTCTCTCTCCCTAATGGATACATACTGCACAGTACGCATAAAACACATACATACGCATGACACACACACACGCCATACTTAATACAAATAGTAGCAATACGTTTTGAACTTGCATGTTCAAAGCAATCAAACATTCCTAAACAGTACACATAATATTTACACTACCTGTGTACCGGGTATCGAGTATCTATAGTGTATGCGATACAAGGACACTAAATTCAATTTTTTTACGCAAAATTTCATATATAAATCGCAAATTGAAATAAACGAATTTCTCAACGATTTTTGAGATAGTCTATTTCACAATTGGGGAGGAAGTAGTATGAGCTTACCATATAATGCGGCGTCCTTATGTACACATACACACACACACACACACACACACACACACCTATATATATATATATATAAGCTACATAGCACATAGCGCCACTTCGTTATGCACGCGGAAAATGTGAACCGCGTCACTAAGTGGTAGTTGTAGTAATAGTAGTAAAACGGCCAACACGAGCCGAGTGCGCGTAAACTGAATCCAAGTTAAATGCAGGAGGGAAAAACGAAAAAAAGAGGCCCAATGTAATACATTTCAAAGCTTATTGATCGCATTTCAACACACACACACACACACACACACACACACACACACACACACACACACACACACAAAACAGTCAGCCAGCTGCCTGCCAGCAAGAGGATAGAAAAAGGGGTTGGTGGACACGGCGGCGGTGCGGAGGGGTACCGAAGGGCAATGGCGAGGTGGACGAGACGACGACGACGATGACGCGGAGGAGGATGAGGTGGTGTAACACGGGGCGTTTTACATTATCGCGGGCGCGACGGAATTCCCGGCGACATGGGCAGAGGATTTGCCCAGCGACGGCCGTTTGACTTTGATTTCGAAACCATTACGAGCGTTTGGAGGGTGAAGGGATGGAAGAGTGAGTAAAACGACGACGAGAGGGGTAACGGAACACACCAAGATGGCGGACACCCTGGGATCGTTTGTTCGGCCGGGGGATAACTCAACTTTAAACCCCCTCCCGACCCCATCCTCCACAGTCGACGCTTTCGTCCGCCGCCCCGCTCACACACCGCGACGTCGTAGTTGACGTTAACCCGCCAACTCTTCTCACGCTATATTCTTGCCACTATACGTTCTCGACGTTCTCCTTTCGGCGGATATCGTCCGAGAGAACGTGGAGCGAAACTTCAGCTCAATGAACAGGGTGTGTGCGTATGTGTATATGTGTGTATGTGCGTGCGTGTGTGTGTGTGCGTGTGTGTGTGTGTGCGCGCGTATGCGTGCGTGTGCGTGTACGTAAAAGAGGTTTTCACGTCACGCGCGTAAGCATTGGGTACATGGTTTTCGCTCGATCGATGTGTGGGATCATACAAGCATACCGCTCGGCGGCGACGGCGGGTTGAAGTTTTACAACATTCGGTGGTGCTCGGCATACGAGTAAATTTGTATGTGTGTATGTGTATATGTGTGTGTGTGTGTGTGTGTGTGTGTGTGTGTGTGTGTGTGTGTGTGTATGTGTGTGAGTTTGATATATATGTATATATACAACACACGTATGTATATAATATACACGCTCACACGGACATGAGTATGTTTATGTGTGCGTGGCTATGTTTAGCGAAACGACCGGAGCAGCGTGCTGCTGCCCCTCACATAATAAATATACACGTCTCTCTCCCCGTCGCTCTTTTCCACCCCGTTTCTCCTCTCTCCTTTTCGTCGTTCTATGCCGCCGCAGCTACGGCCGCAGCCACCGCCGCCATCCGTCCTTCCGGAGCTCTCTACCGTTCAATAGAAAACGCCATTTTATTGTATTGTACATACACACACACACACACACACACACACACACACACACACACACACTCACAAATATATACCACGGACGTATATATACATACAACCTCTCTGGCGGTTCAACCGAGAAACGACGACGTTTCACCCCCCTGTTGAATACCGCGACGGCGGCGGAGTTTTTGCACCCCAAATGTGCACCCCGCCACCGTCACCATCACGTCTCGTCCTCCTCAGATATATCCATTCTCTCCGCGACTGGTACCTGGCCGCCGGTCGATACATATTATATACGACAAAGTTGGTATATACATATATGTGCGTGCGCATTTTTTTGCGTATCGAGACGTTAGATGTGGTATACGTATATAATATGTAACCAGCTATTTATTCAACACGCACAAGACGCAACTATGATATCAAACAATGTAAAACTTTAAATGTCACGTAATATCATCTGTTGTAAATATTGACGTTTTACTAACAGCTTTCCCCACACCCTTTGTCGTGGTTGAACTGCTTTTTGCATCTATCTACCTGTTTGGGAAGTTTCGAAAAATAATCTTTTATTTTACTTATCATCACCCATACGGCGTGAGTTTCTATCGCAACAGATTATAGCCAATATGATTTAACAGACACTCGAAGCGAAGCCGATTATACAATTCAACGGTGACAAGGTTATTAACCTTTAAGGAAAAATTCTCTCGTCACGCGTCTGCGCACTATGGGCGTCTTTTGCACACTGCGAACGGGAAGAAAAAAATCCGAATTTCATTGCGGGCCGGGCGCAACGAGAAGTGTGATGATCGCGAGCGAGGGGCGGCGACGACGGTGGCGATTCAGGAATGTTGTTCCTACGCAACGGAAAATAACCTTTCGACCGCGAGTGGCGGCCGCTATTACAATATTGTTACTTTATATTCCAAGGAATGTATGTCGTACGCGGACGAGTGTTATTATTACATACACGATACACACGTCACGATATATTATAGACGTGAGAAGGTGCATCATCTTTCAAGTTTTTCGCGGTTTTCCACGCGCACGTCCATTGCAACAGTTGACGATGACGACGGAGCGGAATGAATAATATAATAATATCAATAACTCGTCATAATAAATCATACCTATCGTGCTGCCATAGTTATGTGTTCACACAAGCACGCACTCACACACAACCGCCGTCGTCATTTCTGTTTAGTTCTAAATACACACACAAAAATCACAATCTACACACATAGGTCGACGGTGGCCCACAAAGTTATTGGTGACTACATATGCGCCATGCGGGAGGCGAGGGGCCGAGGGAATAATAGAACATGATGAGGAAAAGGACCCGCAGCAGTTTTTCATCTTTACGTTGGCCTCACTGATTCATGAATAGCCGAGTTGCATAGTGTGTATTTGTTTATTTATTATTATTCTGAAGCAGATTATTCGCAATGAACAATGTATAGACGTGACAACGTTAATTTGCAACACTCGTAGTACACACAACACACACACACACATACCACTCTACACTTTTACTACTTTTAAACAAATCGAACAGTGAAATAAGTATTTCGCGAGAAAATAATAGTTACTGACGGTACATATCGAGAAAAAAAAGATGCAGAAAGAAAAATTAATTGCAATTTTTTAAATTTACTCACCACCTCCAGATAGCCAACGGATCTCCGTCATCCCGTCAGTTCATAACGCCAATGTTTCATTTGTAATCTAGAAATAAAAACGAGACGATTTGAAAAAAAAATGAAATGTAACTGAAAAATGTAGGTTTATAATGATAAAGAAAACTCATTAGGTGAGTGGAAACAAAGTTTTTTTGTTATCAGCTCGACGAGGTATTCCCGTGTGATAACAGCGTTAGATGATAATAAATTGTTAAAGTAACAACAAACCAATACGAATGCATAATAATATCGGAAAAAGCGTTATCAATTAAAGACGAACGAATAGTAATAATAAAAAATCACAAAAATATTGAAATGAGCTGATATACCGTTGTCCGAGGTGGCCGCCGTGGTAATCCGACTGGCGGCGGCGGTTATAGTAAACGAGATAAACGAAACCGCTGCGGCTGCGGCGGTGGCGGCGGCGGAACGCACGCACACGCCGAACGACACCGGAGTAGACGACAATAAGAATAATGCAATATTATTTTGATGCACAACACTCGAAAGATATATTTATTATTCAAACGATTTGCACATCGACGGCGCCGACGACGACGTTATACAATTGAGTTCGACGGGCATATTGTGTACGCGCACATTCACACAGACGTAAAAATTACACGCACACGATACAAACACGAATAAGAAAAAAATAAAAGCCAAAATTTACGGAATAACCGACACTCACTCGAACACACACGGCATGAAAACCGTGTAAAAATTTAACACGAGAAAAAAAAACTATTAACACGTAACCGAAAAAAAATTAAATACAATTAAATTTAAACGAAAACAAATAAACGACATGACATATGTGTATTATTATTATTATTATTATTATTATTATTAAACTTTACACAGACTCGTCGAGGCGATTAAATGGCGAACACTACTACACGACACTATACTATAATAATAATAATACTACTATGCGGCGGCGACCACGGTCGACGGCGGCGGTGTCGACGACGACGACGACGACGACGACGGCGGCGGCGACGGAGACGGGTAAGTAGTGCGTGCGTGCGTTGCCGATACACACACACGGACGCGGACGGCGGCGGTGATGACGACGTCGGCGGCGGCGGCGGTACACATGCGTTTGCGGCTAAACCGGCCGAATTAATAAACAGCGCAACCGACACTGAGCTGCTGCTGCTCTGCCGCCGCCGCCGCCGCCGCCGTTGCTGCTGCTTGGCTCCTGCCGCCCGCTCTGTGTGTGTGTGTGTGTGTGTATGCTTTTCGCCGTGTGCGTGCGTGCGTGTGTCCGTGGGTGTGTGTGTGTGTGTGTGTGTGCGTGAGTGCGAGTGTGTTATACTGTATTGGCGATGCGGGCAGGTGACAACGCGCCGCTACCACCACCGACACCACCGCACCACCGCCGCGGCCGCCGCCGACGCCGCGTCGTACCCGTAACCGTTGCCACCGCTACCCGTCTCCGATCCAGTTTGCGAACGGCAAAAACATCTTCACTCCACCGCCGCGCACTACACCTGCTGTCCACCGCTGCCGCCGCCGTTCAAAGGTTTCGCCACCAACCCTGTGTTATTGCCACCCGTACGTATGCGTACGCGTACGTCTCACGACGGTCAACACTTTCCATCCCACCCCCGCGCTTTAGTGGTCACGCGCGCCGCGAAAAAATCTCGATTTCCCAAGTTTTTCGAGCATATCAGAGAAGTGGCACGAAACGAATACCTATTGACTAATACAACACTCGTCATCGTTGAGTTGGCCATAAGAATGTAATTATTGTAAAAATTATCATCACGAGAGACGTTCATTGTCATACCGTTAATTATAAATGTATAATAGTGGTCGTCATTCGTATTTTAGTACTTATGGTCTACGCAGTATGTTTTTGTCGTGATTGTCCACCGATCATGAGTTTTCACAGTATGCTGTTTTGCTGTCTGTTCGATACTGCGTTTTCTGTTCTGCAACAATACGATTATTATCATTTATCTTTTAATTTTTTTTTCGAAAATATGTTAACGCCAACTAAAATTTTCCTTCGCTTATAAAACACAATTCAACAGTTATCACTTATATCACTCTCTGTAAAATTAAATACCTAGTTTGTATATCAAGTGCTTAATTTACCTTTTAACTAAAACCTAAACTTCAAAAATAATTCTTTGTCATATTCACAATCAAACGAAATCTAGTTAAAACATAATGCAAAGTTCATACTTTTTATTAATGTGTATGCAATAACAACTGACTCCTTATATAAATAGAGAATATACCATAATAAAAATCAAGAATATACCATAAAATATTCAACATAATAATTGTCTACGTATTGAAAACTTTTTTGATATTGAAATGGCAGGAAGTGTGAAATGTTCTTATCAACATATCTCTAAACAATAATGATTAAATTAATTTCACATTGTAGAAACATGGATACAACAAGTCCAGTTCGTTCGATTAACAAAATCAATTTTACCTGTTGTTATTGAAGCCTATATCTCAAATAATGAAAAAAAATCAATTTTAAAAGGTCTAAAATAGTAACAAACAAGAAATACGTAATTTTTATGTTGATTTCCTCATTTTTCACAATTAAGTGTCAAACAATGACGTTGAGATAATTTTCAAGTGTTTTTAAGTGTGTTCCTATCATAAGATGCTCAGATATGTATGCTTAATGAAATGAATAACTGGAAAATCGCTAAAAAGTAAAGGTTAAGTTTAAACGTAAATTATTTCATGTTATGTTAGTATTGTGGCCTCGAAAATTTTCATAGATGCAACTAGAAAGAGCCGTGATGTAATAGGTACTGGATGTGTTAAATGAACAACCATGTGTATTGGTTATATTGGTGTATATTGGCTGTTACAAACAGAAATATTAAATTTACACATTAAACATGAACCTTTTCATTAAAACATATATTATATTATATCGCCTAAATTCAAATTCATAATACATTAAATTATTACATTTAATACAAGTATAAACTAGAGATTGTCTTTATACTATCGGAAAATATATTGTGGAGTGTATCTCAATGGGGAATTCGGTTTTGACAGAAATGGAGTATTGAAAACTATCGTGAACCGATGTCTATCTCTATGACGGTTATAATTGCAGTTTATTTTAGAGAACGAAAAATTGAGAAATGCGTATCTACTGAACTGAAGAATAATAATCTATATTTAAATAATACTTATGCCTTTATGTATAATAGCATTAAAGCATTTTAGTTTATTAATTCAATGATCATGCTATTTCAGTCATTCATTATGAATGTCAAAGTTCGATTGATTTTATATAATTTCATTAATGTAAGATATAAAATAAACTAATTCACTATACAATACAACGTAGGGATACCGATTCACGCTATATTTTCTCCCAAATGGTGCCTCTATTCAGTTCTATCATGATCACTTAAAATCATAATTTTAATAAATAAAACAAAAATTTCTGCTTACAACCTATCTACTTTTGATTTTTCAATATTATTTACAAATTGTACTTTATGATGTTTTAAAAACACTTATGAACACAAAAATTTTTTGTTATCATAAAATATATACGTAATTTAAAACGTTAGTAATTTTGATATTTACAATGTCTTTTTAATGACATTTTAAAAAATTTAAAAGAATTTCGCAATTCATTTCTTAGCAGATTGATACAATCAAAAAATTACAGATACGATTTTTAATTCACATAAAGATAACAAATACCTATTTTTCATTATTTATTTATTATTTGAACCAAAAAAATTGTTTTCAAAATGTATAAAAAAATATGTTTATTTATAAGTACGCAAACTTCTCTACAAAAAACTTGAAACATTAAAATATGTTCCACTGATAATCGTATATCAATTATATGTATTTTGTAATTCGCCAATTATACCGTTTATCAGTTATACTATTATAGCTTAATATTTATTAGTACTTCAATCATATCTACCTAGAATTTAATCATAACGTACTCGCAATATCATTTTTTATTTCATGATATTGTACATATTATAAATTAAACGTATACTTATTTAATAAAAATATGTATAACTTAGTACAAGTTTATGAATTATTTTCAAAATGATAAATTTTTTTACTAAGTATACTACATCAGTTAAATCGCATAACAATGTACGAGTATTCACGACAAATTAAATACGAAGTGCTAAAATGGTTTTAAACATTCAAAAGTGTATTTGTAATATATTTAATTTTAGATTGAGAATTAAGAAAAAGAATTTTGAGTATAGGTGTTAACTATAATATACATGTTAACAGTAATATGTCTAGTGTGTATAAGTGGTATAAGAGTATATAAGGTAATAAAAGTGGTATAAGTACAATTAACATATTAGAGTTTTAAATTTGAAGACCACTATTGTATTAAGTGAACCCGTGGGGGTTTCGTCATTTATGTTTTTGAAGGATTACAACTAATTTTGGGTAGGCTAATATTCCAAGCCCTTTTTCCCAATTTTCACTTATGGCCAATGGTACAGTAGTAATAGGACTCTTTAATGTATATAAAAATACCTAAAAATATTGATTCGTTGTTGAAGTATATAGGTTTTTGTAATTTTTATTTAATTTCATTGATTAAATATTGAGTCGAAATAGATTGTAGGCTGTTTGGGGGACACAAAACAGTGTAAAACGAGTTTCATACTGCACAAAGTATTCTTTGTATTATTGGATAATATATTTTATATTGTCAATAATTTGTCTATATCGAATTTCATAAGTTTTTGAAAAAATCATAAAATATGAAATTAAAAAAAATTGTAGGTAGTTAACACATTCATATCTAAAACAAAATACTGCCTTAAAAAAACGCTAGTTTCGTTTAGAATCGTTTTTTAATGCCATAATTTTTTACTTTCAAATTAAATGGGAACAATACATTTCTTTTTCATAAACTAATTTAAGCTAAACAAGACGAGCGCAATACAATATATAAAACAAATTGTTTACCCATTTAACATTTCAATAGTACCTATAGAGTGTAAATGTTTTATCGTGCACTAAATTTGATTGAGTATTTATTATTATTCCGATTCCAAAATTGTATTTTGGTTAATAATAATACTATGCAGGATAATTAAAAATTAAAAATTGTTGATGAAACTTATCAAAACAGCACCACAAAAATACTTGAAGTGTTATTCTAATAAAATGCATTTTGCATTTTGCATTTCACTCTTTCGAACATAATATAATATTCAAATACACGGTCTGTTGGTTTATATTAATTATTTAAGTGTACCTTCAAAATGATAAAAATTAAGTTGATATTTGTTTGAAAATATTTGTTATGATTTAATTTGACTTGGTAGCGATTTTTTGACTGTTCAAGTAAACTAACTAACTAACAATCAATTAAAATAGGGTTAACAAATTTGGAACTCTAGAAAAATTATATGATGAATTGGATAAATTTTAGTTTTTCGGAGTAACGGGCACACAATATTGACTTAGAATCTGTATTTATCTTAGTATAAGAAATATTATCGTAGTTAAAATTAAATCATATCAATATATAATTTAAGCTCCATTTTGTCTGTATGTACACTGTACATTGCACGCGTACATTTGTAAAGTTTGACTAATTTATGCATTGGATATTTTGCGTAAATTAAACAAGATTTCAAACAGAAATTTATAAAATGCGATTAACCCTAGATAATCATACATTTGAATTTTGCATGTACAATTTAAAATATTAATAGGGCAAATTTATAAAAAAATTAAAAAAATGTTCATATATAAGAAATTTAAAGTATTAGTTTTTTAAATAAAAATCTCTATTTTCAATATAATATCACGCCTAAGAATATGTATACATATTTTGTAATTTCGATGTTTGAATTTTGAGAATAGTAGTTTAAGTAATAGACACATTTAAAGTTTAGAGTAGTGGTATGGTGAAGCAGGGGGACTTACCCTCGAATATGAATTGCCATTACTTAGCACCTCGAATTTTAAATGCGTATACTTCTTAAATAGAGTGGATAATTACTTAAATATTTTATGACTCTTTTAAAATATTTCCATTATTTAGGTTTTTCTTCATTATGTCACTACTAGGCATACTATTTACGTTTTTTCAATAAATGTTGCTGTTTTTTTTACTCCATTTATTGTTTTCAATTAGGTTTAGGTCATTTGCAAAACTTAACACATCCAACATCAAAATATCGAACTCCAACCTCGTATATCTATTATACTGTTAACTTAATACCACTTTTTCCAATGCTATATTAAATATCAAAGGTTAGAGCATATCTGCTTTTCTTATCTCGGTAAAATTTGAAATCTTCGAATGAGGTTTGATCTACCCATAGACGGGAACCGGAGGATTCAGGTGACTAAGTCCCAACAAAAGTTTACATAAGAGGTCTTAGCCTCCCACCTATATTAAGTATTGAAAAATATTTAACAATAATGATAAATAATATGGATTAAGTTGATGGCTCTTCAAATAAAATCGATATATTATATTGAACTAATCGAATTCTGAGTACCTACTAATATATTTATTTTTAATTTTTAATTCATTTTACGAATTTCATAAAATATTATGAAGTTGATTCGTTTATATTTTATTAAAAAAAAAAAAAAAAACATGGAAATTCGATAAAGAGATACATACATTATTTGTTGACTTCAAAAAAGCATACGACAGTATTCATAGGGCAAGTCTCATAAATATTTTGAAAGAGTTCGATTTCCCCAAGAAGTTGATCAATTTAGTCTCAATCAGCTTCATGGAAACTGTGGTCAAAATAAAAGTCGGAAAGATGAAGTCGAATCCAGTTATAGTAAAATCCGGTCTTAGACAGGATGATTCCATCTCACCTATTTTCTTCATTCTGGGTTAAGAAAAAGTTATAAGAGAGATGAAAATTAAGCCCCACGAAGGAATAAAACTTCGGAACTCGACTATTCTCTTATTGGCATATGCCGATGATATAGTGCTGATGGACGAATCTCAAAATGGAGTTAAACGGCTATGTGAAAGACTCAATTACGCAGCACAGAAAGTAGGATTACAAATTAATGAACACGAAACTGAATATATGATTATAGGAAGACAAAATTGGATGGATCATGTGTTGGAGGTAGACCATTTTAAATTTAAGAGAGTCAATTCTCTCAAATATCTTGGCTCAACCGTGAGTGAAAAAAATTATATCACCAAAGAAGTAGCCGCGAGAATCCAAGCAGGAAATAGGACCTATTATAGTTTGGTGAAAATATTAAGTTCTAAATCATTATCGAGGAGATAAAGAAACGTTTGTATACCAATCTAATACGACCAGTGATATTATACGGATCGGAAACCTGGGTACTAAGGAAATTAGATGAAAATAAGTTCTTAATACTTGAAAGGAAAATATTACGGAAGATATTTGGTCCAATAAAGGATGACACCATAGGAGAGAGGAGAAGAAGGAAAAATAGAGAACTACAAAAAATATATAATGAAAATAACATAGTAGAGACGATCAAGAAAAGAAGGTTGCGATGGGCAGGACATGCAATGTGGAGTCAGAACTCTCTACTAAGAATAGTGCTGAGACAGAATCCATCAGGAAAAAGGCCCTTGGGAAGACCGAAATTGAGATGGGAAGATATAGTTAAAAGAGATGTAAAGGACTTAGGAGGCGGAGCAAATTGAAAGGATTTGGCGATAAATAAAGATGGATGGAGAATTGGTCGTGAGACGGGATGGTCCTAGCGGCCGATTAACCCAAGAAGAAAAAGAAGAAGAATATATATATATATATATATATATATATATATATATATATATATATATATATATATATATATATATATATATATATATATATATATACAATTATGAATAGGTACCGAGTTAATTTTAATTTTTTTTTTAATATTTGTATTTAAAAAAAATTATTTTTCCAAGAAACATAGGTACCAAAACTACTAAGTATTAAATGTAAATAATTTTAAAATGAATTGATTTATTATGGTGAGCAAAGTGAAGAGTTTTTGTCGGTATAGGTCCAATAAGTATGATAAACTTAGCCCCCCTGTGTTTAAACCAAATTTACGTCCCTGAGTCTACCCTTATCTGATATTTCGTTCCTTCCGCTCATATTTTTGTTAGTGTTTTTAATTTTTTGTTGAAAACCTAAATTCAGACAAATTTGAACAAATTTAATTTATAGATGCTGTTGTAAGCTCGTAAGCTTTTTTGAAATTGATTAATACTTGCCATATGTTTTGTCGAAACCCATATTTCTTTCCGATAATTTGTCCAATTATTGAAAATTGGTCAATTACGGATTTACCTTCACGCATTAGTATTCTTTGATGAACTTATCTGCTATGAGCTGCTATCGCTTTAATAGTATCCTTGAAAATACCTTGTATATTGCATTTAGTAGCGATTCCTCTGCAGTTTTCACACATACGATTTTGTTTTTTTTAATTTAATGGAATAATTATGGATTTATTTCATTTCTCCGGAAGCTTTTCTTCCTTCCATATGGTGAAGCAAAGTTCATGAATACTGTTATGTAGGGTCTCTTTTCCGAATTTAATAAGCTTGGTCGGGATTCCACCTGTACACCAGGTACCTTTCAGTTCTTCAGGCTATTAATGAACAACTTGATTTTTTTATAAAGTATATTTTCTATATCCTGTTCAGCATTTTTTTCTTTGTCATTCAAGCGCTGGGTTCTCCGGTGCCTCACCATTAGACAGCTTTTTAAAATACTCCATTCATTAACCTAATTTTCACTAGGTTCCATTAATATCCTTATATCTTTTTTTTTCTTCTTTGGTTCGCTATCCGGGTTGGGTTAACTTTTTCATATATTCTGATCTTTGTGAAAAAGTTTTGCTTCCCAACCTGGGAATAGTCCTATTTAGTACTAGATAATAACTAGTTCATATAGTTTTTCTTTACTCTCAGTATGCTCCTTACGCATACTAAATATCTTGCATTCTTGTTCAAAGAGTTTTTTCGCTTCTATAGTGCTTAACCTAATATAGGTTTTCCGAATATTATTCCTTTTTGGTATTGCGTTTCTGCATTCTGCATTAAACTATATCTTTGTCTGGCTTATCGATACACTCAGTATATTTTTCCCGGATTAGATTATTGCATCTTTAATTAATTCCCTATGATGCTCACCACGTTATTTGCAAGTATTTAATTCCCTTTCAATATATTAATTTTTTCCGATTCATACTTTATTGAACTTTGGCATTTTGGTAATTTTTTTATTCGAATGTTTTACAATTCGAGATGAAATCTTGCAAGAACTAGAAAATGGTAAGAGTGACAGTCGACTTTTCTAAAACTCTTTACATCTGTTAGGCTAGATCTACATCTTTTTTCTACGAGAAATCTGTAGTCTATTTGGTTTTTACGTCTTTTCATCTCACACTTTCTAAGTTAATTTATGTATTTCCTTAGATATGGAGAAATGTTGTGCTTCTTACGACCATATTTTTAGAGCCCACAAAGAATACTATTGGTCTGATTTCATTATCATTGTTTATGTCGGGCGAATTCCTAGTCTATTTTTTGGTGTATATGACGTTTTCTTCCTTATATTAGCGTTAACATCTCCAATTATTATTATAATGGTGTTTCCAGATGCACTGTCATATATTCTGGCCATTTCGTCATAAATTAAAAGACTCCTTAACATCCATTCACTGTTTTAATTTGATGAATGAATGTTTATTTTGAATAGATCTGTAGGAGCCGTCTTGATTCACACAGAACTTAACCATTTAGATGTTGGATTAAATTCGGCTACTCACAATTGATAGTCTTAAGTATCACAAATCCCATGCCTATAAGTGATATTTACTTTCCATTAATTTGTAATAAATTATGTAACCACCAATCATTATTAGTCCTGTGTCCGTCCATCTTATCTCCTTTAATGCAGCGATTGATACCCAGGGCCGTATTTACGCCTAGGCCCGTGAGGCCCGGGCCTAGGGTGGCTAATTTTTTGGGGCGGCAAATTTTGTAAGAAATAAAAGAAAAATCCCATAAATATTTTATGCGTTTATGTAACTGCGTAAATTAATATTATATAATATTTAGTTGCGTGATCATCTTTTTTTTTTTAAATCTGACAACGCTCAAGAACTTTATATGATGTTGTATACAAATGATTATTTAATCATAGATATTTACCCAAACGTCACAACAGCTTTACGTATGTATTTGTGCACGTTTGCAACAAATTGTACAGCAGAGCAGTCGTTTTTAGCATTGAAAAGAGTAAACTCGCATCTTCATTCAATTTTGGGGTCAGATAGATTAAACGCGACATCAATACTACACGTAGAATCTGAGATGCTTCGAATTATAAATAACGATGATATTGTAATCGACGATTTCGCGTCTAAAAAAGTTCGTCGTAAAATGTTATTGATAACATAGATATAAGATTAAAAATTATTAAAATTATTTTAAGATTAAAAATGTGTACTGCTAATGCCTAATTAGAATTTATAATTATTTGTTTTGTTTATAATGACTATTGACCTAATTTCTTTAAAATGAAATGAATTCATTAGAAATAATTACAATATTTTTTTTGTCTTGGGATAGGGGTGGCATATTTAAAAAGGCCTAGAGCGGCACTTGTTCTAAATCCGGCCCTGTTGATACCTATATATATTAACTGGCATTACTCTAGTGATTCGACGAGGTTTTGACATGCGGCCGTCCTGTGTTCATTTAATATGTTCCAAGTCACGGTATTTAAATCTCTTCAGTTCCATTTCCTATTTCCATTTAGTTTTCATAGTTATCCGTTCGTTAAGAGCTGCAAGGAGAGAGTGCAAGCATTCCCCTACCGAAGGCACGTATTCCCGGGTCACCTGGACCATATTGTCCGTCGCCATCGACAGTTTACAAGCCACCTCGTTTCTAAACCCGCGCAAGCAGTCTCATCCGCGAAGGTCGCCCTTGGATTACTGCAGTGATGCAGGAATGATTCGGGCTTCTGATGCACGAGGTCGAACGGGGTCCATCCGGGCGATGGCTACGGAGATCGCTAGCGATCGTCCGGAAACATTGTCTGATGGCCACCAACTCCTAGTCGGTTCCAGGCGGACAACGGTTGCGGTCAATTAATTTCCCGTCACCGGCAAAGCGCGGTCAACTAACGAATTCCGCGGAACCTGGCGGATACACCGCGCTGGGGCCTGCGGTCGCCGTCCGAGTGCTACTGCCCTCGGCCAGCGGCGCTTGGAGGATTACGAGCTTGCTTGCGCGAGGCGAGTGATCGTCGTCTTGGATAAGCCTGTGATCGGTTCATGTCTCCGGGGTAGCGCGGTGAGTGGAGCGGAGCAGTGCCGATTGGGCGATCTCTCCTTGAAAACCTCAGAAGCGGTAGACGGTCGCGACGGCGATCCCTGAAGTATTAGACCAGTCGATGCTGAAAACCCGTAACCTTCGGGGCTCCGAATCTTAGCCCCGGCTAGACGCCGGTACGGTCGGGTCGCTAGTTGAAGTGTCTCTGACTGGCCGGCCGGTGGTCACCAATTCTTACCGCTGAGCCATGCTTGTGTGGATTGGAAACAAGGTAGCTAGTTAACTGCCGATGGCACCGAGTATTAGGTCCAGGTGACCTCCCCGGTTCGTGCTTTGGGTTGGGGAACGCTTGCATTCCCAAAATCACTCACGGGTTGAGTTTGTCCATCTCCATGCAGCTCTTAACATAATAAATCCGTTCGTATCCAAAGCTTGTTTCGTGGTTTCTTAGCATAGTTTTTTTACGATGTTGGGTTGGCAGTCTATAGTCTATAGTACTATAATAGGTACTTAATAGTACATAGTATTGCAAATGAACTCTACTACATTGCATTATATCTAAACAGATAACTTTTGTTTTTAATGTTTTGCGTATAGAATTCATGACCACGAGGTCACACATTAAAATATGTATTTTGATAAAAGCTATCACTTCACTTGTCAGATGTATGCAGTTAAATTCGTTTTAGGCATTTATAAATAGTTTTATCATACACATATATGTATATCTAGGCCTTTGAATTAAGTAGAATTTTACGATTTATTTTTCATCTTTTATTTATTGATTATTTATTAAAATTAAATGAATGCATTTATATTAATAAACGTTCAAAATATATATGTCGATAAAAAATTAAAAAGAAATAAATAGCCAAAATTAAAATTTTAGTTATAAAACTGTATTATAAACTCAAGGTACTATATTAGGTAATAGGTAAATTTTTTAAAATATTGACAACTTAACTAAAAAAATAACATATGTTATGTAAAGGAATACCGAACAAGGTAATTCTGCAATTTTATCATATAAATATTCAAAGTAGGAAAAAATGTATATCACGTATATTTATTTAGAAATTTGTTTAAATGATTAGTGAGTTTGATATTTTTCACTACCTTTAAAAAATAGTTTTGAGGGTTAACATTTGAAAATCAAATAGGAACTTTTTTTTTTCAGTATAATGTAAAAGTATGTTTTTAGTACATCTAAGTGATTGAAGAACTTAAATTGATGTAAAACTCAAATAACAGAAATTTTACTACGATCACGGTGCGGTACGTGTATAATGCGGTTGCTAGTACTGCCATAATACATTTAACACGTACGCCACAACATTTTAAATCATTATCATACCTAGAGTTTTGTATCAATTAATTTTTTTCAACAATCAACATTTACTTGACAAATACATCCATATTGTATTTGCAATAAATATAGGTTCTCATTTGATTTTAAAAAGTTAACCCCCAAAAATACCCCTTAAGGATAGTAAAAAAATATGAAATTTTCTTATCACTTTAGATTTTTTTAAATAAAGAAACTTTCATTTTATATATTTCTCTCTAATTTGAATATTTATACAATATAATCACAGTAATACAATTGCTAAATAACTCTATATATAGATTATAATATGATTAGCATTTTTTTAAATTTTAGTTCATACATATTTTATGAAACCCGTTCAAAGTTTAAGAAAACAATTGGAAACTTTTCATACTTTTTAATGATTAAGTATTCACAAATAAACAGAATATAAACGCCAATAAACAATCATAATTTTATTTTATATGTAAAATTACTGTTGGCCGTTGGGTAATATATTATACAACGTAAGTAGGGGAAATGAATAATTTCAACACAATAGTTTTCTTATAGTTTAAATGAATATTTATTTTTATTTATTTATACGTAAGCAAATGAAGTTTGATAAGTGTGTAAGTATATTTTAATTTTAAATAAATGTGTATACGTTGATGATTATTAATATGAAATTACATTTTTTTATTACACACACACACAAACACACACACACACACACACACACACACACACACACACACACACACACACACACACACACACACACACACACACACACACACACACACACACACACACACACACACACACACCCACACACACAGACACACACACACACACACACACACACACACAGTGTGTGTGTGTGTGTGTGTGTGTGTGTGTGTGTGTGTGCATACTTTAAATAAAGATGTTTTTACTGTAGCTCATATTGCTCATAAATAGTGAAAATATCTATGTGAAATTTAAAAGGTAAAAATATGCAAATATCAATCAATGCATTAATTTTCTCTTGGATTTGGGTCCATAGTTACGTGATTTAACCGACAAGTTTTATAATTATTATTTTACCATGAATTAAAAAAAAAAATTCTGAAAAATAAAACACTTTACCTGGTACGGGAGAGATATAGGTTACTACTCGTAATTCTGAATTTGTGGCTACGAATGGTTACTAATTGGTTACTAAATCCTGGAATCATTTTTGTAAATAAATTATCACTTTGTGGTGCCAGTGTAACGTACCTGACATTATCAACATAATTATTCATTTAATTAAGTATTGCGAGACATATTGTGTTTAGTTTATAATACTACTTAATAGGAAATTCAACAAAATTATACGAATTCAAATTTATGGGCTCTATAACTTTTCATATTCTAAAATATTATTGTAATAAATTTAAGGTATTTTTTCTCAACTTTTTTATTCTACACCTTGTAGATGGTAAAAATTTTCATTCTTTTCCATATCAATTAAAATAAAAATTGGAATATATATATATATATATATATATATATATATATATATATATATATATATATATATATATATATATATATATATATATACACATTGATTATTATCAAAAACAGTAATTTAATTAAATTACTAAAATTTTATAAGTCCATAAATATATTACAGGCGTAGTCATTTATAATATAATACATAACTTAATGTTAATTTTTTGGTTAATTTTTACAATTAGTATTTTATTCTTGCAATTTTATTATCGCTATAGTACCTCCCATGAAATACCTAAATTCCATCCTAGGGAGGAATTTCCACCCCATTGAGAAACACAGGTTTAGGGTTTACGAGTACGTACATTAGTTTTGTTTAAATTTTAATTAAAATTTCATTAAAATACTATGAAATATATTAAAGTAGTTTATTGGGTAACAGAATAGTAAAAATTAACAATGTTGTCGAATCTATATCACTTCTGAGTCAATGTAAAAATATAGGTAGGTACTTTCAATAATTAATTATTTATAAATTACAATGAAGTATATCATACATGAATTGCAGATGACTAAATTAAAATTCATACATAATTTTATAGTTGTTTAATACCTATGAATGAGGTAAAATAGAATATTTGTCAGTGTGGACGATAGTGTGGATGACACGCACGTTATTAAAGGCTACTAATACAGTACTTTTTTTAGTATGATTTTTAAAGTAATTATGTGTTACTTTTGATAACATATCTATGTGTGTGTGTGTGTGTGTGTGTGTGTGTGTGTGTGTGTGTGTGTGTGTGTGTGTGTGTGTGTGTGTGTGTGTGTGTGTGTATGTGTGTGTGTGTGTGCGTGTGTGTGTGTGTGTATTATATGTATACCCGATTTTACATACCTATATAAATAGATAAATAATGAGTAATGTCTGTAAATAGTTGAAGTACAACAAAGATGATAATAATTTACCACGGTGAGCAATTATTGTGATTATTTGTAGCGTTATAGATTGTCATTTAATTCAAATAAAATTCTAGTTCAAAAAATATTTTATGAAACGGTCAACATAATTTCATAAACGTAATTTATACATAAATATATATATATATATATATATATATATATATATATATATATATATATATATATATATATATATTTATATATATTTCTTTTTTTATGTAATATATGTATATAATTATATGGAATTTTATTGATGATTAAAACTAAAAATTCGGTGCTGAAGGCTTGTAAAATATTTTCTTTTTAAAAATATTCAAATACGTGGGTTTAGGTACATGTATGAATTTATTTGAGAGTATCGAAATATATTACTAAATATTGTATTAGTACCGAATTTTCTATATTGAAACGATTTATGCTGCAAACAATTTTTATTCAATGCTTTTGATCTGTAGATATTTATTTATAAGTGTGTTAAATAAATTCAGAAAAAAATACTGACATTAAAAAAGTTTTAAAATTTTTAAAATTTTTAATTATAACTAGATTTTTTATAAGGAATTACAATAAATTCTACGGAATTAAGTAATAAATATGTGAAAAATAAGAATTATAATATTTTATGGTTGATTTAAAAAATATGTGGATTTAAAATATTTTAATAATGTGTCAAATTCTATATATATATATTAAAACCAAATTAATTTACTATTAAAATCTGATATGATATTAAAATTTAGTTGATCTATAAACATTTTATAATTAATAGTCAATATTAAATAATAATCTACATGATTAGTTCATTATTTTTTATTAGCTGTTTAATTATCAAATTTGTAGGAGATCCGGCTTGGAATCTCAATAAAAAATTTAAATACACGTTACTATAAAACCTATATACATTTCACAGAATCTAAAACTACAGATTCCTTGTTACACAAAAGATGTTTTTACAGTTAAAATTAGAAACTTATAATATTAATAAGAAATGACCTCAATGTCAAAGAATTTTATATAGAACACAAATTGCATTGTTCGTTTCTTCTTATTCAATGCTGATGTGGCCGATGGTAGACTGAAGTATTTAATTCTATTTAAGAATTAATTAAATTACTTAATAAACTTTATTTACACAATAAGTTTCAAAAATATACATACTTTATTGAGTGTTAAGTCTAAATCATTTTAACACATCTCAAGAAGTCAATTCATATTTGACTAAAATCAGGTTAGTTTCGTTAGTTTATCAAAAATAAATTATAAATTTTGAATTAAAAGAAAATTTTATATTCTTTGAAAACTGTCTAACAATTATGCAAATTACATTGTTTACAATTTTTCAAAATGTTTTAAACAATATTCTTTGATCCACTTTAAAATTGCATCAAACTTTGTTTACGAGTATCATCTTATATTAAAACTAATAAAAAGAATGTCAATAATACAATCTAATAACAATAAGATCGAAAATGTTCATTCAGCCTCTCAAAGATATCAAAAATTTCGTCTCATTGGTACATAAAAATTATTTTTGCACTAACTTTTGAAGCGTAAGAAAAAACGTTAAAAACTTACTATCAACCATATGTCTATGAAATCATTTCATTTATTTTGATATGACTTAAAAATAGTGGTAGACATAGAATATATTTACGATATATTTTTATGAAAAGAGTGGACTTTTTTATTTTGCCTAAAAATATAGAACTTCAAAAATATTGAAAATTTGTTTTTTTTTACATTTATATCTTAAAAACTACTATTTTTATATACTTTAATCATTGTAGGTATAGTTTCGAAAGAATCGCTAGATAAATTGCAATTTTGAATCTGAAATTGCGTTAAGTTTATCTCAATAATTAATTTTTGTAGGTTCGTGAATAAAATTTTAGTAAATAGTAATTATACATTTTTTTTCATTTATAAATCTGATTTTTTTGTAATGAAAACCTTGCAAAATTTTAAATTTGAATCACGCTTCGTTTTATATATATATATATATATATAAATATATATATATATATACATATGTATATATATATATATATATATATATATTTATATATATATATATATATATATATATATATATAAATTGGTTGGTAAAATATCCATAGCCTTTTTAATAAACGTCTAACCATGATAAAATGATTAATTTTCACGAATAAGTAAATTGACTTTTACTATTTTATTTTTCCGAAACTTACATTTTAAACTTTAAAATGTGTCGAAGAATATTGACCAATGTTGGTCAAATATCTAACTTTTTGCTTAATAATTTTTATTTTTGTCGTCTTTATTGCAACAAATTTACAATATTACGTTTTTGTACTGTATTTTAGATGGACTAAATTATAAACGATTATGTACAAAAAATTTAATTTAATTTTAAACTTAATTTAAGTTGGTTTAGTCAATTTTTTCCATAGCTTTGAAAATATCTGTCAACTAAATGACTATCATTACGATAAATGTTAAATTATATTTTATGGTTTCGCTATTTTTGATTATTGTTATTTGTATGTTATTCACTCAACACCAATATATTATCCAAGAACTGAGGAATGAAACAACGAAGAATGAACTTACTTCATTTTTATTTGTCAGAATTTTTAAATTTTATCTATATAATTGTTAATTATAAATTGTACCAACAAATGCATAAAACCAAAGTTTTATAATATACAGATTGGTTGAAATTTTTTGAAGTCATTTCACGAGTCCAAAATTATTTCGGGTGGGTATTCTGTGAATTAAAATAGAGACCTAATTTTTACCATTTTTATTAGTGACGCAATTAAGAGTGATCGAGGCAGAGGTAGATCTTGCTTAAAGAAACAGGAGAGGTAATTTTAAATTACGAGTATTTTGAAGAAAGATCTTTTGAAGATGCAATAATAATACTTTGTAGAACAATTTTAAATTCCACAAAAAAATGACTCGCCTTTTATGGATTTAGGGTCATTTTGTAGCATTTTTAGGTCATTTTTTCAATTTTACGGGCATTTTTTATACTTTTTTGAAATCTAGGTAATATTTGTATACATTTTCATTTACACTAGATGTTCTCGATAAAAGTTTGAATTTGTAACAGAAATAATATCATATTCAATATTTCAATTATAGAGATAGCATATATATATATATATTATAATATTATAATTTAAATAATTTTGTAGCGAAATATTAATTAATAAATAATAATTAATAATTATAATGCATTTTTATAACATTTTAAAATCATTTTTTATCTTTTGGGCATTTTTTAAGGTCACTTTTAGGTTATTTTATGGTCATTTTTTTAGGTTTTTTGGGTCATTAAAATCCTAGCCCTACTTATTACCAATGAATTATGGTGTATAGCCGTATAAGTAACGACTTAATAAATTGTAATAAAATTGAAAATTGTAATTAATAACACTGAAGTTATTATCCAATAAGATATTTTAAGATAATCATTTAAACTTATTGTATTTAAGTAGATACTTTAAGTCTATACTAACAATTTAATTTACACTTCTGTTTGTTTTTAGAGTGGCAGGGACTAGGGACTATCGCCCCAATCGCCACCCACTGAATGAGAAGGTGCAGTTATACCCGAACCTATGAGTTTTAATTCCATAATTATTTATTTAATACACTGATACTTAAAAAAAAAAAATAATACAACTTTGTTTTAAGAACTAAGTAGGTACCTACCATCTAAAAAATATAATGTAATATCATAACTTATAGGAACAACACCTGACAATGATAAAATTAATATGGTTATTGATTAACAAGGCTTGTAATCATCATCCGGCCGACTTGTGAACCTAAAATATTACTCTACATACATTGGTTGGTATTAAATGATGTAATATTATCTTCTTGAGTGAACAAAAAGCGAGTTAAACAAATATTTTAATTGAAAAAAAATGATTCATTAAATGATTACTGTTTAATTATACACGTTTACTGCCTGTATACATATTTCCAATTTAAATATTATATAATATAAATGAACTTATGCGAGGATAAAAAATAATTTTAACACTAAATTAAAATTTAATTTTTAGAACTAAAATATTTTATGATTTTGACATTATAATATATTCTTCCCCTCACATGATACGTGTGATTGTGAATAGTTTCACCCCGAACTTACATTGTTCAGTTACTGGTCGTTTTTATAAAGTAAAATAATGTTTTACTAAGTGCGATATAATCAGTCAATATTAGTCCATACTGAATACTAACTACAGTAGTAGTATTGATATTTGATGCATTAAAAGAAATATGATGATATTATTAGTTATTACAAATACGATTTGTTTCAAAGATTTGCACTACAACTGAGTATGAGCTAAAACCTATTACTTAGGAACGGTTGCACCCTCCCTCCCACAGAACAATTTAGGTATATATAGCATATACACACACACACACACCCACACACACACATAATGAAACCACTTTTAACGAACATCTCTAAATAGTGGACATTTTTTGGGGGACAGGAGTATATGATATACACTTCATTTCTTCCCACTAAATAATGGATGACTTAAAATAATAGACGATTTTCAGTGTTCGTTGGTGTAGTATTTAGAAATTGAAATATATATATATATATATTAAACATTCAGTTATCTTACATATTAAAACTCTCATTCATACTTGTTAATCGTTATGACTTGATGACCACACTTATTGTTTCTAAAATAAATAATTATAAACTATAATATATATAGTCAAATTAATATTGATATGTACATACGAAGTTATATATTATAAAATAAAAAATATTTGTAAGTATAAATAATTTACTTTATTAATAAATGGGAGATATTATAATTAATTGATGTCAGTGACTGTTGGGGACCTTGTTTTTAAGTATCAAAATGAATGGAAATTACGTTGAATAATGACGTGATTTCTTTCAAAAGTTTTTCCATTTTTAAAAAAAATTTTTTTTCAAATTTTTATTATTTGTTTAAATATAAATAAATAAATAAATAAAATAAAAAATATGATGTAATCAATACATTTAGAAAATGTTTAACTATTGTCAAATTGTAACACATTATGACATTAGCTTAGTAAGAGTTGTTAATTAAATAATTTTGGTTATCTATTAATTTGTTTATAAAAAAACCTAAAGACAAAAAATCAGTTAAAAATGGAAGGTGGGGCATCCTAATCGCGCAGCATGGTGGGATGTGGATACCTACAAATTACTAATAATATAATATAATATATGTTATATTCATATTATGAATAGTAACGAAAAGGTGTAATACGAATATTCCTATTCTTCAATAAGTTAGGTTAATCATTAATACATTATCATTACGTTTGCGGTGTGGTGAGATCCAAGAGGTAGGAGAAAAACGAAAAATGCATCGGCAACGTGAAACAATCGACGAAACAATGATCAAATTTGCGTTTCTCATTGCAAAACTCGGAATTTTCTACGCTCATATATTTTTTTTTATAATCGACTCGTCGTATGTATATATATTGTGTGTGTGTGTGTGTGTGTGTGTGTGTGTGTGTGTGTAGCATAGTAAATAATATGTGGTTCATTGCCAGTTGACCTCCTACCTCGCGTACGAAGATAATGTTTCTCTGACGATTTAGCGAACGCACGCGCAACGCGTTGCGTTTTCCACACGAATCCTTTTGGTTGACTGCAACGCCGCGCGGACGAGTGTCGATGATTACACATACGTGTGTTTTGCACGGGGCGGCGACGGCGGCGGACGATGGTTTTCCGGGGCGGATTGTCGGCCCGCAATAATATCAGGCAGGTTCGGGTGCAGGTATACGATATTGTGTTCGGCGCCGCGCGGCGATCACGTCGTCGGAAGCGAAAGGACGACGGGAAAATCCGCAGCGGACGCGCGCGAAACGACGACGGCGTTCACTAATATACTGCTGCTGCAGTCGTGCATTGTACACGGCGTAGGTGTGCTTACGGTGCGGAGTAGTATACCGATATAATTGCGGCCGGGCGATGATATCCGGCGCAGAATCTCCGCCGCCGCCGCCGGCCTGGTGCAGCATCCGACAAGACGCGTCGACGTCGAACCGCGTACCATAACTGTTGGGCCCGACGAGAAGAACGCAGGAAAAGAGAATCGCTCTGTAGGGCCGGCATTTTTGCCAGACCCCCGCGAAATGTCGGCTTCCCCTCGTCTGTTTGAATACTTTTGATTTGAATTGAACGGAGAAAACTCATACCCTTTCAAAAAACGATTGAAAATTGTCTAAGCGGTGGAAAATTTGGAACATCTGCATATTATGCAGTTTAAAGCCAGCCGGGCCCAACCGATCGATCATTGTACGAGCACCAGTTGATCATAATTAACATGAATGTATATTGGCATAATTATGCCAATAATAATAAATTATCGGTCGATAAAATGCATCTTTAAGGCCTGATGCACACGTGCGGTTTTTAAACGCGCGGTGCCGCTGCGGTACCGCGTTTGCGTTTGCGTTTACTCACAACTGGATTGAACGATGCACACGAACGCGCGGTGACGCAGCGACACCGCGCGTGAACTTGCGGGCGATCGTGTACTGCAATTCCCCGAGACAACGCTCACGTGTGCATATACGGCCGCGGTACCGCAGCGGCATCGCAGCGGCACCGCGCGTTTAAAAACCGCACGTGTGCATCAGGCCTAATTCAGTCATTTATTTGTGTGTGTATTTTTAATTGTTCTGTACCGGAATTTCGCAAAACTCAAATGGCAACATCAACATGCGAAACACCGAAATAGGTGAATACCTAGGGTAAATATTTTTTTACATTTTATTAATACATAGTATATAAGCATGTATTTATAACTGATGATTCAACATTTTTTTCTTGTTTTTATTATACCATCTATAATTATTAAACAAATATGATAGGTACGTATTTAATAGTATATAATAATAATAATAATATACTTGAGTGTGTTTGAATAAGATCAAGGGCGCCAAATAAAAATTGACCCGGATTGTCAAAATCTTAAATACACTATTACCACCATTATCGTATTGCATTATAGCTTAGGTACTGCGTATACAGTAGGCCCAGGGACGAATGGGCTATTTTAAACGAATCTAGGTGAAAAAAATTAAACCGCAAAAAATGAAGTTCTTTTTTCATTCGTTTTTTTCTTCTGCATTGTAGTAGGATATTTTGGGGGCTTCTGGCACCGCCGCCTCCGCATTTTGCCGCCGCCGCCGCCGCCGCCGCCGCCGCCGCCGCATTTGCCGCCGCCGCCGCGCCGCCGCCGCCGATGGCCCCACTACTCCACCTATTCCTTACCCACCACTTCAGCAACCGTGTTACTTCTATCGTTGTTGCCCCCCCTCCCTCCCCGCCACAACGTTTTACCATACCTAATCCCACTCCACCTATTCCTTACCCACCACTGCAGCAACCGTGTTACTACTATCATTGTTGCCCCCCTATACATACCTATGGACCGGTCGTGTTTATCATTTGTGATAATACTCACCGCTAATGTATTATCAGGCTGGTACTATTTGAAAATTATTGATAATATTTAAAATAAATACAAAATCTGGATACGAATCGAATACATTATAATTGTATAAAAATACAGAATATTTATATATCACACGTATCATTATAGTACACGTCTCGACATAATTTTATAACAAAAAAAAGTTTTTTTTTTCTTATACGGTAGGTAACCACTTATTTCATTAGAACCGATCACACGCACTATTTGTATTTTATACATAGACATTATGTTTTTTTCTTTGCATCTCTCATCTCTTATACAATAACCACTTTTTGATTACACATACGACATCATTTTTTTTTTTTTTTTTATATATATATATAATAATGCATGTTTAGGCTTAATATTTTTTTTTTTCTGTGCATCATCTTTTCATAAACAGTTTTTTCTTATCTTACACGGTAGCCACTTATTTCCTTAGAATCGACCACTCACCATCAATTGTTTATATATATATATATATATATATATATATATATATATTATCACGACCGGTCCATAGGTATATATAGGGGGGCAACAATGATAGTAGTAACACGGTTGCTGCAGTGGTGGGTAAGGAATAGGTGGAGTGGGATTAGGTATGGTAAAACGTTGTGGCGGGGAGGGAGGGGGGGCAACAACGATAGAAGTAACACGGTTGCTGCAGTGGTGGGTAAGGAATAGGTGGAGTAGTGGGGCCACCGCCGCCTCCGCATTTTGCCGCCGCCGCCGCCGCATTTGCCGCCGCCGCCGCGCCGCCGCCGTATTTGCCACCGCCAGAATGCCGCCGCCGCCGATGGCCCCACTACTCCACCTATTCCTTACCCACCACTGCAGCAACCGTGTTACTTCTATCGTTGTTGCCCCCCCTCCCTCCCCGCCACAACGTTTTACCATACCTAATCCCACTCCACCTATTCCTTACCCACCACTGCAGCAACCGTGTTACTACTATCATTGTTGCCCCCCTATATATACCTATGGACCGGTCGTGTTTATCATTTGTGATAATACTCACCACTAATGTATTATCAGGCTGGTACTATTTGAAAATTATTGATAATATTTAAAATAAATACAAAATCTGGATAAGAATTAAACTAGAGATGTAAAACAATTTTCCAATTACCTACAATTTTTCCACTTAGACTCTTACATTCATTAGTAATATGTATTTAAATGATTAAGTATGTATATTTAGATTTCTCGGCATAATGCACAATATGCATATCATATTACGTGTATTTACCCAAATCTCTTATATTTCTACGTTAAAAATATAATATTGATTATTTTGTAATTTTTTTAAATAATACGCCATTTCCACGTGTACAAAAGTGTTAAAGTACGATATGTATATTTTGTAAAATATCATGCTTCACGTTGGGCGCAATTTTTCTTAGAAAAATTTAATATCGATGATTTTGTAATTATTAAAAACGATACGTCATTCCCCCCTCTCCAATTTAACCGAATCTGAAGACATTGATTTACTGTCGGGTTTCATACCAAAATCAGTCGATGCGTTGCGTTTCTAGTGTTAAGTGTTAATTTTCAATTCAAAAGTGTCTTTATTTTTCTCGTTTACAATGGCCGGATCACTACAGAGTAATGCTGCTATTTACAAGAAATCAAAGTACATGTACGTTCCACCCAAGACGCCTATCGAACTTATTGATACAAGTATGTTTGTAATTGACTTTGTCAGTCGTAAATTTTTAAACATTGGGTTGGATCCGAGCGATAATTTCAAACTTAAAATCCGAATCATCACACCTTCTCGCCATATATCTATATCGCATTGTTTTTTAAAACGAATATACTCTTTTATGGGTAACATTTTATCAATGATATTGGACACACCGGATGAGAACAAAAATCTTTTACTCTTCTCGGATGAAGAAAATAAATTATCAAAAATTATTTATCGTGGTGAAAATAATTTGGTCATTGAATCAAAATTTGAAGATGGGTGTCGCGTACTGCTTAATCGTGCGGATCTCATAGCTTTACAGTACATGGAATGGGTCGTTTTTGAAGCCTGTGTTGGAAAAACTACATTTATTCGCCCTATGGTACTCCAACAATTCAATCAAATAACAGATTACTTAAAATCTGATTTCAAACGTGAAAAAAATATCGAAGAAATGAAAAAAACAATACAAAATCTCAACGATGCGCTGATATCAACCCATACACCTGCAAAGAACCCAATAAGATTCATCAGTCAGCTGAAACTACTGGCCATAAGACAGCTAGCCGAAGAATGTGTAATCAAACAAGAAGCCGTATGTGAGGTAAATAAATTATGTCTTAATTAATACGCATTTATAATTAATACGGATATGAAATTTAGGATGAAACACTACAGAGTTGTTTTTCGTTATTTCAATGTTCACCGTTATCTCCTACTATGTGCGAAGACACAAATATGCCACCGTCCCCAATTTATTCTCAGGTAAATTATAATAAAAATTGACTTACCGTACAATATTTTTATTTACCTATACAATATTATTATAGGCAGTTGATGAAAACGACGGCCCACTGTATTTCAACAGACCTACAACACCGACTTATGCAGTGCAAGCAACACCCAAAGTGAATCGTAAATTATTTTATTGATTGTATCTATGTTTTTGTATGATATAAAATAAAAATTCAATATTTGATTGCATTTAAAATAAAATGTGTTTTATTTTACAATTTTCTTACATCCCCGCTAAACGGATTATATGTTACAATTTGATCATGTAAAATTAGACAATAAGCTGTAGTTTTTGCAGGAATATTTTTTATAGCTTCAAATTCCACTCGTAGGTCGACTGTAGACGATTTTACATTATCGTTTTGACGTGATAAATCTACCACAACGATTGGAGCTTGTAGACAAAAATCAGTTTTTGAAAGCACAGGTTTGCAGTGCTCTCTATCGTAGTAAGACTTTTGAAAATCTGTATACGCCTTGTACAGTATCGAAATTTGGTTATTCGAGAAATCTGCACGGAAATCTTCATACGGATACACTTCAGAGTTCAAGTAAACTTTGAGGTTTTTTAAATAACAGTGATCGAAATGGCCAGTGTGATTGAGCAGATTATTTTTCCGATCTGTTTGAAACCCAATTATAACAAATCTAGGTTTTTCTAATAAACTGCTCGATTTCACCGTCCATGAATGTGAAGTATTTTGAGGTAGAACGGGATACTCACAGAGGTCCCAGTTTCTAAAAGCACACGACAACGGTTCACGAGAGTCCAAAACTTTTAACAATTTCAATTTTTCTTTGTCGTTTACTCGAACGATTGGCATTTTCCATAAAATCTTGGTTAATTCGATTTTAACTTTTTTATTTTTTTCAATGTTTTCACTAACGGCAACGCCCGTGACATGCAATGCATCAAAATCGGTTGAAGATCGATTCAAAACCAGTTGTTGATTACAATTGAGTAAAATTCTCTTATAATCTTCACAAAATCCGAATAAATGTTTAAGAGGGATGCAGCCGGAAAAATAACCGTTATCTGCGAGTTTTGATTCATTATTCATATTCCATCCGGCGTTTTGTAACTCGTACAGGTCATTCGAGGAATAGGAACAGTATCCTTTTAAACACGAAGATATTCCGGGAGATTTTAATTTTTGTATTTCAGTTCCGTTCAATTCATATCTCATTTCGGAAAAAAGAAATGCAAGTCCGTTGTTTGTAAATTGAAATTCTCCTACGCCTTGTCCCATGTCAACAGGTTTATTTATTTTTCCCTCGACATAAATGTAGCTCTCGCACGGTAAAGTGTACGCGTCCATATTTTGAATAGATATTCTAATTTCGTCGTTATTGTGCATCGCTGAAGTTGAATACGGTAGAAAAGAGTGATATTGTATTTGAGTTATTTTACAGTCTTCGACATAGCCTTCGGTTACATCTAAATACATATCATCCATTGTTATATGACTTTTAATGAGCGTAAAAATGCTAGATTATTTTTGGTTAGCTTGGACAACAGCGAACGTGTTGTTCTATCGACTTTCGGAATACTACTGATAGTTTTTTTAATTACAACTGTATTTTCCTTTTTTCTTGTAAATTTAAGTCCCATTATCGTGTTTAATTTGCAGACGAACTGTAATTAATTCACCTCTAAAGTTTATTAAATTTCCGTCTTGATCTCTTAATTCAATAATTACTTTACTTATAGTTGTAGTGTTGAGAGAATAGAAAACCAAATGTCTCGGGGTTTCTACGATTTTGTACCCCGGTGATACGGTTGGAAAAAATTCGTGTATAGTCTGACTCGACACTCCATTACAAAATGAACCGTGAATCAAATTACATTCTATTTTTATACAATTCACTTTAATTATCTTGACCAGATTTTCAGATTCATGTGTGATCCCCGCTTTATATATCTTATTTTGAAAACCTAACAGCTTCGATATGTTATTGTCTACGGTAAAATCAATATCCAAGTTGGCACTCATTATGCATTTCAATGTATTATTGTCGGATTCTAGTTGAAACGATGAAACGTCCAAGGGTAATAATTTCTTTATCACAGTCTCTAAACCGGTTAATTCATACGCCCCCGTAGGAACAGTAACGCTTAAAATTTGCCCGTTTGACTTACGAAATGCGATAACATCACATCCAGGTTCGATGTTTGGTATAGAATTATTCGTATGTAAACTTAAAAGACAGATTTTAGTCAATTTATCTACTTCCAACGGTGGGAAAACATCGCATGATAGTTCGCTGGAATTTCCGTTTAACGTTATAGTGAACATGTTAAAAATTTTATACACAATTGTCCGCAATTTGTTGTGTTGTATTTTTGTTGTCGCTCGTAATTATACTTAATATTATTGCCGTGGAAATATGCCTGTAGTTCTAATGGTGGTGGTAAATTCCCAAAACTATCGTAATAATCAATGTTATTTCCGATTTTTTTATACGCTACCCAATGAGTACCTGCACTGTTTTCGATATCCAAGTTGATAACGGCCGATTCTCTGTGTTTCGGAAAAAGTGGTAACCTATCTCTAGAGAATACTCCTATGAAATGAGGTATTTTCAACGCGCGTGCGTACTTTATAATCTCATAATCGTACAGAGCTCTATTGGGTAACGTAGCAATTAGTTTTTTTTCGGTTTTCTTTTCGATCCGCTTTTATACGGTGAAATACCTTTTCCAATTTTATACGAATTTGACGTATATGGTGATAGATAGAGACCTTTTCCTAAATGAATAGGTGTGTTTCTGTTGGATTTAATTTCATTAACTGTCTTAACCACGTTCGCAATACCACCGGATAGCGCTCCCAATGCGGATAGACCCGCAAAAATCGGTATAAGGGGTAAAACTCCACCTTTTTTAGGAATAGGTATTATTCTAGGCGTTTTTGTTTTATTTTTTGAAAATGTTTTTTTTAGCAGCAGCAATACACGTTTTTACCAATTTTGTTATATTGTTTTCGTGCAGTTGATTTTTAATCGCTTTTTTAGCACTTTTGACTGCATGTTTAAATCCGCAGCCCATACCGACTTTACGTTTAAGTTTCATTGTGTTTGTAACCAGCCAAGCGGCGGCCTTTTCTTTTAACCCCGAATCTTTTCCTTTAAACACCTCCCAGGCCTGATTTTCCAATATTTTGTCTGCTCTATGTCTATCAGTTGGGGAATTACTTTTATCATACGCTATATCATGAAATCTACAAAACTCATCAAGTTTATTTATTCCACGTTCTCCACGAGCAAGTCTTTCTTTTAATTTAGTGCCAGGTCCGCAATATCTGTTTGACAAAAAAAAAAAAAAAAAAAAAAAAAAAAAAAAAAATAAATAAATAAATCGGTCAAATGTAAAAATAAATAAAAGGTATTTTCACCTGTAGCCTGGTAAATGAACCTCCACCGGTAAATTGTTTATAAGTGAGTTGACTATACCGGAACCTTTATTCTTGTTGACTCTTCGATAGCGAGACATCGTGTGCTATTTTCTTATATGATACAACGGTATTTATAGTAAAATGAAATTTATCGAACATAAACTAAAACTACCAATATATAATATCGATACACCAAATACTGTATCATCAAGACACGGTCCATTATTTCCGAATACAGTTCGGTCATTGGTCTTAGGTAGTTCGGGATGTGGTAAGACTAACTTGATATATTTTTTACTCGTAAATGAAAACGGTCTGAGATTTGAAAACGTATACATATATTCCAAAACACTTGAACAACCTAAATACAAGTTATTAAAACGTATCATTGATGATATTGATGGCGTAAACATGTTTACATTTTTTGAAAATGATACTGTTATTTCACCTGAAAAAGTCTTACCAAATTCAATTTTCATAATGGACGATGTGATTGGTGAACATCAAGGCGTTATAAGAGAATATTTTTCCCGAGGAAGACATAATAAAGTAGATATATTTTACTTGGCTCAGAGTTATTCTAAAGTACCCAAACAATTAATTCGAGATAACGCAAACTTGATAGTATTATTCAAACAAGACGAAACCAATTTAAAACATGTATACAATGAACATTGTTCGGGTGATATGACTTACCAAGAGTTTAAACATTTTTGCGTTACATGTTGGAACAAGACACGTTTTTCTTTTGTTGTTATTTGTAAAGACAGCGAGCGTGATGATGGTCGATATCGTTTCGGATTTGATACTTTTGTTGTAATATAACCTAACCTAATCTACACTTGTCATTCATAAGTCAATCATGAGCGAAGACGGTTCAGTTTTAAATGAATTGATCAAAGCAAAGGAAAATATTAAACGTAAATTTATCGCGTTGAGAAATGGAGAGGCTGAAGTTCAGTCTTTAGTATCGAATACATTTAAACCGATCATAGAACCCTTAAACAGATTACACGAGAATAAAATTTATTCTCCACCATCGCCTATAGAAAAAATTGAAAAAAATGAGTTAAACGAATATCACCCAATCGAAAAGGAATATCACCCAATTGAAAACACTTCTACAGAAAACATTGAATTTTGGTTAAATTCAAATGAAAGAGATAAAGTTTATGGTCCAAAGAAGTTGACGAATGGTAGTATTAATTTGGGTGAAAAAGAAATCAAATTTAAAGAAAATACATTAATTATAGAGGATTCTTCCTATCCGTTAACAAGTGGGTTAATTTGTTTATTGTTTGCAAGACTTCCTACTTTATACACAGAGCAGGATTTGAAAACTTATAAATCGATATTAATTCAAACATCGGCACATTTAACACAAGACGGAGAACGAATCAAAAAAGGTGGATTTAAGTATACATGCATCTTAAAAAAATTATTTCCTTCCGGAGAGGGATATAATAGTGTGGAATTACAAAAACACAATTTAGTATATTGGAATGATCCAAACGAACTTGTTGATAGACTACGTTTACTCATAGCCTCTCAAGGAGCAGGAAATACCGGAGTTTCTAATGAAATACTATCTATTTTCGAAGAGTTGAAAGAAGCTGGAATAATAAAAAGAATACCAGATGTCTGTAAAGCGGGATATTGCATGTGAACTTCATCGCCCAGCGAGAAAAAAATTCAGTAGACGAGCAGTTAATGTTTACGGAAAAAATGACTTGTGGCAAGCCGATTTGATGGAAATGATACCGTATTCAAGACAAAATAAAGGTTTTAAATATATTCTATGTGTAATAGATTGTTTTACAAAATTCGCTTGGGCATTGCCTTTGAAATCTAAAACTGGAATTGAAGTCTCTAAAGCGTTATCGAAAATATTGATTAGTCGTACTCCTAAATTACTTCAGCTCGACAATGGCAGAGAGTTTTATAACAAGACGTTTGACGCCTTAATGAACAAATACAAAATTAAAAAGTACTCTACGTATAGCACGACAAAGGCATGTATTGTAGAGCGATTTAATAGGACCTTGAAAGAAAAAATGTTTCAAGAGTTTACAGCTAAGGGTACACATAATTGGGTTTCAACGTTACCCATGTTAATGAAAAATTACAATAACAAATCTATACACCGAACTATTGGAATGACTCCTATTGAAGCGGACAGAAATCCATCGCTGGTTGTATTAAAAAAACGCAAGATAAATAATAAAAAAGTTAAATTTAGTGTGGGTGATAAGGTGCGGATAAGCACACACAAAGGGGTATTTACTAAAGGTTATTTGCCTAATTGGTCAATGGAAGTGTTCACTGTTGTTAAAATTAATAAATCATCACCACCAACATATTTTTTAGAAGACTATTCTGGCAAACCGATTGCCGGTTGTTTTTATTCCGAAGAAATAAGCAAAACAAACCATCCGGATAAATATTTAGTTGAGAAAATAATACGTAGAAGGGGTAATCGAATGTTTGTCAAGTGGCTGGGTTTTGATGACACACATAATAGTTGGATAAATGCGAGTGATGTCGAGAAAACATAATTTTAACGAGGTAGTTTCAATCAAACACTCGAAGAAGAACAATTTTTTTTCTTAACATACATTGCTAATAATATTTATAATTGTTTAAGTATCGAACAGTATATAAAATAAAGTATTTACAACATATTCCTATATAAACAGATTTTGTTTTAATTACATATATAATGAGATGTACATATTTTTTAAAAACGCATACCGATATAAACAGATTTTGTTTTAATTACATATATAATGAGATGTACATTTTTAAAAACATACACTAATATAAACAGATTTTTTTTTTAAGAATTCTTAACATTTAAATAAAGTTATTATTATTATTATTAAATGTGTTTTTTTTTCTTAACATACATTGCTAATAATATTTATAATTGTTTAAATATCGAACAGTATATAAAATAAAGTATTTACAACATATACTAATATAAACAGATTTTGTTTTAATTACATATATAATGAGATGTACATTTATAAATAATTTACAAGTATGTACTAATCATATTACCTACAAATGTATACAGTTAAACACTATGTTTACCATTTTATACATCATCATCACCTTTTTCTTCGATTTCTCTGGAACAATAGAAATATGATTTAGTGGAAAATTTAATGATTTATTAAATTAAATAACAAGTTAAACTCACTTTATCCTGTAATGACCATGTGCTAGTGTATGAACTTGATCATGTAATATGAACCTTTTATCATCATGACAGTTGAATGTTAGTTTGTTGGTTTTTATAGTAGATAATTTATGCTTAAACGACCGAATCGATATATTTTCCCTGTAAGGATCTAACCCGGGCTCACCGAACAAACACTTTTTATGATCTGCAAATGTCATGTGATTTTTAACGATGTGGTTTCTGATACCTTTCGCCTTGATTTTCTGTTCCCCCTCCATTATGTATGCATATGACTTAGCCCTTAATGCAATGAACTCGTGCATAACCCGTCCCCCGGTCTCATCAGAAAACAACCCAGGTATTTTATTTCTTTCAAAAATAAAACAAGGGTGGTCACGTGGTAGGTTGGCGGTATCCATACGATTTAATAAGTTTGGATTGGTTTGCAGATCATTATAAAAGTCATCTGTTGCAATGTAGTACACCAATGAATCTGAAATATCAAAAATAAATTGATTATCACGCTTTTTTAAAAATTTAAAATAACATACCAGTGTCAGTATACATTAAATTAATAGCTTCTTTGTAGTGACTCTTCATTACGTTATAATGATAGTCGTACATGAGTGTTTTTGATATATCGAGCACAGCAAAGCCTAAAAACATAGTTAAATTATAAACTTTTATCAATAATAAAAATTTGATATAACATACCTATATAAATAGGTTTGCAAAAATGTATTATTTTGTTCTCCAGTGTCACTGCTGTTAAATTTTTATTTTCATAATTAGTGCAGTATTTAAATGTTGTACGATTAATCAGTTTTTGCACCTTTTGCTCGGACGACACCAATTCCATTTTAATTCTTTTTCTCATCGACTCCATTGTTTTTCCTAGATTATAATATTATAATAATAATAATAATAATAATAATAATAATAATTATCGTAGTAATAATAACATACCGAACACAGCATTATTTAATAATTTATAAAAGTCTTTTTCAAAATCGTTTTCAGCTTTTTTACGCATTTCGGTGTTTAAATTTATGTACTTTACCATCCATGGTGATTGTTTAAATTGTAATACTCTATGAACCTGTAAATTATACTTGTGTTAAATATATTCCAAAGCAAAATTATTATATTAGTTTACTTTTTCTACTATTAATCCGTTGGCAATCGCTTGTTGTAGATTTTTATAGTGAACAATATATTTTTCTTTAGACTCTAACGTGGCCATCAATTTTTGCACTTTCGAACCTTGTGGTATACTGTTGTTAGGTAAAAACGGTAAATCGTTATGTTTGTCATGCAGATGTTGTGGATAAACTATATCGACTTCATAGATTCGTCCTATATCAGAAGTATCGGTCAAGTCGTTCAACCCATCAAGTGTCGCGTCAACCCATTTAAAACCTCCATATGGAAGGTATTGACACATTGCCCATCCGTATAAATTATTACCTTAAATAAGAAAAAAATGAATAAAACTTTTAACAGTAAGTAAATTAAATGTTAACTCACAATCTTGATAAACTATCCATGAATTTGGGTTTGATTCATCGTGATGAGGTGTTCGATGATTATTTGCCTTTCCGTATCTCATACTGGCTTGTGTTAGTCCCCCGCGAATACCTAAAAAAAAAATTTATACATATTTTAGTTGAAATTTTACCACAAAACATTTAAATATCACCTTTTTCTATCATTAGTAGCATGTCATAGTCTGATAGCAGCTCTAATTTTATGGAGGTGTATTTCAGCATGCAATCAAAACTAAATCCTGGTGCGGTATAATAAAATGCAGGATCTAGTTTGTAAGTGGAAATGCAAATATCTCGAAAGTTCTCAAACACGTCAGCTAGAAGAAGGACATCGATTTTGAGGTATAGATCGCTGTATTCACCAAGCGAACGACAACCGAAATGCTTCCATACTCTTTTCGCATGTTCATACTCTTTTTCTTCGATATCTGTCTCTGTTTGTATATTGTAAAAATGTTCTTTGCGCGGTAATTTTGCAATTTTCAATTTCTCCCATGAATCAGTAAAACAATACGGGTACACGCCTTTCCTTGTCACCAGATGCATGTCAGTATGTGTAAATACTTTGGCGGTTTCACGAAATTTTGAAAAATCGGTTGTTAAAAGATTTTCTGCTAAGGTTGATAATTTAGAAGCTAAGAATCTATAAGTATCTATAAATCTTATCTTAAAATCATTGCTTATATATTTGGAAAATGAAATAAAATTTTCTTCACTATTAGGAATGACTCTTATTGTATTAGAGTCATAGCCTAACTCTGTTATAATGAAGTGTGCATCATATTTCGATAAGTTATGGAGAAAACATGGAACAAAATTTTGGGTTTTTAGTTTTAAGTTGCATGTGTTGCATAAACTTTTTATAAATTTCCCAGATAAATGATTATGATGTGCAACTTTATGGTTCACTGATGTGAAGTCGATTTTACATAAATCACACTTGGTCTTGGCTGCATGTATTCGTTGTTCTTCCTCAGTCATCATTATCGGTATGTTAATCGTTTTCAAAAGTTTATACAATTTTTCGGCTATTTCAACTACAGTCAACACAAACTGTCTTGCTACGTTGTTTGAATTCTCAGAACCTCGAAAAACTATTGGTGTAAGTGGTATATCAAAATTATTCAGTAACTCGACAGGCACGTCATCTGTAGCTTTTACAAGTAAACCAAAACTCATTGGGATATGTGATTGAATAGCTGTTGTATTTGACCCATGCGCTTCATTAATATTTAGAAGGAGAGCTTCAAAATCTGCATAAAGCACAAATGGTAAACGTTGGGTATTACTCCATGCATCGAATTCTAGCGTATCCCCCTCCATTGGCATAATAGGTAATATGGGTTTATGTTCACCACATATTTGCGTATGTTCTTCAAATTTATTTTTTTGTCTGTTATCGAATGTGGTGAAACACCTTTTACAAAAAATTACACTCTCCTTGTGCAGAGTTTTTTGCGCTCGAACGAGACGGGAAAAATTCGATATATAAGTATAATGTGTAATATTATTATCTTTTAATAATAACAAATCAAAGTGATTTGTCTTTTCCTCAACTACTCGCAACGGAAAAACATGATGAGCATCTTTCATTTTCTTTAACCCGTATATGTTGACCGATACATTATTATTTTTTTCAAATATTTTAATTTCATTGGAGGGGGTTGGATACGATATTCCGGAGAAATTGTATCTATATTCGTGAATAAAATAATTTTCAGCGACTCGTTGTTTGTTTACCCCAATGACATGTTTTGATAATATAGCCCACTTGAAGCACTGATTATCTGAATTATGAGGGTTTATTACAGCCTTTTTATTCATGATATCTTTTGGTAGCTCGATATATGAGGACCCACCCATTGGTGTATACTTGTAGACTCCAAGTAATAATCCATCAATTGTCTCCAGAGTGAACCCACTGCCTTTCCCTTGATATTCATCCTCCTCAGTTAAAATTTTAACATACATTTCGTCAATAATTTCTTCTATATCGCTTTCATTAAAAATCGCCCTAGCCGAGGTTTTAAAAGCTCTATTCGCGGACGAGTTTTCGATCATAGGTTTATTATAAACAGCTTCCAATTTAAGGTTAAATTTTATAGGTAGTGCAGTTGATTTTAAAATGTGTATCAGTTCGGATTTTACTGAATTGAGAAATACCGAATAATTGAGAATATTTGTAGCATTCCTCTTATAATACCACGTAATACGATTGTTAAAAGATGATCCCACATTAATAAAACCAACAGCATTTCCCACCAAATCTAACCGAGCTCTTTTAACTCGCCTATTATTCTCCGTATTTTCATTATTACATTCGTTAGACATCCCTACGGAATAAATTAATTTAATGACTAACTGACATTATACTACTTGGCGCTTAATATTTAAAAATAATCCTACCTGAATTGTCACAGAAAACAGCACTCTCAATACCATCCATCATGTGATGAAGCAATTCGTCATAACCATCATCTTGCCAAATTTCAGATGTATCAGATATCGTAGGGGTTACTTCTATCCTTTCTGTATGTGTTCGAACAACATTGTATGGAATACATTTAAAAAAAGTATAAATTATATTGTAATATATTTAAAAATGTAAAAATTATATTAATACGTACCATGAACAGTTTTAATATGTCTTGTAAGGATATCTTGACGTGAATACGTTTTTAAACATTGGCCACATGAAAACTTTACATTAGAGTGCAGCTTCATATGTCTTTGTAAATTATCTTTACGAATAAAAACTTTGGCACATTCGGCACAGGTAAACATTTTTCAACACAAAAAATACACGAGACAAAAAATAAAATAATGATCAATCTGTGTACAATGTTTGTGACAAACTAAAAAACAGTCAAGTCGGTGTTTGCTCTTCTGCGATAAATTAATCAAAATTATAATTATGGGATAAGCCCCCCCTCCCCCTCTGACAATATAAAATCGTGTAGTACACGAAAAGTATCGAAATACTGCATTGTAAGTTAAAATACCATCGGTATATAATTCTCATAACTATTATTTGTGAGCTCATGTTTCGCGCATAAAATACAAGAAGTACTCAGCTCTTTAAATGATTCCGATTAATGTAGATTGGGCGTTTTAAATAATTATTACAAAACCTTATGTGAGAACATTTCGTTAATAATACATTTAAGTTTAACCATTTTCGATTAATTCATCATTATATAATAATTTTCAGTGTAATAAAATATAAGCATCAGCAAATATGACAATGTGTTTTAATAATAATATTATGTATTGAAAAAAAAAAAATATTGTGCTTGTATATATATATATATATATATATATATATATATATATATATATATATATATATGTATATATATATATATAAACAATTGATGGTGAGTGGTCGATTCTAAGGAAATAAGTGGCTACCGTGTAAGATAAGAAAAAACTGTTTATGAAAAGATGATGCACAGAAAAAAAAAAATATTAAGCCTAAACATGCATTATTATATATATATATAAAAAAAAAAAAAAAAATGATGTCGTATGTGTAATCAAAAAGTGGTTATTGTATAAGAGATGAGAGATGCAAAGAAAAAAACATAATGTCTATGTATAAAATACAAATAGTGCGTGTGATCGGTTCTAATGAAATAAGTGGTTACCTACCGTATAAGAAAAAAAAAACTTTTTTTTGTTATAAAATTATGTCGAGACGTGTACTATAATGATACGTGTGATATATAAATATTCTGTATTTTTATACAATTATAATGTATTCGATTCGTATCCAGATTTTGTATTTATTTTAAATATTATCAATAATTTTCAAATAGTACCAGCCTGATAATACATTAGCGGTGAGTATTATCACAAATGATAAACACGACCGGTCCATAGGTATGTATAGGGGGGCAACAATGATAGTAGTAACACGGTTGCTGCAGTGGTGGGTAAGGAATAGGTGGAGTGGGATTAGGTATGGTAAAACGTTGTGGCGGGGAGGGAGGGGGGGCAACAACGATAGAAGTAACACGGTTGCTGAAGTGGTGGGTAAGGAATAGGTGGAGTAGTGGGGCCATCGGCGGCGGCGGCGCGGCGGCGGCGGCAAATGCGGCGGCGGCGGCGGCGGCGGCGGCGGCGGCGGCAAAATGCGGAGGCGGCGGTGCCAGAAGCCCCCAAAATATCCTACTCATTGTACCATTATAAACTACGGGCCCGTAACTTGATCATCCCGGGAACATTTCAATATTATATTGGTAAATCTGAGAAAACAAGGTAAATTATTCGTCATTTTTTCAATTTACTACACGAATAAAGAAAAACAAGGACTCATTGTGGCCAACAACATAATAGGTACAGTATAAGTTATCGACACCCTGCAGGGCCAGTCCTCCCGCAGTCCCGTGAACTCGCATCATCTGCACACGACGACAGCAGTGTTGTGAAAAACAAACCGTGGTATTGGTATATTGGTACTCTGTACACATCAACGATCTACACCCAACACCTACGACATACACGTACGTGGTGGTGCTGGCCGCTGGGCGTATTCGCCGGACACGGTGCGTGTAGTGTGTAAAAATGAAGTGATTTCGAAAAATATAGCAATCAGAAGTGACTGTACTAGATAAGATACTGGTAAATGTAGTTAGGTATACGTATATTATCATACACAACTTTGTACACGTGTATAGGTATCAGGAATTTATAATTTATAGTTATTTTGGAGAGATATACGACGTGTATATTATGGTGGTGTACACACGACGATTTCGCACACGCGCAAACTCACACGCATCGTCGTCGGCGGAACGGTTCGTGTGGCCGATTGGAATCGAGCCAGGTCGGACGGGACGTATTTCGCGTGAGAGAGACGAAAGGAATAATCGCGGACAGGATTATAATGTGCGGGCTGCAACACGCCGCCGCCGCTACATATTATATTCGTGTGCGTGCATGCGCGCGCGCGCAGCCGAATTAATTCTTCTTATCGCCGCGTAGACCGTGATGATGTGCACGCAATAATCGTTATTATTTTGGTCCAGTCCCGCGTCGAATCCGGCTCAATCGAATCGGTTGAAAAACCGAATGATACTACTCACTACCAGTTTGTCATAAGTACTTCGACGATACGATTCTAGCGTCTATGCGTTTCCGGAACTTCCGTGAAAAAATAACAAATAGCTATGGACTATTGGCCGAACTTAGGTAGAGGACACTATAGTTTGGGCCGCCGACTTGAGTATAGAATTTCAATAGAAATTCGTATCCTATTTTCCAGAAAAAAAAACATTATATCTAATATCGAAAAGTCTGTCCAATTGACTATCACGATAACTTAAAATCAGTCAGCCCGCGTATATATTCATAAAAATTTGATTATTGCCGTCTAAGCCTTAAGGGACGATTTGCCTCTTTTAAACAATCTGTACGCTACTTAAAAACGGTGCAGTCTGCATTTTACGGTCAGCTTTGTTCAGAATCGTTTAACTAAAAAAATTATCAATCGATTCTTTAAAACTTAATACACCCATCACCACTATCTTGTCCGAGAAGCGAAGAATACTCCACGGTGCAAAGTACATCCAGCTTTTTTTTACGATGACACCTTAATTGAAATACATAAATATGGCACTACGATTACATAAAAAAAAATTATGGATATTTGAAAAAAGAAACTACTTAATATTACATCAATATAAGTAAATTATGATATTTAAATGTTACCATTACATTAAAAAAAGTCAAACATGCGTTTCAGCTTGGGTAATGATGGGCAAATACCCGGTAAATATATTTTTGGTAAATTCCCTAGTTATTTACCCGATATTTAAAATAAATACCCGGTAATTTGGGTAATTACTTCAAACAAAAAATATTCAATAAAATTTTGTTCATTAACGAACAAATGTTAAAATGTGGTGATCCAAGCCAAAATACCTAAATTAGGTATAGTTTTATAATTTTTATTTAAACAGATAAGTTTAATAAATGTTATTATATAACAACTTAGAGAACTATGTTATCTAATTCAAACAGATTTAAACTAAGCCTAAATATCTACTTAATGAAAAAATATTATGATAAGTAGAAGTAAAAAAAAAAAAACATAAATTAATAAGCATAGATTGTTTATACATTTATAAATTTAAAATATTATGAAAGATACAACACCAGCATTAAAATAATAAATTATAATTTGTATATATTCATATAAATTATAATATAGCCATGAATACAATATTATTTATGTAGGTACTTAATTTATTATAAGTTGTAATTTTCATATAGCATATAGGTAATCCTTAACATTTTGATTTTTTGTACCTTTTAAATACATATGTAATAATGTAAAATTAAAAAAAAATTTTTTTGTCAATTTATATAATTAAACATTATACCTACACAGGTATGAGGTAGGTACCAAGTTTTTAGTGTTAAACAAGCAAATATTGTATTTAAATAATAATACATTGGTAATAAATGATAAACAAAATAAGCTTACTATTTAATATAATTTTTAGATTCTGAGTGAAGCGAAGGATCTTATGGTTTTACAATGATGTTTATTTTTTTTATTTTTTCTGTAAACACTTTTTCGTATAGAAATCCTTGTCCAAAAGTTTCGTCCAGCAACTTTTTAGATTCGAAATTGAACTAAAATGATACTTTAAAGAGGTCATTTTTCCAAAATCTCCATAGTTTTTTCAGTAATCAAGAATAACGATCGAAAAACTGAGTGAAAACGGTAAAATCGGCAAAAATCCGCCGTAAACGAGATTTTCACTGCAGATTTTAGGTATTTAGTCATAAATCGAAAAGTATTGAAGCTAGAAATTTGAAAATTTTATCCAATATCAAATACATACTTTTTTATATTGGACAACATTTTCAGAACAATTATAGCACTTTTGACTTAAATATAGAACTTTTAATTTACCAAATTGTTTGAATGTTTTTATGTAATATGATTTTAAATATATGGCAAAAAATTCTGAAAATTTAATATGACCTTACTCATATACCTACCTAATTATCCTAACAAAAATTCAAAAATCGTGACTCAGAATTTTTTTTTATACACACTTAAATACATTTTTATACGATTTTTTACGATATTGTCTGATTTCTTTTAAGTTTATTTCTAATGAAATATTGAGTATACAATACTTATACACTGAAGCTTTGCTCAGAATCGTTTTATACTAAAGAAATGAGTCATCATTTCTTTAAAACTTAATAAATTCATCACCAATATCTTGTCCGAAGACCGAAGGGACGAAGGACGAACTTATACCATCATCATCTCACTTACCAGCTTTTTTAAATTAATTATTTTACTTACATTCTCCGATTTATTCATGTGATCAAAAAATTTGTTGATGGTTAAAGGCTTGTGCGAATTGACACAGCTAAATGAGCATCATATTCATCAACTGTTAGTATTTGATCTTCAGTTACATTAGAAGTTGTATTTGAATAAAATTTTTGTTTTATTTGTTGTGGGCAATTTGAACATTTAAGTAAATGTTCTTTCATTTTATTCGCATTCATATTATACTCTTTTTGATAAAACTAGCATGACTGACGTTTATCGTTAAATATGAATTGTTCAAAGTATTTATGTCCTTTTTTCTTCCCATAATTTTATTTTATAGTTCACAAATTTAAGCAACAATAAAAATAAATAATTTGTATTTCATTAACAAAGCAAAAACGAAAAAAAGCGCAAAAGCAAGACTAATGCCGCGTTACCAACGCATTCTTAATGCCGTAAGCGTAACGGTATATCTATATTCTACATTTTTACCGTGTGTGTATTGTAGTCATGTAATATTTTAATATACTTTAATATTTATGTTACAACCAAGGTGGAGATATATCTACCTTGGTTACAAACAAAATTTAAGATAAAACAGTATAGCCATATTAAAAAAAAAAATACCCAAAATATATTTCTTACCCGTTGGGTATTTACCCACAGCCCATCACTAAGTGTGGGTATTCTTGACCCCATGGACAAGATAATGGTGATGGGTATATAGAATTTTAAGACAACGATAAATCATTTCTTTAGTAAAACAACTCTGAGCAAAGCTTTAATGTAAATATACTATTCATATATTTAACCATTTTGGTCTGATTGTCGGTAAGTTTTTTTTTTATTAAAACCGTTAAAACATTTTCTTCTGAAAAAAGGAGTTACAATTTTCGAAATATGTTCAGTATTGCTTGTTAAGTATACCACGCGTATGGTTATTAGGTAATATTAAAATTTGGGTGCTTTTTGTCGAACATGAAATATGTCATTAAAAATAAACTTTAAAAACGATGTATTTTCAAAGCTCGACAATTGTGAAATTTTTTTTGAATTTGTCGTAAAATATTTGTTGGTACCATTAAAATTTGGTAGACATTTCAAGTTTTTAGAAATTATAATTTTCGAGCCATAACTAAATAACTAAAACCAAATTTTACCATTTTTATTTGGTTTTTCGGCAGTTTTTCCTCATACCTGGAAAAATTATTGAGGAGAAAGAAATTCTCGAGGGATTTCTACATTTTAAGTTCAGCATATTGAAGTTATTTCGTTATTTCACGCAGACACAAGTCACAATGCCATATTCGTATCATAAATATAATTTGTATTTGCCGTCGTCACACATACGACTGAATTCAAAGAGGAGACTACTTTCTAGGATATATCTATCATAGTTTTTTTTTCTAAAACATTTTCAAGCAATGAATTAGGAACATTTGTATGAACGAATAACGATTGAAACGTATCTTCTTGTTATTACGACAAAAAAGACAACGGCTACGAAATATTTTATTTTCGATCACAATTTCTATCACTCTAACTCTGTGATTTAAAAATAAAGCTCTAAAAACCTTGCATCAGAAGTTAGGAACGGCGCGTAAAAGTTTATCATTTCGCCCGTCACATTCGCAACACGCGACCGACCATCCGGTTCCGGCGCGAGTGAAATGATATGAATTCTCACTGGCACTGCACCCGATCAATCATCACGTCCCGTATAGCGTATTTTTTTTTATACATATTTTCAAACGGATTGCCATCGTCGAATGTTTCGGTTTCTTAAGTACGCTCTGGAGTCAGGGAAATGTTATGTGTTTATCTTTGTTTCAATCACTAGGTATACAACTTGTTCGCTGCCGACGGCGATAACGACTGGGATTGTTTTTTTTATTATTATTCATTTATATCCTGCACGGGTGATTAGTTGAAAAATATAAACGCTCGCCCGCTGTTGAGATTTTTTCTAATCATTTTGTACACGCGAGACTGCAAATATTTAGATGAAATAACGACATTACACATTAATAACACCTGGTTAACTCTTCACACGTGTCTAAACACCCTTCCGTAATCACAATACTTAAATATTGAGTTCTCGGTCTTGGTTGATTTTTTTTTTTTTGTTGTAGAAGATCTTCATTAAAAAATAGGTACCTCAGCCAAGACGTATGATTCAAAAAAATGTATCGAATTTGTATTAGTTGTAAATAATTATCAATAATTCTGCTAACTGTCTCGAGTAGGTAGGTACTGAAATACACTACGACGCAGCGCGTGTACCTACACTCGTGACGGGATTCAAGAATAAAAAATTAATATACCGAATACTACGACGGGCGGGGGCATAAGCATATTTCGAGTAGGTACCACGCAAATATTCTTGAAAAAACTAGGGTGGGAACGACCACAGTGCTGTTCTGATTATGCGCGTTATATTTAGCTGTTCTTACAGTCTGCATTGCTGCGGTAGGTAAATTTGCTTATTTGCCATTTTTTTTTCTTTCACTCTCCCTCTCTCATAATAAAGACCAGGGACCAACGCGTTTATGATTCATATTATTATTTTATTTTTTCTTATAAAACACGTTCACAGAGTAGATATTACATTGAAAATGAGAACGGCTAACTAAATAATACTGCAGCCAGTTTTGATGTACAGTTGTTCCCTTTTAACAGCATGACCATATAGTTAACAAAAAATCCATGAAAAAGATAAACAAAAACAATGATTGTTGAAACGAATATAATAGTAATCAGTAATTACCCATCTAATCTACAATACATCTATGATACAGAATATTTATTTAAAATATGCCATTTTATATTACATGGAATCACAGAAAATAATAAAATTAACTTACATACTAAAGTATACATCACCAATTTGACATCTTGATGAGTGTGTTGTTTTTGCAACAAATAAACAATAACTATCTACTTTATATTATAAAGTAGATAGTTCATAAACTGTTAAATATTGATAAATTATATAAATTATTTTTTGAGCAGAAATTGTGATACATGCATACATCATGAATAATACAAATAAAATTAAAACAATATAAGTATAAAACATTATCATATTATGTAGATACATAATCTATACCTATTCATTAGTCTAAATAAGGTATACAAACTGTAAGACACTAGACTATTGATAAAGAACATATAATACTGTGCCAAAAAACTAACACTTAAGTCGTTATATATTATCTTTTACACTTAGTTTTAACTGACTGCATCTAATATATATCATCTTGGTGGAAAATTGAACTTCAACACTTCATTGAGTACTTACCATATTATTGAATATAGATACTTGGTTAATCGAATATATTTTTAATAGTTAAATTGATTTATATAAGTGACTTTATTAGAAAATATAAAACATGTATTTTAAAAGAAATTAATTTAACTATGATATTTGTAAGAAAACAAACTCTTAAATATTCATGTTAAATTTATAATGGTTAAAAAAGCTTAATCATCAGCACAGTTATAATTATAAAAAAAATATTTGTTAACAAGATTTTATCTACACAGTAATGTTCTCTAATTTAATTGTATTTTAAGTCATAGTTTACTAGATTATAAATAATACACCGTTGAATTTAATACCTATGATGTTAAAATGAGTAATATCTGGAGAAAGTATTTAGTAACTAGATTTAGAACAGAATTCATTAACTTATTGTCATAAATGTTTTTGAAATATTTAAAATAATATATTTCAAATTTTTTCGCAAAGATAAAAATTTGATGAATTCAAAAGTAGATATATTAAGTACAGACTAGATGAAATAATATTAGAATTTTGATTTTTGGTGGTCAACCAACATTTTCTTTAATGTTGCTAAATGACATACACACAGGTGATATAATCTGACTTGGAAGACATAAAGAAATAATCTGTATTAAATCGTGGAGTTATGCTTGCTTCAGTATATTGTGAAAAATAATTGCTTCTCATCAACAGCCAAGGGGCTGTCCGGCAGCATTCTTCCATTCTTCAACGCTTTTCTTTTTAGGTATAACTAGTATTGAATAAATATTTTGAGAATATAAATACGTACATATCTATTATCTATAGTAATATAGTATGCTTTAGACTTACATTTATACAAAATTTAAACTATTAAACTATTACTAATGACAATAAGTTATTTCGGAAAATTTTAAATAACGTGGAGTATACAAAGTTATAGTAATATTAAATGAACCTAGGATACAATGATACAAGTAGTAAAAATTATACATAAATGCAAATTTCATTATATATAGAAATAATCATAAAAATATAGAAAATGTAAAACCATATAAATAACTATTGGAGATAAGAGAGCAATATTTTCTTTGGATATGAATTATTATTACATAATAGAAACAATAATTATTTATAATTTACAGTGTAGAAGTCCTAGGTCCATAATTGTAAAATTTAAAAATTTTTTAAATAGTTTATTTAATAAGAAAAAAATTGAATAAAACATAAATACAAAAAATAAATAAATAAAATATGAATTGGTATAACTAAAAATATTCAAAAAGTATATTTCTATTTGGTGTTGATGAAAAATTTAAACATCTTGAACTACAGATGCATTATTTTCATCCTCCAGATCTTGAGTAGTAGTTAAATTACTCCACCAGTTTGTAACTGTTCCTCTAGCCTGTGAGATAGCACCTCCTAATTCAAATAAAAAATTATTATAATTCCAAAAAATTTATTAATATTAATCAAATCAACACATACCAACAACTTTACCCGTTGATGCAACTGCTTTACTAGTATTTTGTACAGCTTGGTTTAATTTTCGACCACTTCTACTGCTTTGCATTGTGCTTAAAAATAAATAAAAAAAAGTATGTTGAGAAATTATTTTATTTTATCTTTGTGCATTATTTAAATGATTTTTTTCAAAAAAAAAAAAAAAAATTGAACTTATATTGATTTAATCATTGGTGGATAAAAATGTTTGTTCTCTTAAATTCTATACACAACTTAGTTTTAAAAAAATATATATTTTTTATGACTTGAAATAAATCATAATAATAGTCTTTATTAAAAATATGAACTCAGGCAATAGTATACAAAACACAAATAAATATAGATAAGATGGGATATTAAATATTATTTTTGCTTTACTTTTTTAGATATTTGATAAAATTATATTTTAAATTTCTTCTTCTTCAAATGGCATTTCTGCTCTCTAAGAGTTTTTACCGCCATTACAACACTTCGCCACCTGTCTCTATCGTATCTTGTCTCCCTCCAGTTTTCAACTCCAAGTATTCTTAAGTCTTCTTCTACCACGTCTATACATCTTTTCTGGGTCTACCTCTAGGTCTTTTACCTTGTGGCTTCCATTCCAATGCCACTCTAACTGCTTCGTTCTCTCGTCTTCTCATTATGTGTCCTAACCATTGAATTCTTTGACTCTTAATGAAGCTTAATGTTACTGGTGCTTGTTCCAACATATCGTACAGCTCTCTGTTGTACCTCCTCCGCCAATTCCCCGTTGTTTCATCAAAGACAGGTCAACATATATTCCTCCATATTCTATGTTCAAAAGTCCTCAGGTTTCTCTCTGTTTGTTTGGTTGTTGTCCAAGCTTCGCAATCATACGTGAGAGTCGGTAGCTTAATTTCATTTTAAATTTCAATGAAGCTTTATTTGCAAAAATATGGATATTTGTTTATGTACATAAGTTTCATATTCACTCATATGTTTTTGTAAACTATGTGCCAATATAATTAAGAATATTTCCTAAATTTTACTCTATGCAATTTTAAATTGTATTTAAAAGTACTTCCAACAATGATCACTCAGAACCTACACAAGAATCATAGAACCTTAACAATATTATGGTTTCAATTAAATAGTTTTTAACAAAAATAAAATATATAAATACATATATAATTCTGTACATTTTTGTATAATTTTATGTAATTTTTAACATATTAGTTAGTGTTAGTAAAAATAACATCATTTTCCAAAATATTTAAATTTTTCTTCTTGTATTAATGAAATTGGTGACCCAAAGTTAATCTCTTTTGTGCTTCTTTGCTTACTTTTACAGTAAATATTTTTTTAAACAAAGCCTTTGTACAAGTCTACATCATATTATAAAATCACTAGTTAATTTGTTTCTGTTATGTTCTATAATTAGTCATAACAACTTGTAATTAATAATAAAAAAATGTACCTATAATTATTGATAGTTTTAAAAATTGTTCTATTTTATTATTATTACCTTTTATTTTATTTTATTTTATTATTATTATTATTATTACCTTAATAGTACTAAACATATCTTTCTTTAAATTAATTAAATGTACATTGATTGTATACTAATTCAATTTCAATTAATTGAAAAATAATGTTTTAAACCTTAGTCAACATTTAAAATTATGCACATTGATATCTAAACTAGTCTTCAAGGACTATATCATAGTTAATTATATTTAAAAAAAAAACTATTTTTGTATTCAACAATTACATACTGTGATATCCTCAATACCATATCAGCAACAGATAAATGACCGGCAAATGGATGACAAGGATGAAGTGCCATAATTGCTTGGTGCTCTTGGTTTAACCAAATTTGATAATTTCTTGTTTGTTGCCAAGCCGAAATAAAAGGGGGATGGAAGTGGTTCAATTCAGGAGCACCTTCTACAATAATAAATCATTTTTAGCCATAAAATAATGTAGTGACATTATAGAATTATACAAGATATGACTTAAAATAAAACTGATAATAAAAAAACTACAACAATTTAAACATAAATAATAACCACTAAGTAACGATGTTCTTAATAATGACAGCAAATATGCTTTAAACTGGGCTCGAATCCATTCATCGCCACCTTCCCATCCAACTCCATCTAGAAATACATCTTCTTTTTCTGGTTGGACAACATGTCTAACTAAATAATCAGCAAAACGAAGATCTTCTTTAGTTAAATGTAAATATCGTTTTAAGTCAACATTTTCTATTTCCACTTTGCCTTCATCAACCTTAATAAAATTGTTTAGTGAATAGATAATAAATAATATAAATAAAAATAAAAAAAACATTTTACTTCAATAATAACATCAGCTAAATTTTTCTTTTGTTTAAACAGTATATTTGATGCACCTATTACATAACCTCTAACATTAGGATCTGTTAAAATGTCCATGTAGGATAGGCAAGAATATGGCTGACATAAATTACCCTAAAATATTAAAATAGATTTTTTAAATAAATTGGTTTCTACAATGAGTATTATTTAAATTATTTATACAAACATTATCAAAAATAGACATAGGAACTCCACAATCTTCAGAATTTATTTGTGCAATAGAAATCATATTATATTGCATTGCAGCTTCATCTAATGAATTAATACTAGGGTCTCGAGGAATGTTAGAAATAAAGGTGCTATTTTCAACAACATCATTAACCATAACCTCATCAACAAGTTCTTCCAATTTTTCACTAACTGTACTGTCATCGTTAGTTTCTGTTTCAGGGTAAACACTTTGGACCTCTGTTTCATGTTTTTTTTCAGCTAAAGGTTGTGTGAGGCTACATGAAAAAAATAAATGTTAGAAACAATTGTAAAAAAGATGAAATGTATTTGATTACTTGATATTTGTAGATTTATTGAGTCCGTTTTCAATTAATCCCGGGTGTAGAGATAATAAGGTTAATATTGTAGAACATAATGGGCGAACAGGAGAGTAAAAAAATAGTACCTTGCTTTCCAATAACATTAATTTAAATAACAATAAGACTTTATGTCTAAATCTTGTTACAAGTTCAACAGCAGATAGACCTATAACATTATTATTAATTAATTAATGTTTAACTACAGTAAATACATTTATACAAACCAACAAATAGATTAGGACTGTTACTAATGTTGTCAATACTTGACAAACAGGAATTTAGATGATGATAAGTGTCATGTAAGAGTGATATTTTACTGAAATCGCCTTCTTCAAAATATGCATGTGTAATAAGGGTCATTTTAACTTGAATGTGCCCATATAATGGCAATTTACTCAGTACACATACTGATTTTTGAATTGTACTTCTCGTCATATCAGGAGTTCGGTTGATAATTTTCTTTAAAAATAAAAATAATTTAAGTAATTAATAATGAAAATATTTTAAATATTTACTTCTAATGGAATTTGCCTATAACATGAAATGCCAAAAATTGTTTCATTAGGATTTTCTAAGCTAGGTAAATGAAAGTATGCAGTGTCTTCATCAAAATTGTGTGAGCCATCAGGTAATGCTAAATAAGGTAAATGCTTCCAAGCAGCTGGACATTCAACGGAATCACCACTAGCATCATCTTCAGTAAATGGAGGGTACACATATTCCACCTAAAAATAAAAATAAACTAATCATTTGAACATTTACTTTTTTGGTTGCTGATTAGGGAAGCGCTTTAAAGACAAGTTTTTAGTACAATATGTGCTCTACAGACATGTTTCTATTTTGGTATGTGTTTACTTGAGTAATTTATGTTATTGAAATTGAAAATTTTATTTAATTTAATTTTATTGATTCATGTTCTGTATGACTTATAACAAGGCGAGAAAAAGGCCATGATTTTTTTTTTTATGGTGAAGTCAATCTACAATAGTGATTGAGATGAGACTGCAAAATATTTAGAGAAACACCTCATATTTTATTCAATTATTTAATTTTTGCGCCCAACTATGAACTCTCCTTTATAGTTTTTTCTTCATTTCACCAACATCTTGGTTCTGTATCAACTCAACATCATACAATAATAATAAATAAATAATATATAATATAATAAAAAAAACCTCAGAAAGACTGCTATGAAGTAGCTGAACTCAGAATACATAACATTCAGCCAATAAGCCCATATTGAGTGTAGAATGGGGAAACCCCAAAGAGTGCTTACCAAATTATACACTATTTTTTGTTATAATTTACATAAGGATGATGAAAATTTGTTAAATATTAATAAGACATATTCACTTTAATTATTAAACCTACACATTTTTTATGTTTGTAGGTTTATTTATATCAGCTGTTTATAAAATTAAAAAAAATATATTATTTTAAATAATATTCTAATTTAGTTTACTGTTTTAAGGTATAACTACTTAATAACTATAGGCTACTTTAAGCTACAAATCAGAGATATCATATTTCTCAGAGTGTAGTGAAATTTGTTCAGAATAATTAAAAATATCAATCTATATTACATTTATGTGATATAAAAATATTGTACGCCTTTTTTTTAAATAAACAGAAAGAACAAATAGGTAATATATTGTAGATATAAAGGCACCTATATTCAAAGAGTATTCAAAGAGTCTGTTAGGTTAATTAAGTATTTCAGAAGCACTTGTTGACTCCCCCATTCAAAATATAAAGTGTACATTTTATAAAATAGGTCAGTATTTTAGGAGCAAGATACACTATTTTATTACGCACATAAAACATATGTCAGCATAAAGCAAATATAGAAAATGAAAGAAGTAACATACCTGACATCCTTTTTTATGATGGAACCCAACAACTAAAACATGAAGAATTGGACTTTGCGTCATGGTGATGATAGTTTAATACTATTATGAGTTTCGCAACATACAAATAAAATCCATTGTGTGACAATATTTACTTATTTAATTTAAATTCGATTTACAAAACGTTGGACGGATAAAATTTTTAAGAAATTTTAACATTTTGATAGGAATGTAATTAGTGAAATGTTTAGACATTCATTTTTCAAAACTGTGCTATTGAATTCGTGAGCACAATGTACGCGTAAATAATTTTTTTTCAACTTATTGCGAACAACAGAATATAACAGATTGATAATCGTTGTTACTTGCTATTCACAAAAAACAAATTGTTATTATTGATTTGATAAGGGCAACAAGAGCTGCTGGAGCTCAGTGCACAGTGAACTGTGTGTTATTATACTGATAACAAAAGGAAATACTGTTAATAAATTGCTTCTGGTTACGCATGCGCGTCCCGTAAACACTGACGTATTCACCGTCACTGATAACCAGGCTGCGCGGCGCGTACGTAATTTGTTTTACTGGCAATGCCATCTGCCAGCAGTATACTAGTATAGTAAAATCTGAGCCGGACAGAGGGCTTGGCATAAGTGGGCACCGGCCAGGGGCCCAAAAATCGATCGAAAATAGGGGCACAAAATTGGATGTAATCATTAAATAAGAGTTTGAAAATAAAGGCCAAAATATTTTAAAATATGTTATTTGACGTAAAATGATTAATACATTGTTACAAATTTAATATTTATATTTTGATAAAAACGCTAAATGTACTATTGAAATTAATTATATCGATTGAATATCGACGAAGGCTAATACTGAATGATATCATAAACTAGGAAGTACGAATTATAAAAATGTATAAATGTATAATAATAACCATATTTCTACATGTATCATAAACCGCATGAATCAACGCGTTTCCAGTAGCCGACAAAAATAAAAATAGTATTAATGTTTAACGTTTTATCATTTAAATATACGACCAAATAATATCCAAATAAATCCTAATTTAAATAAATGGACTATGCACGTATAGGGGAAAGTACCCGAATATGGGATAGTTTTTTTAAATTGTTAATTAAAGATACAAAAATATTTTTTTCTTGCAATACCAATGTGCTTTCTTTTAAGTAAAACAAATACCTAGTGATAAGTATTTACGTAATTTAGTGTAAAAAGTAGCACATTTATAATTTGATTTGAATACAATTTTAAAACCACGACGACGACGATGACGACGACGATAACGACAATGATGACGACGACGACGATGAAAATGATGATGACGATAACGACAACGATGACGATCACGGCGCTGACGACGACGACAATGATGATCACGAAGACAATGATGATGACGATGACAATAATGACGACGACCACGGCGCTGACGATGACGACAATGATGATCACGAAGACAATGATGATGACGATGACAACAATGACGACGAAACCAATGATGACAATGATGACGACGACGACAATGATGACAACGATGATAATGATGATGACAACGATGCATATGATGACGGCGAAGACAATGATGACAACGATGGCAATGATGAAGACGACAATGATGAGGACGACGACAATGATGACAACGACGACAATGATGACGACGATGAAAATGATGACGACGACGACAATGATGACGACGATGAAAATGATGATGACGATAACGACAACGATGACGACCACGGCGCTGACGACGACGACGACAATGATGATCACGAAGACAATGATGATGACGATGACAACAATGACGACGAAAACAATGATGACGACGACGACAATGATGACAACGACAATGAAAATGATTATGACGACGACGACGATGACGTCATTACAATAAATAGAAAATTATAAAAATAATATATTTAAATTTAATAGTTTTCAATCAATCTGTGAAAACATTTACAAACTAAAAAACTAATTATAAATTAAATATTATCAACTATGCTACAGGTATCTTGTAGACTCTTTATGTCTTAATTACAATTGATAGTTAAAATAATATTATTTAAAAACAATAAAGACGTATGAGAGATTGACAAAATGTACTTAGATGAAAACACTAGTTATATTCTAATATTGGATATCCAATATTAAGTCTATATAAGTGTCCAATATTAGGGAAATTGAATTTTCATGTAAATGTTATTAAAAATGTTATTTGCTTGCAGTTTTGAATTTGTTAATGCTAACATACATATAGTATGGGTTTAAATACATAATTTAAGAATTAAGACCATAACATTCAATAAATTGACTTATCCCGTAGAAAAAATTTTCATTTGTAAATCACATCGGAAAAACTAAAATTTTGTGGTAACAAACAAACCGTTATTATGATGTTATCTAGGCAACAAATAATTACCGCACCTTATCATAAATTGTAAACATATGTCTTGGAACATCTTTATCATAATATTTGATCAGAGTATCCATTTCTTAAGATGATATTTGAGTGTCCGATATTAGGCACCTATCCCATATTCGGACACTCTCCCCTATTGTAAGTTTTAATGTATCATATTATTAACTATTAATTCCGACTAGACAATTCTGTTTATTTTACAATAGACTATCGACATCAGATTAATTGACTACATGTACCGGTGTATTTACCTAATCTGTCCACGCGAAACACGAATTTAACAGATTAAGGTAAATATTTTGATAGTTTCATTTAAAATCCAGTATTTAAGAGGAATTTTCAAAAAATAAGCGTTTAAGTTTGAAGTATGGCTTAGTGATTTGTTCTCATCACGAAAATCATAAAATGCTGTCTTTTATTTATTTCATTTCATTATTTTCATTAAATTTATATAACGTGGTAGGTACTTTCAAAGACGAGCCAAGGGTCAAAATAACGGGGGGGGGGAGGAGGGATGATTTTTTTTAAATTGCAGATTGGAAATCATACAAAAATTTTTTTTTTTTACATTGAATCATAGTACTCATAGTACAACATTTTTAATATTTGACAAAAATGTTTGAAAATTTGATATGATCATACTCATAAACTTAACATAAACTAACGATACTGAAAGAATTAAAAAATAGTGACTCAATATTTCTTTTCTAAGTGTTTAAGTAAAATATTATAAGATTTTTACGGAATCGATTATTTGTATGTCACTTTTCTACTTAAAATGCATATTAAAAAAAAGGAGCCATCCAATCAGTATAAAACATTTTATAAAGACAGAATAACATGTTATGAACCTGTTGATGAAAAAGAATTTCTCACTTTGAAAACAAGAAAAGTTTGAAACAGACGTGATAAAAAAACATACTGACAATCAAACTAATAATGGTTGAATATATTATGTGTTCGCAGCCGAATGAGCACACGCAATGGAATATGCTCCGGACGGTGGCAATAGGAGAAGTGTGCCCAAAATTGATCATCACACGGACATGTGGTCGTTATAATATACGACAGAACAAAAAAAAAACACAAAAGTCGAGAAGACGAACGCGCGACGGACGTCGGCAAAACTCGTTCGGACGAGCGCGAACAAAGACACGAAACACACACGCACTCCTCGCACTACCGACGTCGGCGAAACTTGCTCGGACGGACACTTTATCGCGTCCACCGGCGATAACCGGAGACCGATAAGTCGATCGTCGTATCGACGCGGCGGACCGTAAATAACGGACGCGCATAGCATTTGGAAACTTGTACCCAACAATAATGCTTTAAAGTTTCACTCAATTACTGTATAGATCAGAAGTTTTATCTAGATTCTTGATGATACTTCTAACAGATCATTTTTCTCTGTTCTTGATAGTTTTTACAGGTGCGGAAAGAACTGTCGAAAACCGAGTAAAAATGGTAAAATTTGGTTTCAGTTATTTATTTATGACTAGAAAATTATTGTTGCTAGAAGTTCGAATTTTCCACCAATTTTTAATGGTATACCAATATATATTTTTATTTTACGAAAGTTTGGAAAGGTATATATATATTTATAACTTTTAAAATACCCTGTTTTGTTAAAGTTTATCTATATTTAAGTTTGTACTACTAATATTTTGTTATTGCATTTTTATGAAGACGATAAAATAAATTATAAATAATAATTATGATAAATGATGAATTAAAGCTCTAAAATAAATATTGAATATATTTTAAGGTAATATAAATTTTTCTGGGGGGGACAATTTTAACTGTGCCAGAAGCGCTGCAATTCGTCGGCTCGGCCCTGAGTAAAACAACTGACAGTGACATTAGCAATGCCTATGTTTAATTGTTGGCATTTGACTGGTTTTGGTACTGATGTAAAACGATTATGTAAAGGTAGATTTTATCAAAATATTTTTGTTTGAGTCGGTTACCTCATGGCTCATACCTATCTTCTGTCTGCTGTCAATTCATTAAATTCACTTCCTAGTAACGCAGTGTCTGGTAAAGTTATTGTCCAGCGTCAAGTTTCATTTTAAGTGCTCCTCTACCTGAGTCCCTCCCAAAAAATACTACTTCATCTACCTATTGTCTATTAGGCTTTTTACTTTTTGGACGTTGTTTGGACAAAAGTTTCGAAAGGGATTATAATTTTTTTTTTTTGCAGAGATAGGTATATAAAAATTTTGAACTGTTGACCCACATATATATGGCTTTATACATAGCTATACATGATTAAGCGCGTAGGTATTGTCAGTGGCGTCGATCCCTATATATAGGTATTGCGGTTGCAATACCTGTTAAGGGTGGGTGGGTGGGTGTGGTAAGGCTGCGAAACATACTAGCTAAAATAATTTGAATGTATGAAAGTTATAAATTATTTATTATGGCTAACGTTATGAATTATAATAAAGCTATTCGCTAAACCATTGAGTAATGTTGTAGGTTTATAGCTAGATTTACTCTACGGTAATAACGCCGTAAGAATTATTGCACCCCTTAATATGGTCCTGTTGGCAATCAATAAATTTACTTATTACTTGTAGTTATTAAAATAATACATCGATGGGAGGAAAAAAAATGAGAGGCAGTCACTCAATCTATTGTGGTTAGGTGGATGGGTACTTGCTTTGAAAGTATGCTTATAATGCTTTGCAGTAGGTACCTCTAAAAACTAACTTCGGCGTGACCGGGTATTGTAATAGGTAAATATTAATTATCATGGATTTATATGCATAAAAAATCAGCCGGATATGCTCTATAAATGTTTAAACATACATACGTACTTATATATGCATTAATATAAATGTTCAGATACGCACAAAAAAATTTAAATATTTTCTTGAAAATTATAAAAGAATCAATAGTTATGACTTCACTAACATATAACAATGCAATTGAAATAATATCAATGATCCGAAGAATCGATATTTTTTCTAGGTCGCGGTTCCACACGACTATACATGCGGTGTTCGTCAAATATACAATATTTTCTAAATGTTCGCCACATCCCAAGTCCATTAAAAACACATACGAATATCGAAAAATTCGACAAATGACTGATACGTAGGTAGTAGGTACTACCATTGATTATAGATAGTATAGCTATCTATAATCAATGGTACTACTCGCATTGATAATAAAATATTGTATTCTATAATCAATGCTATTAGATATTCGGTAGAAATATTCGCACGTTTATTTACTTCGCGAATAACGCATGTATGGTGCCGGCCTTATCATTAGTATTAGTAAAATATTTTACCGAGAGAGAGTTTAAAACTAAGTATGCTCAGTAAAGTAGGAGTACTTATAGTTATAAATACCATTACATTTACGCCAATCTAACCCCGGAAATCATTTAATACCAATATCAATTAATTTCAAAATTATGGAAATGAATATATTTTTTATACAGTAAAACTTAATTAATCCAGACCCTGTTAGTCCAGACTTCGTTGAATCCGGATAGCTCTTAAATATTATAAATAATTAGTATTATCAGAAAAATAATCGGAAAAAGTATTTCACGATGATACCTAGTTTGTGCCACAGACAAAAATAAACATGAAAATTTAAGAAAAAAACCAGTGTGTCATCAAGTGTGATAATTACACTAAAGGTATGCCTTCATCAACATGTTTTAATCTTTTTGATTTATTAAATTTTTTTGGAGGTACTAAAAATAACCTTTGTTTTTCTTAATCTTATTATACACGTTTATTTTACTAAACAGATTGTTTAAATATGTACCTAGGCTCATTTCATAGGTTATTTTGTTTAATCCGGACTTTCATCAATTCGGACAATGTAGAGCCCCAATTAGTCCGGATTAAGGACATCCTACTGTATTGATAATAATTAGTTTGACATCTTTCGTAAAATTTAAAATAAAATTTGAACATGTATAAAATATAAAATATGTACCTAATTAAAATCTTGAAATAAATCCTTGAAGTGGCCAAATGTCACAATATGCAAAAATATGCGTAAAAAAGTTTTATTTATATTTTTTTTAATCACTACCATAATACAAATATTATAATACAATGGCATATAATTCCGCTATTTAGATTTATTTATATTATGTATGGTCATGGTTCAGGTTATACGTTAGATCTATTTGACAAATATTTGATAAATATTTTTTATTATTGGAACGATTTTTTTCGCCTAATAGTTTTTAGGTATAAAGCTTTTGAAATTTAGAGTTGTCAAAAGTTGAAGTATGCGCTTAGGTGCACATTCGATTTTAAACTCATAAGTCCTAAAATTTTGAATAAACTGAGGTGAACTCCTCAATCTCGAATCCACACCACTCCTATTACCGACCAAAATACGAATATTTACAAAATAACCATTATTTTGGATTAGATACAAAGTTTTCATTGAAGACCTATTGTTATAATCAGGGCTGGATTTATATGCTAGTAAAAACAACTAAGCATTCATTTTAGATTTTGAGTGATGCAAAGGACCGCTTGGTTCTTAATTACGTTGTTAAGATATTATATCATGTATGTTGCTATTTTTTTATGAACCTTTCATTCAAAATTTTTTTTCGTGTACGTGCTTGTGTTGAGGAATAAAAACAAAAAAATGTGTCACAGTGTTAAATTGCAATTGAATAATATAATATTATTTACATCACTTAATATAAATTACTTGGATATTTCTTGAAGTGTTTCAAATCCTTTAACTGTAAAACTAAGAACACTTTGTTAAATTACTACTTTCTGAAACTCTTTCATTACACTCAAGATGACGACCTCTAATATCTACTGCAATTAGTACGGAATAGACTGTTTTTATACCAATTTTTAATGTTAAAATGTGTGTAACAAATTATAGGAGAATCCAATTATTTTGAAATATTGGGTATAGATAGAACAATATGTTTTGAATCTTTTGTGAAAAAAACATTTCTTCTTTGTTCTGAACAAAACGTTAAAGCGGATTTGATAAGAAGAAAACCTGTCAACAATTAGACTAAAAATGGTTAAATATATTAACAATATATACTATATTATGTTGTACGGAAGCTTTGCTTAAAATCGTTATACTAATAAAATGATTTATTGTTTTTAAAAATGTAATACATCAGCTGTCATCATTATCTAGCCCGAGAAGTGAAGAATATCCCATGATGTAAAGTACGTCCTTTTTACTTATTTTTTTAAATTTAATTTTTATTACTATTATTTTGCTCGTGGTACTTAAACAATTTCGTGATTGTATCATTAAAATTAGTTATTTTTTCAGATTTTAAGTTTAGTGCATGATCTGTATGTTTTACAATGTTTATTTAAATTGTTTTTTCTTTTGTATTTTCTGGAGTTACTTTTTGGCACACTTAACTTTGTCCAAAAGTGTTATACAGCAACTTTATACAGTAAAGCCACCCTTAATGGATACCTCTAACTAGCAGATACCTCCAAATAGTGGACGTTTTTATGGGGACGGAGACATTTTCACCTCTTTTATTTTTCCCTCTGAATAGCGTACACGGACACCTCTAAATAATGGACAATATTTCGGTGACTGAGAGTATCTGGTATTCAGAGGTTTCACTGTATATCAGAAATCGCTCGAGAATTTCTCTTTTATTTTAAGTTTTTCCAAACGCGAGGAAAAGCTGCGGATAAATTGGGGTAAACGGTAAAATTGCCGTAAACGGTATTTTCATCGTATCGATTTTAGTTATTTAGTCATATCTCCAAAAGTAATGTTGCTAGAAATTTGAAATTGTCACCATATATTAATGACATATTGATACCTACTACATGAAAGTTAAAAAAAAAATAGTAACTTTTGAGTTAAAAATATTACTTTGAGAATACTCCGTTTTTTAAAGTTTATTTCTGATAAAATTTTTAATATTTGATAAAAAGTTCAATATTACCTTACTTATATACTTATTAAACGATAAAGAAAATCTTAAAATTTTTGAATACTAGTGTAGACTCCCCGTGGTGTGAAGTACGTCTTTTTTAAATTTTTTATCCGTTAAACATTCATGTTAAACTTACATAAAAATCGCAAGTTTAATAATGATTAGATCTTCCAATTATTTTTATAAATATTTTTAACAATACATTTTATGTGAAACTGCTTATCCGTCAAAATTATAGTAAAAAAAAAAAAAATGTGTGATGTTTAAAAAAAATCTTTGGCTAACGATTTTTAGTACTGTTATTTATTTATAACAATTTAAATTGTATTTCATTCTTTGGTTTTAAACTTTATTGTGAAAATCGAAAATTTAATTAGAAAAAAATAAATTGCAAATTCTTTATTTAGCCCAAAAGTAGTCAACATGTTTTAAAAATGTTGTCGATTATATCAAATAACGCTGTTACTTCTGGGATTATGACTAAAAACTAATTCAATTTTGTAAAAATTTTGCTTGCGGATTTTACCATTTTTAGAGAAATTTTTTAGAAATATTAAAAAAAAACTATTGGTAATAAAAAAAATGACCTTTTGAAGGTATGCAGGAAGAGTTATTTTTAATCTACTAAGAAGTTATTCGTTACTTTTGGACGAAGTTTACCTGTAAAGGTGATAAAAAACATACACCTATTATTGTAAAACCAGTAGATTTTTTTTAGTTCACTTGAAATCTGAGATATATTTGAATGTGAGCGAATTTGAAATTCACAGAAAAAGAAGTAGTTGAAATTGAATATATATATATATATACAGATTCTCTTAGTAGAAAAGGTCGTGTAGTCAAATAATACATGTGAAACGGACAGACGTAAACTGCGTTAACTCTCCTAAAAATATTTTGCTCCTGGATTACTCATTTAACTAAATGTGAGCCCTTCAAAATAAAATCTTCTATCGAATTACACGATTAAATTCATACATTATTCAACAGCATGGTTCGCGTACATTAAGTGATAAAATTAAAATATGCTGCAAATGATTGAAATTATTATGACTCCATGAAGCTAATATACTATAGGTATAGCTTTATGAAAATTATTTGCGTAGCAAACAATTTGCGATAGTGCTTTTCCACACTAAACATTTTCAAAAAAATTATTACGTTTGAGCTAAGTATTGAACTTAAAAAATACCGAAAATATCTCAGGTTTAAAAAAATATATGTAATACAATTTTTAATTATTGTAATTAAGTCTTGAAAATGTAATAAAACCTTATTTGCGTAATTGACTGTTAGTCAATTCATACGGAGTCGGTAAATTGCGTCCCTATAAGTACGGTCATGGTCATATACTATGTGAATTGCGGCCCGCGTACTTTTAAAACATACGTAAATTGCGGCCCGTGTACTTTTAAAACATACGTAAATTGCGGCCCGGATACTTACGAAAAAAAATGAATTTTGCTTCCTTTCAGTCTCCTATTGACACAACCAGACACAGAACAAGTTAAAACGTGCACAGTTAAAACGTGTAAGTATTTTTTGAAATTTGATGATAATAATATTTGTATAGATAGTTTTAAGTCTGTTATAGTTATAGTCCTAAGTCTGAAAAATGGGAAGGAAAATATTGGTTTTGTGGAAAAAAGGCTTAGACGTAATTTACATATTAACAAGAAATAGATAGGCATATGTACAAAAATATACCCGGGCCGCAATTTACGTATGTATAAAATATACCTGGGCCGCAATTTACGTATGTATAAAATATACCTGGGCCGCAATTTACGTATGTATAAAATATACCCGGGCCGCAATTTACATCAAAAATTTGAAATGGGACGCAATTTACAGAGACCCAATTCATAATATATCGTCATACTTATAATAACAGTACCTACTGAAAAAAACGGAAATCAATTAATATTTGATTGAAAATGTGTTCGGCAATAAATATTATAAAAACTCAACAAATAATAAGTTCGCTCATATTTAAAATGTGCATGATTTTATTTCTAATCCATTTAAATACATATGACATTACTATTCTTACTGTTAATCATAGGCGTGACTAGACTTCATCCGCAGTGGCAGCCTAGCTAATGACCGGTGCCATCACACATTTTTTTTGTGGCGAGAGGGGGAGGGGGTGTAGCTTTCTTATGAAATATTTGTAAAACTTAAAAAAAGTCTCATATACAGCTCTAGTTTACACCACCTATAGAAACATAATATTAATCTAGATATCATCATTTTAAATAATTAAAACCCAATGATGTGACATTTTACATTAAACATAAGTATGGTACAGTGAGTTGGGTAATAAAAAGAAATACATGATGTGTATATGCATTCTTTATACAAAATAACAAAATTCTTTAAAAAGTACATAACATAATAATAAAAAATAAAAACAAGTAACCACACCAACACATAATATTTAAAATATTATACGATTAAGAAGAATATTCTTCTTTTTGTTGGAACATTTTAAAATCATCATTACGACAATAACGTTTTCAACATTAATACCATCACTCCGTGCCATGTCTATGATGGACCTTAGACTGACTACAGAATAATAAATTAATGCTATTAATAGTTTTAAAAATAGTGCCTACACAAACATCAAATTATACCAGCAGAGACAGTTGAGTTGAGAACTTGAGAGTTACCCACGTACATGGTACATAGTATATTATTTTTTTTTTGCGATAAGGATCATGTATGGACATCATAATACTATAGTATGTTATTACTTATTACTTATTAGCAAATAAAGATACTTGATTTAAAATTAAATTTGGAACCCATCTGATTTAAAACTCGGCTGACCAGCGCCTTTGGAAAATTGCAGGGGCAGCCTAGGCACCCCAGGCTGCTACCGTAGACACGCCTATGCTGTTAATTCATTTAAATCGACAAACAAAAGTCCTTTTAGTTCCTATAACAATTAGTAATTTGCCACAAGAGTGGTTTATATAACGTAGTTTATATTGACATATTTTATCACTTATAAACATGCACATAAATTAATAAATAATTTACATAATAAATGTACGCAAAAATGTATAGCCTCTACCATAATATTTACAATATTCGATGTATGAATATAGGAACATACAGTGTTAGCTCAGAGAACGATTTAAATTTAACGCCTCTTTTATAAATTAATGAGTATTGAATAAAAATATTGATCATACAAAATCTTGAAATATTTTTTTAATATTTTACAAGTTAGTTCAGAATTAAACACAATTAAACACAGAATTAAACACACTTATACACAATTTATTAAATTGTATTTACTGATAAGTGATAAGTATTTACTATATTATACACTAATTTGATCAATATTTTCATTGATTATATACATACTTTACATTATTTGCAGTTATACCTATACAATATTATCGATATGATATTACATTAAATTTCTTACTTTGGCCGAGGAGTAAAACCGTATTTCACTTTTGGAGTAAATAGAACGTGCCTCTTAGACTCGTTTAGGTGGAAGCATCTTAAGTATGATATAAAACTATTTCAGGAGAGAGGGTGTTATGGAGGGGTATAGATTAGTTTCGTGTACACTCTAAGAACTCCCCTTTAATGCCTTTCGGACGTGAACAATCAAAACGTATGATACGGAAACGTGTTGCTATATATTTGTATTTATTTTATAGATCCCTTGCTTAACCCCTCCCTCAGTACCCATAAAAGTTGGCTATTTATGGGTTATATTTTCATCGTCATCGAGCCGAAAGCGCTAAACGCCGCTCACGGTAAACTGTAAAGTTGAGTCATCTTAATGTATAAATATATAAATATATATATATATAATATTTGTATACATATAGATATATTAGTAACGGCAGTCAGTATATCTATGTTATGATCTGCGGTCTCAAGAGATATGTCCACAAGAGAACGCACAATATGCACAGTACAAACCTTCGTTATATTACCTTTGGGGAGACGAATCTCAAAATATGACATAACGACTATATTTAATATTTTGATTTGAATACTAAATATTTTGAACCTGAAACATAATATATTATTTACCATCATCAAGTTATTTCTTTTTTTTTTTTTAGGAGACGATACATCAAATGCTGTTGTTTGTCTTTCAATTATGAAGTAAAAAAATTAAATATAGAGTCACTATAAAATACTATATATTCCATATATAAATAACATTTGGCTTTTCATATCTTAAATATATTTGATATTAACATAAATTATTACATATTATCTGATATCCACCTAGGAAGTAAAAGTTTTTTATAATACTAGAAGACTGGGTTTAGCCAGGAATCACTACATAATATTATCATTTTTGCAAAAGTTACAATTGAATAATCAAATACTGAAAGTTGATTACAATATCTGGAAAATAAATATTATAGCTATAGTTTCACCTAAAGAATTAAAATATGCTTACTGTTAAAATATTGATTAAATCATAATTTCTATGAATTTGTATCAAACTTTAATAATATGTGATAATCCTATTTAAGAGTGAGCTTATACTAATTTTTATGGTTCTTGAGCGAAAAATTGGAAATTTAAATAGATTTGAACAATATTATTTTTGTATTAACAGCGACTTGAGTCATAAATTAAACAAAAATTAGTATAACTAATTTTTATGAAACTTATAAAGTTATAACATAGACAGAAAAATATATAGTATATTTTTTGGCTGCAACAAATATTTGGAGTATGAATGGAAATCAAAAGTTTTTTTTTTTAGTAAAGCGTAATTCATTACTAAATGAATAACAACATTTCATGATCTCTCGTTTGAAATAAAAACGATTTTATATTTACGAATTACAATATTCATTTATATATTATATGTGAGAATAATTAATAAAACTCAACATTTTAAAGTTTAATGTACATTTTTCAGCTTAGTATAATTTATACGAGTAAGCTTGAAGTATATACTCGTATTTACGTTTTCATATATAAATTGCAAATTATATACGATAAAATTTCTAAACACAGTAAATTTTGTATTTGAAAAATTCTATATCTAGACAAAAAGTGTCCAAATTTTTTGAAAATGTATGATGTTTGTGTATAGTATAAGAATAACTATTTGGTAAGAGTTTTTAGTTTCTATAGGATAATCGTTTTTAGAAGTACTTCAGTTTAACTTTTATTGATTTCATGAAAAATAGATGTTCCGTGAATTTTACCATTTTACGTAATTTGTTGTTATTCTTTTCTTACGCTCGGAAAAACTTCTGGTAAATTACATAAATAAACTTTTTTAAGTGAAAAATAGATTTAATTTCTCTCTCTATAGAGGCAGAGTGGCTTTTTCAGACTTTTGGTGAATTCAAATTTTGTTATTACGGCAATCCCAAAAGGAAAAAATACTGAAGTAAAACCAATAGACTCCATATATATATCAAGGATAATTAAATGATGGACATTTTTTATACACAGTGTGTCATAGCGTGTAATTTTTTGAATTAGTTACGAAAAAATGTGCCGTTAAAGTGAATTTTAGTGATAAAGTATGTAGATTTATTTTTAACAACGCAATTTAAATTCAAATTTATTAGATCATCGTCAATTACTACATTTGTTAATGTATATTTGCGGAAGTCAAGTGTAGGTTACGATAATCATACTAATCATATTATAGGAATATCATTTTCAGGTTTAATGTAATTTATATTTACTTATTATAAATTATACTATTTATTATTTAATAATACTATATACTTATAATTTACTTTTATAATATATTTATATTTATACTTTATGGGAGGGATAAACATTTTTGAAATTTTAATAGTTTTTTTACATGCAAGGTAAAACCAATGAAAAATTGAATACAAACGATCAAAGTAAAAGTAGGTATACAACTAGTTTAAAAAAAGTAAATTTTTGTTTTATTTCGCCAGGAAGTTAGGTAAAAATTCGAAAATAATTGTGGTAAATAAATAATATTATAATTTTACTGTTCCACAGACTTATTGCAAAAACAAAAAATAAACTTAATAATTATATATAAATAATGATAAAAAAGCTTCTTTAAAGTATATTATAAAGTATACATTGAATAGTTTATTTACTATTTCATAAGTTATCATTTATTAATAATGGTAAACTTTCCAATATAAATTAAATTCGGAGTTATTCATTTTGATTAAATTGACATGACTTCAAAGTCATAATATAATGTCACTAGAATAACATGTTAGTCGATATATTTTAAATTGTATTATCTTGGCAGAAAGGTGATTTTCGCACTTCGTACTGAAGCTCGTCATAGTGGCGCCACATTACCTTCTGCGGTTACGTATTTAGGGGTTGTTGGTAATTGCATTTGGATCAAGAAATTAAGTTTGGGAAACGTTTAGTGACTTAATGGGTTTTAACGTTTCAAATACAAATAATTAAAAACAAGATGGTGAAAGGTCAGTTCCAATAGTATACTATAATAACAGACTTTGTAAACACTAAACCGGTGACAGGATTTCTCTAATGGATGCGAAAACATACAATTAAACTGTGAATAAATTAAAATTTTAATGTGTTTAATATGAAATGAATTTTAAATAACAATTGATAATATTTAAAATTTTGATTTAAAATGTATAAATTTACGGAAAAATCAATACATATTTAAAGAAGTTGGTTGTGTCGAAGAGAATAATTTGAACAACGTTAAGTATTTGTTTATAGTTAACAATAAAAATACTGAATTACTACAATAAAACAATATTAAACATATTTATTATAACATATTTACAATTTTAAATATAACAATAAGCATTGAAAATCGGTTAGTTATTCTTCATTAGGTATATGTAATTCATCGTTATTGTAAAACAATATTAAAATATAATAATATTTGTGATACACATATACAGGTGAAGGGCCGCATACAAAATATATAATCGATCTAAGGACATTTTGCTGTAAACACATATATTCATAAACATATTACAATTTTTTAATTTATAGTCATTTCATTATAAATATTTGAGTTCAATTCATTTGATTTGATTAAATGTATGTATTGTAAATACATATATTTTAAATCGATACAACATGGTTATAGGTTAAAAATAAAACTTTAAAATTCCAACAATAATAGAAACAAGTGTTCATAGAGAAAAGAAGAAACAGATAGAAAAATAATGGAATGAGTTAAATGAGTCTCCCGGGATATAGGCCAGTCAAATTAGGTTTGAATTCGGAATTAATTAGTGGAAAGCTGGAAATCGTTTTAATTGCTTAAGTATAAGTCTAGTATTAGGGGAACATGTTTTTCCCCCCCCTCCGAGGTCGGCGTTGGCCGCCATCTTGAAAAAACAGCTCTAAAATCGGAGTTTTTTTAGTTTTTCGATAATTATTCAAAAACTATGAGTTTTATGAAAAAATGTCATCGGGTCTAAAATATAGAACGCTAAATTCTCTACAAAATAAAGTCCAAAAATAATAAGATCGGTCTAGTACGAAGGTTCATAAGTGACGTTAAAAAAGTACGTTTTTTTAAGTTTTTAAAAAAAAATTGATTTTTTTTTAGTTTTTTTAATTTTTTTTGAAATCCATCAATTTTACGACAAAAATTCACAACTTACAATTTTTAGAAATTGTAATTTTACGTCGAACAGTGTTATATTCATTAATTTTGAGTAAGTATCAAGGTCAATAATAGACTTTGAAATTTGACTCTCAAATCACCGGTTACAAATGTAGGCGTTGCAATACGTATTACGTTTGTAACAAATTCGTATGTAATTTATCGTGAAAAAAACCAATCAATATTTACTCTTTTATACCTTCTTATAAATATAGTTAAAATATTATGAGTATAGTTACTAAGAAAATAATTTTATGCAATTAAATAATCGTAATATGTCATAGGTATATTAACTTGTTTTACACAAAAAATCTAAAGATATTGTAATTATTTAATTTGAATTTACATATGTATATACAAGTGTTGTATTTTTTAAATAATTTATTTTTTATGTTATGGCCCATGTTTTCCTTTTTGACTGCTGTCTCTGATCTTCTTCTTTCTAGAACAAAATAATTTAAATATAAAATATAGTTACATTTTTTGAATTATACAGAAATAAAAATATATGATAATTTATACACACTGCATTAGTTTGTTTTCAATATTTTTGATGTTGAAGGCCCATTAATATCTTCTTGGTCCCTTTTTTCTATCTGGTCTTCCTTATCATCATTTTCGTCTTGTTGCCCTTCTAATTGATCTTCGTTATTGTCGTTTTCTTCATATTCTCCATCTGTTTCACAGTATTTTTCAATCATTTTTTCTAAATGTTCATCAATTTCGAAATGGTCTTCTTGATCGTCTTTTAAACAGTTAGTGCACGATTGTCCCCGACAGTTAAAACAAATATTTGAACAAGTCAATCCTAGTTTTCGGCAACTACACGATCCTCTGCATCCTTTCGCACATTTACACGAAACTTTTTTCAATACTGATTGTGGAGCCGGATCTTTGTTCGTGGTAATTGGAACAAGACCGTATTTTGTATTTTTCCAACCCCAATCTAGGGGATTTTTTTCATTTCCAATCCACATTTGAATTTGGTGATATGTACGTAAAGAATGCTGACGAGCAGCTGCTTGAGTAGGAGGTAAAGAAGCAAGATCGAAACTCTTTTTCATTAATGATTTTGCGAAAATCTGATATCGTAATTTATCCAATGACGACATTTCGACACACTTATGTGCATACAGCGTAGTAATAAAAAGTTGACCAGCATCATCAACATCATTTGCATTAGCGTTGTTATCTAAGAAAATGGAAACAATATTTTGCAATTCTTTTTTTTCATCTAACAATTTCACAAATTGTATTTTTCCTTTTCTAAAAAATGCCGAAGTTGTGTCACATCCACTGAAAGCATGGAGAAATAATATGTTATCTTTAACATGTTTTGAATATTTTAAGTTGTTAGCACTATAACACAAATGGTCCAATTTTCCTTTTCCTGGTTTCAAAAAATAAATGTTTGTACAAGATGAAGGCGATAGAGCTGTCAGTAGAACCAAAAGATCAGTGTCTTCGCCAACCATAACAACACGCTCTGCACTATTTGCGATCTCAATAGCACTACGAACAATTAAAGTATCAGCATCTTCGATAGCTTGCTTCACAATAAAATTTTCATTTTCAAGCTTTTCCCGTAAAAAAAATATAAGACGTTTTTTGTTGGCATCATTGGAAAGGAATCGCTCTTGAGACATAGTTACACACATTGTCTCGTCAAAAATTACATTTGCAGCTTCATGACGAATTGCTCTTCGGTAGCGTTCTGCTGATTTGGTACTTTTAGTTGCATCATCTGGATATCCATCAAAAACAATAGTGACACTATTTTTGTAATATTGTTTCACATAATTGACGTACTTATTTAAAATTGAAGAAAAAGTTTCTCTTATTTGCCAAACAACTCTATGTAAAAGAAAACCCCCATCTATTACGTAAACAGCGTTTTCAAAATTATAGTCAGTTACAGGATTAAACAAATCATAAAAAATTGATTTCTTAGTCTTCCGCATTCCTTTTTCATCGAATAGTGAGAGAGGATAGGGAGCCAGTTCAAATTCAAAATATTCCTTAAATTCTTCATCCGATTTTTTCATGTATGAAATTCGTCGAAAAATAACATCAGGACTAACAGGAATCTCTTCATCGTAAATTTTTACTTTTGAAGTAAAACCTCGTAGAGGCATCACTCGATTTTTTCGCTGAAACTTGACTTGTCCAAAATTACTTCCAATAACATTTGACATTGATTCAATGCCTATTTCATATGCTAGATGGCAATTTATCCATTTATCTCCTATCACTCCAGTACTTATGGACATCACATTTTCTGACTTGGTAAAAGGATCATGAGATTTAAACCAATCTAAAAACTTGTTTACATCAATGGTGTCTCTAGATATCCGTGACGTTCTAGCATCAACATGCTGTTCAGTTGTAGCAAATGAAACGCCACAAAATGTTTCTATTTGCTGTGAAATGTCTATCATAGTAGTCATTGAGTTAATCCATTTGGTCATAGTACCCTCAGTTATACCTCTTCCGTGACTTAATCCACCATTGCTTTTCATAGACCTCATGAGAGTCTGCTCGATCGTCATGTCTGACCATATTCCAGACCAAAACTTGTCAGATCGTCTAATTGTGAAATATCCTTTTGTTACGAAACGTTCATAATCTAGATTTGACAATTTAGACTTTAATTCTTGCATATCTTGTAAATAAAGATGACATGATTTCGCATACAAAAAATGACCACTTGCATGAAAATAAGGCAACATGTCTTGTATACATTGTAAATGCAAATTCCAATTTCCACTTCGTTCCGCTTGAATAAACTGTTTCACCAACGTAATCATATGGAAATATTGAATCCAAAGTTTTGCTGTTGCACCATTTGTCTCAAGTTCAAGTAGTTTCTTAGAAAAAATATTCAATATATTACTGATTTTGGAAGACGCTTCAATGTTATCAATAAAATATGTGATTCCGACGTCACTTAGAATATCAATCATTTCCAAGTGCTCTTTTTCAGAAAAATTAATTTTAGATAAGACGATTTTGGCTAAAGCTAGATGTGCTAAAATATGGGCTCTTAAAGCTCTTGAATACGCATGGCCAGTCATAATTTTTTCAGTTGAAGCTACAGCATAAGCAACACTGAACAAATCTTGTAATCCACATCCGTCCATAATATAGCCAATAGCACCCATAAAAGACATTAATAGATGAAAACCACCAAGCCTAACTATAATTGAGCTAACTTCCGAATCAGTTGAACATGATGCTACTATATCTCGAGCTTTTATGTATAAAGGTTGATCGAAGGTTACAAAACAACAACTTTGATTCAATGACTTACATTTTTCAACTGCAGTAAGAAGTACCGAATATATTGTATCATATTTGGAGGGTGGTGAATTTAAAAATGGAAGACACAATATTCGTGATCTCGAGTACGTTTTATTTAAGTTGACCTTTTCCATGAAACCGTTCCAACCTGGAATATCGATTAAATGTTTCCACTTACCATAAATCCATAAGAAATCGCTAGGTAAGAGTTTTACTTCATTTGTTATTTTTTTGCGATAAACATCATTGATTTTAATGTTTGATAGTCCTTCTTTAACTGTTCGTTGAAAAGTATGCAGTTGAATGCGATCGACTTCTTCAATAGTTTGAGCAGCGAGGGTCGTATCTAATTTTTTAATGTTGGTTTCATATGACACTGAGGTGAAAGGAGTTATACATTGGATGCCTCCCATTGCGTGAAATGTATTTAATCCGTCTATGGTATCAATATTTACGTCTGCGTTGTCAAAAACAAATTGACAAAATGAATTTCGCATCACAACTTTTGGTGGATTTTTTAAGCAGGACAACTCAAATAGTCTGATACTATTGTAAGAACTGCAAAAACCAAGGGTGGATATAACGTCTAAGAGTTCTTTTGATCCATATTTTTTGTATATTAATGTTCCAAGACCAATTTGTATTGGAGAAAGAAAAGATCTTGGCCTAGTCGCAGCAATTATGGAGTGTGCAATTGAAAGGGTAGTGGTTTTGCATTTGTCTTCATCAGTACATTTTTTTTTTTTAATAATTGAATTCAAAAGCATTTGAAGTGAATTCGGAACATCATTTTCGACGTTGTCAAGAAAAGTTTCTGGTGTAGGATAATTGCGTATATCGTAAATCATCGATCTGATATCCTCTCGGATTATATCAGCAGCTGCTTTAACAATACGGAGACGTTCTTCTTCTACATTTTGTTTTTTTGAATTGTACCAATTATCTGTTAAAATTGTGTAGCCAGTATTACGAAAACAAATTACTGGCTGTCTATTTATTCCAGTAGCTATCACAATTTCCTGGCCATATTTATCAATAAGTCTTTTTTTTAGAATTTTTTCGGTTGGTATATAACCTTTGTAGTCATTGAGAATTTCCCGTAATGAAAATTGACATTGATCTTCATTGTTTTCAATATAATTACACACAAAATCAAAGGCAGCTGTTACTTCAACATTTTCTGGTCGACCTTTAGAGGTTTGCTGAGTGGAAATACGTTTAAAAAATTGTTTACCACAAGCACCGTGATATCTACCTTCAGCTGCAACAAGATCGGACACATTACCAACACGGAGAATAACATCACTGCCCCATTTATCATTTCTGTTCCTTGCAGTTTCCAAAAGACTGTCCTTGAAAACTAGTGTTTCAACACAATGAACCCGATCACGTTTTTGGACAGGTTTTTTAATTTCTTTTTTTAAAAACTCGTCAGATGCATCCCCCTCGCATAACAAACATTTGTGTTTAAAATCGAAAACTGGAATATCTGACCTTCGAGTATTTTTGGTAGTGGTCAATGATGTAGCGATATTGCTTTCTTTGACATACGATTTACGGCAGTTGCAATGAACAGTAACACACCAACGTCCTTCCAAAAAAATGTGTTTTCCATCTTTGCGTCGTTTGCTGCTATCTATAAGTGTCTTCAATCCACGCTCTTTGATAAGTACACTTTCTTTGTTACATAAAAAATCATCACAAATAAAACACTTCAAATCGACCATTTTATTACACTAGTGAAAATAAAATACGATCACAGTGGAATAAGAACAAGAACAAGAATGCACAAACGAACACAACGCACTTATTACAACGAAGACGAAGAACGCGCGCGAAAACGTACGTACCGGCTCGGAAGTATACGTAAAACTGAATACTGAAATCGGAATTCGGATGGCATTTGTGTGTACGCTACAGACTATGTACCAGCTGCTGTAGGCTGTAGTTCAGTATGATAACGGTATTAAAGGACCAGTCACCAACAGAAGGCGACCGAAGGTCGAATATAATACAATGGATATAAAGCCAGCTGCATTCCGGACGGCTTCATAGCATGTTTATTGTATACGAGACTCTACACCCCACACACACACACACACATACGCTCGCACGTCTTCAAAACTAGCATCAGTAGTTAGTACAAACAAAATACAATAAATATTGTGTACATTTGAAAAATAAATGTTTAGTATAAAATGTTACACGTTACTACTATACATAAAATATGGCATATTACGATTATTTAATTGCATAATATTATTTTCTTAGTAACTATACTCATAATATTTTAACTATATTTATAAGAAGGTATAAAAGAGTAAATATTGATTGGTTTTTTTCACGATAAATTACATACGAATTTGTTACAAACGTAATACGTATTGCAACGCCTACATTTGTAACCGGTGATTTGAGAGTCAAATTTCAAAGTCTATTATTGACCTTGATACTTACTCAAAATTAATGAATATAACACTGTTCGACGTAAAATTACAATTTCTAAAAATTGTAAGTTGTGAATTTTTGTCGTAAAATTGATGGATTTCAAAAAAAATTAAAAAAACTAAAAAAAAAATCAATTTTTTTTTAAAAACTTAAAAAAACGTACTTTTTTAACGTCACTTATGAACCTTCGTACTAGACCGATCTTATTATTTTTGGACTTTATTTTGTAGAGAATTTAGCGTTCTATATTTTAGACCCGATGACATTTTTTCATAAAACTCATAGTTTTTGAATAATTATCGAAAAACTAAAAAAACTCCGATTTTAGAGCTGTTTTTTCAAGATGGCGGCCAACGCCGACCTCGGAGGGGGGGGAAAACATGTTCCCCTAATACTAGACTTATACTTAAGCAATTAAAACGATTTCCAGCTTTCCACCAATTAATTCCGAATTGGGTCATTTTTTGTTCTAATTTGACTGGCCTAATATATTCAAGTTAGTTTTTGGTACATCATAGGACATTAAGAACACGGTGATAATAAATGGTTTAAATAGTATAATTATTAATTCCACGTCAGTGAAGAATACAGCTAAAATTGATTAAATAAAGTTAAAAATACAGATGTCAAATTAAATTAAAGGGATACAACAAACCAAAGCTTAGAAAGCACCACGTGTAAATTTAATTAAATGCTTTTTAGGAGATTATAGAACATAATTGTATAATATATTTAAAAATGAAATGAAAATTGGCAAATAAATACAATACTATGTGTAAAAAATTAATTTAAATATTTACTTATATATTTTTTCAATAAGTTGATTTTTTTCCAATACCAAAATATAATATTTTTAATATAATACACAACACAGTGTGTTTAACTATAAAGATACCACTACTTATTTTTTATGCATGATTTGCAAATTCATGTTTTTTTCGCTGCATAAAAAACATTTTTTTTTTTTTATTTATTAAAATTAAAATGTTTCAGCATGATTACATGCTATTATTGCAAGTTTGTTTACATATATTAAAATTTACAAATAACAATTATTAATTTAGTTAGTTATTGATCTTCGTTTTTGCTTGACTCTGAAAGTAGGAGATCTTGCGGTAAAAGTGGTTTTAGTCGATATTTTGTTTTGTTTCTCAAGTTGTAGAATCGTGTTCCTTCAAATGTATTTAGATTAGTGTGAAAGTTTTTGAACTGGATTTGTATAAAAAAATATAGAATCTCACTAATTTTTAAAAATTCAAATTTTTAACTTATTTTCTCCACAAAGTCACAGTGTAGCAGTATTCTTATAAATTCCAACCTTCATTTTTGTGTTGAGATTATTATTTTTAGACAATTCTAGACGATTCTTATAAAGTATCTATCTTTCATTAAAATTGACTGTTTGGAATTTATGTTTAAATTGGTGCTATTTATATCTGCACATTTAACAGTCTACTCAAATTTTCGTATATTTCATATTTGATTCAGCAACTATTTACCAAATTATCAATTTTTTATCATTTACGGTAAAAATTTGGTTAATTTACTGAGTCTAAATGAAAATTATTTTTATTGATTTTTACTTACAAAACTGAGGATAAATTATTAGTAATTTTAAATTAAGTCCAAAAATTATCAAACACATTATTCAGTAATTTCCATAGTTAGTTAAGCATGCTTATCAAAATTGGAGTTGAAATTTGAAAAAAATATTGTTTTGTTGTGCATTATTAAAAGATAAAAAAGGTTAAAAATTTTGTATTTCAAAAATTATTATAATTTTTTATCATTATTTAGTAAAAATCCCGGATCAAATTTTAAGTTATACATTCGAAGTATTTCGTGTTACTTTCCTTGTTGAACACACAGTAGCATACAACTTTCTGTTATGTCAACACTTTTCTAGCTTTTCTTGATACATTTTTGACTGAAAAATATATTTTTTGCAGTATGCTTAGAATAAACTTTCTAAATTTGAGTTTTTAAATTAAAAAAAAAAAACATATTTACAGCTAAAAGTTGTGTTTGTGAATGATGGTCTATAAAATATTTATGCATTGAATTCAAATTGTATAGTCTTCTTGGTACACATTTATCTACGTCTAATTGATTAAAAAAAAAAAAAAGCCGATAAGATAATGGTGGTGGAAGTTCGTCCTTCGTCGCTCCGCTCCTCGGACAAGATTATGGTGATGAGTAGAGATACAGGAGTTGGGTGGGATACACGAGATGTATTGATAGATTAGGCATTATAGGATAGATTAGGACATTATTTTATATTATAAAAAAAAAAAACGATTCTGAACGAAGATGAATTGTCAGTGAATAATATGTTTATAGTAAATCGTAATTTAACGCCTGAAATTGAAATTTTAATACAATTTAATTAATTAATAACAATGAATTACCCTCGTATTTTTTACAATTATGGTAAGCCGAACTTATGGCCAACCTTGTATTAAAATTTCAATTGTTAGCTTCTAATAAAAAATTTTTTATGAATTTTTACCTACAAAATACATAGCAAATATACATGATTTTGACGAATTTTGTCAATATTAGCACTTATAAACGCTTATAAAAAAATTTTGTGCCTATGTATTTTTATAATTTTTGAATGGGAGTTAGAACAACTTATGTGGACCCTTCTATTAAATTTTCAAGTATTTCGTCCGAGCTACATTTTTTTTATCAACATTTATAAAAAAAAAAATAAAAAAAATCGAATATTTCAAATGCCTATAAATTGATTAAAAATGAGTGAAATCTTTTGAAAATAAAATTATATAAAGAAAATGCCAATATAAACAACTGATAAAATTTTCAAGTTTCTACAACTTATACTTTTTGAAAAAAAAACAAATAGCAAAAATCGTTTGAGGCTAAACCGTTGTTTAACGTGTTTTTGTAAAAATTTAAATTTCAAACACTCATAAAATTTTTTTGTCTGAATCCGGTAGAGTTTTTTTTGCAGATAATTGAAGAAAAACTAATGGAAAACCTTGTACCAAATTTTCAAAACTTAGTTATAAAAGAAAAAAATTTTACGATTTTTCAATCATTTCAATTTTCAAACAATTTTCGTATAAATTGTAACTTTGAGCACTTATAAAAAAAAATTGTGACTTACGATTTTGGATTTTTTTTTATCAGTTATGGAACAACTTATAAGAAACCTTGTATTAAATTTTCAAGATTTTCTGGCAAAAAAAAAAAATTTTATCGTTATTTTAAAAAAAAATACTTAAAAAAATTGAAAATTTCAATTGTCTATAATTAGCTCAATAAAAGTCAAAATACTTTGAAAATTTAACGGTGTATAGAGAACGCTAATCTAAACATTTGGTGAAAATTTCAAGTATTTACATCGATTAGTTTTTGAGTTATAGCAAAATAAAAAATTTGATTTTGTCGAAAACTGGTTTTGCGTAAAATATACCGTTTTTCCCTCATTTTTTAAGGGTTTTTCCCGGCGCGTTAAAAAAATATTGAAAATTTTTAACTTTTGACCCCCCAAAGTACCAACTAGATTCAATTTCCTTTCAGAAAAGTTGCTATATAAGGCAATCGAAGCATTTTTACGGCCCCAAATCGTGTCGACAGACACAAAAAAAAAAAAAAAAAAAAAAAAAAAAACACATCATTGTAAAATCAATACATTCTTCACTCCGTTCAGAATCTAAAAAAGTTTTCGAAACAACATAATATATTATAAAATATAAAGTTATGAGAAACTAAAACTGAAAAACTTAATTAATTTATATTAATTTGGAGAAGGTCTAAATCCAATCACATAATGTTGAACTCAATACATATTTTCAGTACCTAATTAAAATAATAGTTTGTGAGAATTCATATTTTTATTTTAATCTTAATTGTATTTGTAAGTATTTTTGGAATAATCATATCATTTTTATAGATTTAGATTTTATTTTAATAGAAATATGAATCAAATTACACATACCTACTGAAAGTAAAAATTAGTTTTTGTTTTAAGTATTATATAATCATTGAAAAGGAATAATTTTTAAATTTTATAAAAATATTATACACAACACATATTTCGAGAAATTTCGTGTAATTATAGATTCTGAATGAAACTTATTGTTTTTTCATTGATGTTTATTATTATTATTATTTTTTTTTTTAAACTTTCAGGTATTAATTATGCTCTAAAATTATTATACAGCAACTCTTCTTCTTTTTCTTCTTCTACCATTTTGGTTTCGGCTAGATTAAGATCACACCTCTGAATAAACATACTGCCACCTATCTCTATCTTCTGCTATATCCCGCCAATGCCTATTCGGTTCCACTTTTTCTGTATCTTTTTTAACGCAATCCTTCCATCTTAAATGTGGTCTTCCGAGAGATCGCCTCCTTACTGGGTTTTCCTCTATTACTTATTTTTATCAGATACCTATGCTTTCTTCAAGCATGTCCTGTCCAAACTAGTCTCCTATTTTTAATTTCTTTTACTATATATATGGTCGTTGAAAAGGGGATTGCAGCTCATCGTTGTGTAGTTTCCTCCGTTCAGTTATCTGGACATCAAAGTACACCCCATAGATTTTCTTGAGTACTTTTCTTTCAAACACTGCCATCCTATGTTCTTCAGCTTTTCTTAGTGACCATAATACGTAATTCTGCTACGTAAAGGGCAATTGGTCTTGATAACGTTAGGTACATCCTAACTTTTAGGTTCTTAGAGATTGCTCTTGATCTAAAAATGTTATTTAGTCCAAAGATACATTTATTTGCTGATTGTAACCTTATTGATATTTCTGTTTTTGTCGTTATTTTGGGTAATAACTGACACTAGGTATTTAAATTGGTCCACTCTTTTAAAACTGTATTCTTCAACTTGAATGACTTCCTCTTGTACTCGATTCCTATTTTCTCGACTAACCACCATTTACTCCGTTTTTTCTTCATTAATCTTAAGTCCTACTTTCTCTACAGTCTTAATAAGTGATTTTCTTATTTGTGTCATCATCTCTTTATTTTTCCTAAAGAACAATATCATCCGCAAACGCCAGAATATTAACTTTTGATTGGCCTAACTCTACCCCATCACATAAATTAATTTCTCTCAGTATTTTCTCTAGTACTATGTTGAATAGTATTGGAGAAAGCGCATCTCTTTATCTCAGTCAATTCTAAAGATCTTTAATTTCATGTAGATTGTATTTTAAAGAGATCATTTCTCTCTCCTCTGAATAGTTTTTCTATGCGCGAGGAAAAAATGCCTAAAAACCTAGTAAAAACGGTAAAATTTGCCTTTTTTTAACGACACTTACCTACACTAAATTGATTTTAGTAATTTATTCGTAACCCGGAAATCAATGTTGCTATAAACTTGAAATTTTCACCTTATATTAACATATTATATTGTTAAATACTTAACAAAAGTTTTAAAAAAGTGATGACTTTTGAGTTCAAAAAAGAACTTTATAAATACCTTTTTTTGTCAAAGTTTATCAATTATAAAATTTGTAATATTTGACAAAACGTTATGAAAATTTAATATAACCATTCTGATATACTTAAGTAATGATAGTGAAAAAATTTATAAAATCGTGACATAATGTTTTTTTTTTTAGCGTATAAATAAATTATAATACAATTTTTACGAAATTGACTATTTTCATGAAAATTTCAACTTTAAATGTTTATTTGAAAAAATTGGTCCATCCAATCATTATGGAACTTTGGATACAGATAGAACAAAATGCTTTGAATCTTTTGATTAAAAAGAATTTTCATTAATCCAACTAGAAAACTTTAAACAGGTTTGATAAAAAAAATAATCGACAGTTAAACTAAAAATGGTTTAATATATAGACGGAATAATTTTTTTTATACTGAATCTTTGCTCAGAATCCTTTAACTAAAGAAATTATCTATCTTCTCTTTAAAATTCAATGAATACATTCCCTTTATCTTGTCTTAGGAGCTAAGAATACTCCATGTTTCGAAATATGCCAGGCTTTTTTAAAATTACTTTTACATAAAAGTTGTACAGGTTTTCTAACTTTTAAGAGTAAAATGTATGGAAACACGATCAGAGTAGTGAATACTACGATAAACGTGTTTTTCTTAAAACATTTTAAGAAATAACAAATTCAATATGCGCAAACGTCGTTTGAACAAATGATATAAATAAAAAATGTGTACTTACGATGCTTTTCTATAATACAGAGCTTTAGATGACGTAGGCGTAGACGTGGCCATATATTATGTGAAATCAGAAAATGGACCGAATATTGCCCGGCAGTATAATGTTTTTCTATTACTGTTCGAATGAATTTGTAAAATAATATTTTGTTAAAATCAATACAAATTGGTTGAAGTAAATATCAATCAGAATCGAGTTATCAATAAATTCGTTATGAAGTAGTGCGTGATATGATTATGAATGGAGTATTCAGGTCTAATTTTTTCACAGAACACATGAAAAGCGTCGAAGATGTATAAAGGTGTAGTTTTTTCCTTTAACATAATATAAATTAAATTTGCTAATAGCTTTGTATAAACAATTCAGAAATAATAATTATAATAACGAGTGTCTTAGATTTTCGTTTTATACTTTAAATACTTATGTATTTATTGGTTGGACAAAAAAAGTAAATGCTGAGATTGTAGTTCTCACATCATTTACGTTTAATGACTTTAATTCAATAAATGCATTACGAGCACACTTAATTATTGCTCTTATTTTGTGATTTTCTATTTCAACTAATAATATTCAATAACTTTATTCAGTTATTATTTAAATTAATACTTAGGTTGTACGATTATACATAATTAATTACCTTAACATTTCATAATTTTACTTGGCTTATTTTTAATGAACTTTTGTACCTATTTGAACTATTTGTATCAAGATCTTTTGAATCATTGAAATAAAATAAAATTGAAGTTTATCAATAAAATAAATAACTAAATTACTATTTACGCTTAAATGCTCAATTTATAATTCATTTCCTTTCTTTCAATACAACTTGAAAAATATCTGTTTGATCGACGCACATGATCAAACATCAATCAAACTAGTTGAATATAATTTTCAGTCAAATGCATCAATACGATTGTAAAACATGAAATGCAATTGTAGGTCCAATCTGTGTATGATAATTATTGATTGAATTATACAATGAAAAATATTAAACTTTTATAGATCTTGTGAATATTTAATTAATGGTTTAAATGATAATTATAACTACATTTATACTATGTGACATGTGCTTATGTATTTTTGGTAAAGAATGATGACTAATGACAAACAGATAAAATTTGAAATATATATATATATATATATATATATATTATATGCAAAGTAAAAACAAATTAATTTAACATGGAATTAAACATTTAAATGATTTAAATTTAAAAATAGAATTAAACCTCTAGTCTTATTGGTTTCGTTGGATATAACTTGGCTAATATTACTTCTACGCTCTTAATTTGTTACCGAGCAAGGAACTATTAAAATTCAACACTTTAGGTTTAAATGATAAATCAATAGAAAACCTAGCGGTATTTAAACATATATTGACATATTATGAGTAATTAGTTATGTTACGATATGGACAAGGAACGATCGATATAAGTACTTACATTTTAGAAGACGACATCTGTTGCTTTGTTTATGTCAATATTGCGAAATCTTAGACTAACATTTAGCAACAGTGTACGACATATATACCTACTGTGTACATACTTGTATAACGCCATTGGGAAAGTACTTAGAGCAGTATATTAATTGATAATTTCGAGGAATTTAATTAGAAGTTTAAGGAATATTCTTGAAAACGAAACTATATAATAATTATAATAATAATAATAATAATAATAATAACAATAATAATAGTAATAATAGATATGCGAATTCTTGTACAAACAAGTGACGTTAAGATATAAGTTCTTAACTTATATAAAGTTAAATATAAGTTTTTCAACACCCGTATAACAGTGAAGTGTGCAAGTTTCAGGCACGTTTACATAATTATTTTTTAAAGGAGGTTTAAAGAGAAAAATATTATTTTACTTAAGTTAAAAAAAAATATCAGAATATTGGTATTTTAATTTCTTAAAGTTATAATTCCGGAAAAGGGTTGAACTCCTAAACCTCCCTCGTACATTACGTCCCTGATAAGTTTCTTTATCACTACTACAAGTAAGAAAAGTTCATTATAATGTTGGTATGTGTTGAGGGATACTTCCGATTCGCAGAGAGACTTGACGGTGCCGAGGGGTTCGGCGTACTGAGTGCCACACATAACTTGAATAATTGGTGCGTGCGGTTTAACGGTAATATCATAATAATACGAAATATGAATTTACATATTCTTACGTCATATTTCTAAATTATATTATATTTTGTAGTACTTCAATAATAATTATAAATATCATTAAGCATTTCATTTTTGTATTCGTGTAAGAATTTGAAGGTTTGCTTTATATTTTTTAAAATAAATACCTTTACTTGCATGGTAATGTACAGTAAAAATTGCTGTACTTACAATTAACCTCTGCAAATTGCTTTTGGACGCGTTTTGGATAATTTCTTGGTGTGTGCGTACACATAACATCATTATAATTGTAGAACAAACGCTGTAGACGAAGTGTATAATAATAATAACTCACGAGTGTGAGTGTACAGTATGTTTTGTTATTTGTGACGTATTTTCACGATATATCAGTGTAATAGGCATAAGATGTCTCTATGGTCTATAGGATATATAGAGTGATATCTCCTAAGATAATAATATATTTTAATATTTCTTATTTATTGACAATAAGATAATTTAATCATATTTTTTTTTCATATGACTCGCTGGGTCGATAAATAAGGACTCAAAATATTCTTATTTTAATTAAATTTTCTTGTATTGGTAAATCATTTTAATGAAATATTATTTTTTTTTTTATAGTAAACATAAGATGAAAACATTTGTCGATCAAGAAATTATCCAGGGAGGGGATAATTAAAATGTTGCCAATATTAAACTAAGTCATATTCAGTAGAATAGTACCTATATAAAAAAATAGCTCAAGAGGGGTGATTTTACTCCATTACCTCCCCCTTGGATTCGCCATTGGATGAAAAAATAATTTTGTTTAAAATGTTCATAAAAACTTATATGTATGATGAAAAGTAAAATTTATGGATTCAAGCCTCGTGAGTTATTTGAAGTCACGTTTTGTCTAGTATAGCAGTAGTGATGATAATCGATTTATTCATCAGCTCGATCAGAAAAATATTCGCGCTGAGATTCGGGGATTTTCTTCGGGTGCAGCCGGGGGACAACGATAATTTCGAACAATGTTATCGTCGAATCGGCCTCGTGTATATCACATCGGTACTTCGCATAACATGTGCCTATAGGTTCACAGCGATGTGAAAAAATCGCATTCGAAAACTTAATATTGATTTGTCGCGATATCCGCGAGGGACTCACGTGGGACACGCCGTATATTATTTATCGCGGGCACAAACGCGTAACGGTACCCGTTGTTCTTTACCCGGAGGCGGGCGTAATACGCGCGACGACTTCGCAGCGCCGCGTTTTTTATTCCGAGGGGCTCATTTATTATTTGTGCGCGAGATGCCGTACTTCTGCGTCGAGCCACCGCCACCGCTGCCGCCGCCGCCGTATATATCCGTGTGTCGCACATCCCACTACAATATACTACAGCCTATTCTTCGCGCGAGCGTTGCGCCGAGTCCGCCGCCGTACGGCGTACCGTGCCGTGCGAGCGGACGGATCTCTAAAATATAGGCTTTTAACACAGCAGCTCATCGCATTCATACGAGAACAATCCGTCGCTCATACGCTCATAGACACGTCCCGACGCATTTGTTAATCAACTTTTTGACAACGACAATATACTTGTACGTGTACCTATACACAAATAGACGCGTATAAATGTGTACACGGGTGTATATTAATACCTTCCTATGGTTGTGTACAATATACATTCGTGCCTTTTAAGGACGTTTTGTCACACTCGTTCACCACCTACTGGATACGTATGATCACCATTGCACACTACTTACTCGTTGTATAATGTACACGCAAAAAGCTGGTAAGGTAATGGTGGTCGAAATTCGTCCTTTGTCGCTTCGGTTCTTGGACATCTGTAATGGTGGTAGGTAGAAATGTCTAAGATAAGCCATTTTTACGAATGGATTATCTGATACTCAATTGTGCGGGATACTATTTTACCTCATGATCGATGACTGTTAACGGAAAACGATTCTGAGCGAAACTCAATTAATAATTGTATTACTTACTGATTTAGTTTTAAGATAATGTAGTGCCTATGATATATTATTCTTACAATTTTCAAGTGTTTGGCAAAACTAGTTCTGTAATAATAACACTATAATTTATATCGATTTAATCATATTCGTAAAAATGATCCATTTCACTGGGTATAGATACTTCAAGCTTGAGTGAACAACATTTTCGAGACTTATTTTTATGAAAAAATGAAAATAGCTAGAGTTGTACATAAAGAAGTTTGCATAAAAATTGCTGATCTCATAGCCAAAAATAACAAATTTTATGAAGTAAAAATAAGAATAAATCTGCATAAAAAGAGTTATTTATGTCATATTACCCGTATTCAATGCCTAAAAAATAATTTTTTATACAATTTGGATCGTTCATAGGAAAATATGAGATGAATATGTTAGTGAATGAAAATCTTTGCTGGATTAATGATTTCATAATATTTAAGGTTTAATTCAAACAAATCGATAATTTTGATTGAAAATTATTACTTAAATTGTATATAAGAGAATCCTGACAAACGAATTTTTAAATTTTTTTATGCTGTAAATGAAACATATAAGTAAGAGTGCAAGACGATATTAAATTTTAAAATTTTCTTTTAATCAGATTTTATGCTTTATGTACGCAATAGCAAAAAAAATATGTATTATTCTAATACAATTTTTTTTTTTTTAAAGTTTTTTTCATGATAAAATATTCTATGTTCATAATTAATTAATGCTCATGAATGACTTACGTAACAGTTATACATAAATGAACTTTAAAACATTGGGAAGACGTTAATTGTCTGCCAAACGTAGTCAGTAAAATATAATATAAAATGTATTAATTTGAGTTTTAAACTTCACTCAAAGTTTCAGATTTTCTTTTTTTAGTAGGTATAATAATTTGAAAATATGGATGACTACACACTGAAGTAAAATTTGCATTATCAATGAAGGATTTCCACTCCTGTTTTTTATACAAAGTTGAACACTGGGTATCAACAATAAAAATATTCACATTATATTTAGTTACTGAAATGTTCTACCTAATTGAAAATTATTCATTTTTATATTTTATTTTGTTACTCCTTATAATATATATTATTATACATGCAATATCATATGTACCTATATCAAACATATATTGTGTATATATAATGCAAGTGCATTAATATTTTTGCTTTCCGAGACAACAAACACAATTTTTCATTTATAAAATGTCACACTTGAATGAAATCATCAATTTTATTTTATTCGTATTCCAATACACTTCTATTCAAATTAAACATATGTGTTAGGGATTTTATTAAGTATATGACTTCATGAAAATCGATACAAAATGTATAATAAAGACGAAAAATAAATAGTATTTGGTAAAATATATTTCAATTAATTTACTATTGAGTTATTTTACATTGAATTTGAACACTATTCATATGATAATAATCAATATATAAAAACGATCTTACAAATTAAACATAAATTCATTTTTGGAAGTTTACTTTTCATCAATTGGAAAAAGTAAAGTAATTTTTATAAACTTATATGAATTATTCACATGTTAATTATTAGCTACTTTTATCATCCTCTACAGTTTCAGAAAACATAATTAACGTTAGTAATTAATATAAACTTTTCGGGGTCTATAATTATTGACAAGAATAGATTATTAGTTCTTAATAATAATTATATTTTTGGAAACGTATTTATTCATTTAATTCAAAGTAGTCATGAAATTCGATCTTACGTATCATTTAAAAATAATAATGGTTCCTAACAAATAATTAAAAACTACGGTAACATAATTTAATTAAGTTTTAGTGTGTAATTTCAAAGCATAGTTATTTACATTTAAGTACAATATTTTTCATTTAAAGAAATCCCGATATCTCTATTAGTTTTTAGATCTGTAATATTTAAAAATGTATTTATATCAACTTATATAGAGTTAAATATAATTTATTTTAAAAAAAGTTATTTTTGCTTGTATAGGTATATCTATGTTTAATATATTTATTAAAAAATTTATTTAGGTTAAGAATAATATTATTAAGTATAGAACATAGTAGGCATTATATTTATTTATTTTTGTGTAAATATGTATTTATATAGGTAGTTAATAATAAATTGTTAAAATTTCCCAACAAAAGTTATTACCTACCTTTCTAAAATTCTTACATAAATTATGAAAATAATAATTTTGCATAATTAAAAAGTGATCCAAGTATTTAAAATTATATTAAAAAGTTCCAAAAGTGTAATTATTATAATTATTAGGTTATGCAATATATTATACATTATAACCGAGTATTATAGTGTCATTTTAAAGGGAATTAACTGATTATAACGTTAGAAAGTATCATTTTTTATTTTAATAATTAAATTTCACACAGTACTTTTTATTTAAAACTATGCAATACACACTTGGCGTGACATACAAATCATTTACACCACACTTGGTACGAAAATTAAAGATTTTTACAGATACAAATTAGGCGGTAAAGTCCAGCTGCATAGGTATACTATACATTCGTGTATTATGTATAAATTATATTACATAAAATAAAGCAAAGTCTTTGTAGTGGTTATTTAGGCTCTTATTACCGGGGAATAATACAATGATTATCTTATTTTTTTAGCAAAAAGTGTACAGTATCAATAGGTTATAATGTAATGTTTAGTGTTATAATCGAATAAATAATTTCAGCACAAAAAAATATCACAGTTTTACTCAATATTGTTTTTGCGTTTTACTTAATTAATACAAGTTCAAATTCATAATTTTCATTGTTCTTGAACTCGATATTCAACCAATCGTAAATGAAAATATTTTAGTATATTCCTATCTTTCGTTATATATATATATATATATATATATATATATATATATATATATATATAGGTATACATACAGTTAGGGGTATATGTATACAGTGGTGTATTTTCACATTTTTTATGGAGGGTCCAAAAAGTACTTTTTATATTCTGAGTGATGCGAAGAATCTATTTATAATATTGTATATTTAAATAATTTTTACCCTAAAAATTAGTAAGTTTTTAACATTATAATATCTATAAGAGTTATAAATCAATAATTGTGCTGTTCAAATTCAAAAAACACTTTATAATATATTTTGTACTTGAGCCTATTGGAATCTTTTAAATAGAACTATTATATAATTATATTATAATACATTTCAATTCGAATGTAAATTTAATTTTACTTCTGGGGGGGTCAAGATCTTGGACGCCCCACTCCCCTACGCCACCGTGTATATAAACGCATTTAAAAATTCGAAGTATATATAGCATATAAATCGTAAATGTTTTCTTTGAGTATTACGCCTCATGGCTCATTTAAGAATAGTACATAGTTTAAATACATAGTGTATTTGATTTCAAACTAACAAAATATATTTAAAAAATTTAATTAAGAATTATATATTTTATACATTAGAAATGTATGTTTTATCTGTTTTTGTAAAGGCAATAAGAAAAGCCATTTAAAAATAACGTAGAAGCATATTTTTATGAGGAAAAATGTACGTAAAAAGTTAATTATATTTTGTTCAAATAATTATTTTAAGTTAATATAAATTGTATTTATTGAAAGTGTTGGATTTTTAATTTAAATTATAACAGTGTAATTATTATAATGATATCATATAATCAATAAGTTTACACCAAGCACGTCAATCTCAAAATACTAAATACTAAATACTCAACCGAACTCAGAAGTCTATTTAAACTAATTCCTCACAATAACATTAAAAAAAATTCCTATCTAGCTAGGTACCTTCTACATGTTATAATCATATTTATTGGTTAGAATTTAATTTTTATCACTTTTTTATTCACGTGTTTTACTATTTCTTAACTCGAGAATAATATATATTATATATTGATACATTTTTATTTTATAATTAACTAAACATTTTTGTATTTTATGAAACTTACTTGAAGTTATAAACTGTCTAGATACTATTTGATACATTCATATTATAGGAATTGTCGTAGTAAACTTATAATTAAAAATATTGATTTCTAAATAATTCATAACTTCAACAAAGTTAAAGTAATGCTATTATTACTATACAACTAATTAACTTCTTTAAATCTATCACCACTGTAAATACTCGATGGTAATGATATTTAATTTTACTGTTTAAACCATTACTCCATAAATGTAAGGTATAAATACAGATTAATGTTTATGTTCGCGGGATAAGTACTAATTGTGTCTATATAGGACAGTTGTTAAACTTGAATAAGGCTTGAAAGTCTATTGGCTAGTCAATAATATAAGTTTATATCCCATGCGAATTGATTGATCTCGTTGAGCGCTCGAAGACATAAGATACGTATTTCGATCAAAGTTAGGTATTTTAACCAAACATAAATTATTGCAATTTTCGATCAAATATAATTTTGTACATAAACTAAGGAATAAATTGATTACATATATTTCTATTTGTTTAGATAATAGTTATGTATTAATTTCTAATGATAAAGGAATATACGTTAAATAAACCATAAAATGGTTACAATTTGGTATATTTTGACTATCAATTTTAGAGTGAAGTTACATTTAAAAAAAATGAAATAAGACTTACTTTTAATAAAAGTGAGCGCGCGCGCGCGCGCGCGCGCGCGTGTGTGTGTGTGTGTGCATGGGCGCCGACTATTGGGGTGCTGCAGTGCTCAAACACCCCATGAATCATTCTATGGGGTGCTCTGCACCCTGTAAAATAAAAAGATAGAGCAATACGTAATATAATACATTTATAATTTTTTCTTTGTATAATATTTATGACGACAATATATTTTGGATGTTTTGATAACTCGTTCCTAACATACGTATATGAAATGAAAATAATTTTATGTATAATAATTAATATATACTTAAAAGTTTTAATATATGAAAAAGGTCGTATTAAATAAGGTAACAACTTATGTTGAAAAAAAATTATTATTTATTTAAATTGACATTTATTAATATCTAAGGATTTTAGGCACCCCGTGAAATTTGGAAAACCCGGCGCCCATGTGTGTGTGTGTGTGTGTGTGTGTGTCCAAGACTCAAGATTTAATACTCCCATACAGGCATACTTAAACAAGCATGAATAAAAATAATAGCACTTGAGGAAATCAATATAAATATACTGAAGAAGTAATATTTATTATGATAATATATATATATGAACATAATTTCACTTAAAATAATGTGACACGTTTGGTGTAATTTTTTTCCTGATAGTTTATCTAATTCGTGTTTTATCAATCATCATATATAACCATAATATTTAATTGTTAAAAATATCGCAAAAGCAAAATGAAAGTATAATTTATTGTGTTTTGACGTTTGAGATATTTCTACATAATTTGTTGATTTGAAACGACCTACACAAAAAAAAAAAAAAATCGATATTCTTACATTTCTAGGTACAGTAGAACCTCGATTATCCGAACCTCCGCTATATGAATCCTCTATTATCCGAATTACAATATTAGGGTATCCGAACGTTCTAACCTAACCGAATGTTAAAACTCGTTGAAGCACTCGTATCCGCGGCCGGTTTATCGAATTTATCATAACTTTTGCTTTTGGTTTAATACTAGTACATACATATATGAATGTACGTGTGTGAATCGTTAGTAGATAATCAAAACGTAACGGACTTATCAATTAATTCGTCTCAAACATTTGCGAGACTTGGCTGCATAAAAGCGCGTTGCAGATCATCGTCAAATGAAAATCGATAATTTTGTCAAAAAAATATAATGAACATAATATGTTCCTATGTATTTAATGTATTTTTAATAATGTAGTGTATGTAGTACTGATAAAATATTAGTAATAATAATAATAATAATAATAATAATAATAAATATAAAGTATTTAACTGTTTCGAAAAAAATTTTTTTTTTAAATTTCCAATGTCCTAACTTTTGCGTATCCGAACTAGGTGTGGTCCCTATTAGTTCGGATAATCGAAGTTCTACTATATTCAATACGCCGAATACGCGAGTTATACGTGTTCTTACGCTCGATGGGAAATTTCGGATTTGAGCCTAACGGCTAACATTATAAAGTATTTTAAGCTTATAAGGATAAAAACTAAGAAGTATAGAAGATACAATTGTAACTTAAATCGTATGATCCTTTTTTTTAACTACCTAGTGGTATTGTGTATTGAGTATTTTTCCCTACGTAGGAGGACTTAATACATCGTTGATCCTCATTGATACTTTCCCTTAATCCTTATCACTGTGGTCCAGAAGTCATAGATTTTGAAACTAACTATTAACTAACAAAAACATATTATATTGGACATATAATGACATATGTACTCGGATAAATACGAGGTATCTCAATAGTTTTTAAATATTTAAATTTAATATTTTATGTATTAATAAAAAGTAAAAACAAAGTTGAGATTCTATTATAAGTTTACTTTTGGCCATTAAAGTAGTGAAACTTAGAATAAATAAAATAAAATAATTTATTTGATAATTTGATAAGTCAGCTAAAACATTATGATATCAAAGCTTAAAACTATTTGAAAGTTCCCAATACAAATATTGCTTTGTATGAAAAAATTACTGGTGCACTAGTCTCATAGGCTCATAGATCAATGATAATTTAACATTTATAAAACTACAAAAGTATTACATTTATTAATCCACAGTTTTGAACTGTCCTGTACGATGATCATCGAAGTACGTATATATTTTTAGATTTTTAAGACGACAAGAACGCCAAGAGCGTTAACTTTTTAGAACTTTCATTCTGTATCATTTGTTCTAATAGATGTTCACTGAATAAAACATGAGTGTAGTTATTTATAGGTGGATCGCTATAAGTAATAACGTTGCAAATAATACAATAGCGAAAAAACATTATACAAAATGAACACGCTCGTAGTATTATCTGGATAATACATCAGCTTTTTGGTTTAGACGTAAAAAAAAAATACTGATACTTATTTGTATTCTAGGAGAATATGATTTTTTTTATCCCAGGATATGTCTATAGATTTTTTAAAGTTTTTTCCATGTTATTAAATACTATGTAACATCTTAGTTTTATTGATAATACAATTAAAATTAATAAAAGATATACTTTGTCTTTTGAAACATATAACTATCTGGTATATTATATACGTATATATATATTATATCATATGGCTAGAATACGATCGGTTGTACCATAAAGTAAGCAAAATTAACACTTTTAATTAGAAAAAAACTTTTCGATTTTAGTTATTTTAGTTATTACATATTCTGACTCGTCTGAATGAAACGAAGAATGTATTGGTTTTTTGCATGAATTTTATCAAGTTTATGGCTGTGAAGAAGTGGTTCAAAAAAAATGTATCAACATTCTTTCGAAACTATTTTCAAGGCCGTATAAGAGTAAATTGTTGATAATTGGTGAAAATTTCAAATTTTTAGTCTTATACTTTTGAAGATAATAAATTATGATTAATTATTAACTAAAAACTATTTAATGAATATTTCGTTTAACTATGACAGATTTCATTATTTTTACTTACTATTTTGGTAGTATGTTTTGATTTTTTGAAAATCGTTTGTAGGAAAGATAAAACACTTCTTCTAGGTATCACAATAATACAATTTTTGATCTATATAGAGTTGCTGAACTTAACTTTTGAACGAAATCTATTAAATGGTGGTTTCTAATAAAAAAAAAAATTATATTTTATGAAATTAATAGATTTTTTTTTTCACTCAAAATTTAGAAACTATTGAAATTTCAACTGACCATTAATGGTGTAATCCATACGGGTATAATAAATAATATTATGAATATAAGAGTGAAAACAGCACCGGTTTTTAAAATTAATCTGTTCTTAAATTTTCATTATATTTTTACTATGATAAAGATGTTTGACATGGTTTAAACGGGTGGAATGCGATTGCCGATTGCATACAGTCATACAGACATATAGTATTTATCGGTGGTGCTTTTTCATAACACGATTTAGTACGTCGAATCAGTTTTATTTTTGCATTATGCTACCGTTGCCTTGTTTTATGGCCTTCTTTATTAGTTCCAAATAAAATAGATATCATGTACTAACTTTCCATTGTGTCTTTTTTCATATATTACTAGGTTGTCGTTGTACACGGGTCCATTTACATTTATTAGTATTTTTCTTTCCCATACAGCAAGTTTATCTTTTGTCGTGAACGAAGTCCGACACCCGTAGATTACTACTAGTCTAAGGTAGATTGTGTACAAAGTAGTTTTAGATTTTCTTGATAGTAGTTTTGATCTCAATAGCTTGCCAATGCTAAAGTAACACCTATTTCCATTCGATATTCTTTCTCTTATCTCCCTATGCATGTTGTTGCTATTGTTTATAATATTAACACCCAAGTATTTGAAATTATCCACCTTTTCAAAATTCATAATTCCCACTTTCAGGTTTGACTGGTCTACATTTCTTCAAGATAGTATCATAAGTTTAGTTTTTTCTTCGTTAATACATGAACCCATGTTTTTGGTGGCTTCTATTAGTTTAGAGAGTGAGTGGGTAATTTCTTCTCACGTATTCCCTAAAAGAACTATATCATAAGCATAATATGATAAGACAGTTTCTCCACCGATAACTTCCATTCTTCGGTCATCATAAGCTTCTCTAATACCTTTTTCTAGTCTCAGGTTAAACGATGTTGGGGATAGGGCATCTCCCTGTCGTAATTCTGAAATAACCTCAAAGGCTGGTGATACCTGTAATCTCTGTAGAAAACGTATTATCAGTAAAGTCTTGTGATTACACATTTTTAATAAATTCACATATTTTTGTGGGATTCCAAAATGTATCATTGCTTTCCATAGTTCCTGTCTATTCACACTATCACACGCTTATTTGTAGTCAACAAATATCATAATATGGGTATATACGAGTTATTATACGAGTTCAACAAGGACCAATATATTATATCGGTCCTTGTTGAACTCGTAGTATTTCTCCATTATTTGTTTTAAGGTTAACTGGTAAAATGTGGTCGACATTGGATTTCCCCTTTATAAAGCTACATTGGTATCTTCCAATGATGCCTTCTGCGTACGGCGTTATTCTTTCCAAAAGGAGCGTTGATAATATCTTATAAGTTATAACAATAGTATCTAATAATAAGATTCCTCTGTAAATTTTTGGGTCTAATGTGTCTCCTTTTTTAAATATTGGACATAATATTTCCGTGTTCCACTCTCCCGGCATTACTTCGGTTTCCCAAATTACCTTAATAATTTTCCAGATTTCACCTTTAATCATATTTCCTCCATTTTTTAGTAATTCCGCTACTTTGTTGTTTTTTAGTTCATTGATTAACTTGTTGAACATACCGAGGAAAACAATTTACAACTTTTTTGCATTAGAAGAGATAGCACCATTATGGGTTATTTCTCTGAAAATTTCATTACCCGTTTATTGTTTCTACTTTCTTAAGATATTTCCGAAAGTCACATGGGTTTTTTGCTAATAAAGTTTCAGAATGCTTATTATAAGTATTCATTAAACATTTCTTGGACATAAACTTGAAACAAGCACGATGCAACGAAAATGTATTTAAGTTTTAAACATTAGGATTCGATTTATATTCAACAAGAGCGTTTTTCATATGTTGACGGATACCTATTAGTACTTGAATAAACCTGGTCCTGGTGTATAGGTTTTCAAAATCTCAATAATTTTTTTCAATGTAAAAAAAACTGAATATTTAAGTTAAAAAAAAAAAAAAAAAAAAAAAAAACTGTTTTTAGGATAATCATCAAAAAACTTGGAAAAATATTGGAAATATCTTGTTCTTTCAAAATTATTACCTATCCAATAAAATTTTAAATACACTGGTGTACATTTTTTTCATCAACTATAACATTAATCACATATTTTCAACCTCTTTATTTAAATTTTAAATAGCTACGTGATCATATTTGCTCACAACTTTTTATTTTCGAATTTATTAAAGTTTGATTTGCTGATATAACTTAAAACATTTTACTTATCATTGGGGTGTACCTAATTATTCTTTTATTTTTTACCCACTACAAGTTACACAAAACGAGTGGATATACTTGGCCAGTGGTCTGATTAACCATTGTACGTTTCGGCTATAGGTGCGCGTGAACGGGCTAAGAAAAACGATGAAAAACGATGAAAAACGAACCACTCTTGGGCCGGCTGCGATGGAAAACGTATCAATACGTATCAAACGTATCATACTGGCAGCTGCTGCTTCGGCAAGGAGGACTTGTGGCGAGTGCGTGCGCCGGTGGCGACACTGTAACGTTTATCAAGTATCGGCGCGGCGGCGCGGCGGAGGCACACGGCTAGTCCGCCAGGTGCCGCGGCCGTCATGTTTTCGTACCGTCCGTCCGTGGTGTGTGTGCGCTCGTGAGTGTGCGTGTGTGTGTATGTGTATAGTGTATACTCTGTCCCTTATGTCCCTTCCGTTCTTTATCGTAAACAAAATTATCGGTTTTTTTACCGTCTCCGTAAGTGCAAGGTACACTAGACTGAAAACGATAAGACGGTTTAATCGTTTTAGGACTGGCCGTGCGTGTGTCGTCTGGACTGTTGTGTACAGGCACACAGTGGCTTAGCGTTGGTCGCTTGAACGGCGTACACACAAGTCGGAGCCGTGTTGAAGGGATCGAGGTAAGTGTTACTCCTTTTTTGTACTCACCCCCTGGCCGTCCTCCACGCGTGACGCGGGGCGGTGGTGCGAAAAAAAGCCAACCGAACAGCTCTCGTCGAGGTCGCTATTGATTTTCACCCGTCGTACCGCTTACATTTCGGCCGTGTTTTTAATTTTCCAAAATGCTTAAGGCCAATTTCTCACCCCCGACGTAACGCTCCCCAAAAACCCTGTCCTGTGTTTATTGGGCGAGGCTGATAACATGGGTCCGTGATAGATTACTGTCCTCTGTTGCTAGATATTTGTCATACACTGCACAGGTGTACAAGTAAATTTCTTCAATTTTCTTGTATGCACTCGTTTTGAGGAACAATGTTCTTCGAACATTTTCGTTAGATCCATTGAATAAATGCATAATATTCGAGTTCATATTCGTGGTTGTTATTTAGAAGCAGCCTGAGTGTATCTGAAGTACCTACGTAGGTATCAATTTTCTATATTTTAATTTTTTTAAATTCTTTTACACATACCTTCTATTTTTTATATTAAAAAATTTAGTTGCATACATGATATGACCATTTTGACTATTTGTTATTTCATGGTATGTTAGAATCTAATTCAAAATATATGTAGTTGATAGGTTCCAGTAGTCATAATTTAATGCATATTTAATCCATAACTCCAGTGTTTTTTTTATACATTTTGAGCACCTGTTTTTAAAAATTCTCGTGCAATATCATATTAGTTCTAATTACAACGGTTTGTTGTGATGCAATTTATAGCTTTTCATTATTGAAATATTGATTTTTTATAAATGAATTATATGAAAACAATATTGCATTTTATAGATTTAATCTTATATTTTGAATAGTTAGTTTCACATTTATAATTACAATAAGTCAATAAATTATATATTGATTGGTTAAGTTTTTATAGTAAGTACATGTTTAAAATCATTTTTTTTTTTTACTTTTGATAAGCCTACATTTTTACATTGCTAAATGATTTGGATATTGATAGCCTGCTAATATTTTATACAATTATATTGTCATCTTGATAATAATAGGTATGTGTAAAGTGGTCATTTAGAATGATAAAATTAATTTTAATGTGCTTAGTTCAAGTACTTATTATCAGCAATATGTTTAATTTAGTCATTACTATTTACTATATTTACATCCATTGAAATAAAATTATCATATAAAATGCCTGTGTAACCTAGAATAACATTATATTTTCAAATATTTTAGAAAAGTCGCGAAATAACTTAATAATTAAAACATAATAATATGGTGTTTCGTATAGGAATGATTTGACTGGTTTTCAAATTTCATAATAGGTATATATTATCATGAGCTTTTTATGTCAATATTTATTTGAGAAGTACCCATAAGAGTTTTTTTATCAATTGTTATACATAACAGTTAACTATTTAACAGCATTTGATCATAATATTGCAAAAAATAATTATTGATGTATCTACCTTTTACGTACAATACTTTATTACTATAAGATATTGAATAAAGCAATTTTATTTTTATGGAAAAATACTTAACCTTTTACTTGACCCTTTCATTTTTCCAAGATAATTGTTTGTTATATTTTTCTATCTGATTATTCAAATATAAGTACCTTGGCATATTATCTAATTATCTACATTTATAAATTCAATAAAAAAAATAGAGCATTTAGTACTTACAATTTAGTATTTTACAGTTTTTTATTAACTTTTCACTATCAAGACAAAGAGAATTTTTGTTGTTGAAGTTTTCAATTAAAATTTTTTTTTTTAATTTTTATTTAAATTAAAACTTTTTCAAATACTCGTTTTATGATTTTTTTAACTGGTATGTACCTACTTTAGAAGAATGGTTTTTATTTAAAATGTTTATAATTTATTCTATGTTAAACTATATTTAACTTTACAGAGCTCTATATGATAATATTAATTCCAAGTTTTAACCAAAATAAGAGTTATATGATGTCTGCCTAGATTCTGGCTATTTAGTTAATTTTGTGTAGATAGATGAAATTGAGTGTTTGTATGGATAAATATATTGTTGATACATTAATTGACTTGTGAGTAGATGCACAATTTGTATCTACTTTGTTTTTACTTCATTTGGCTCCACTTTGCAACTAATTTATTATTTGTTATATATATTGTTGTTTTAAAATTTAAAAGATATTTTTATTATTTAGTTATTCAGTGTTAAATATGATTATTTGTTATTATAATTAACTCAAACATGGAGTGTTGCATTAAATAACAATGTAAAAATAAATTGTGTTTTATATTTTCTTAGAATATATTTTGTTGTTATTGAAGTTCAACCAATTTAATTCATTAAAGTGTTAACAAATTGTGTCCTTGTACCCAATTATTAATTTTTAGTATTTTAATTTTAATACTTTAAAGTTCTAAAATAATACTTGGCCATTTTTTAATATTAAATAAATGTATCTTTTATTAATAATTATGTATGTGTTTTTTTTCAGATGTCTTAAATTTCTCTGACATCATTTAAGTGTGTTTCACTTATTTACAAAACAATTCTTCATTCGGTAAGCATGAGATATGGTTTATACTAAAAATATTAGGTACAATTAATTAAGGATCCATGACGCGCAAACCATACAAATTTAGAAAATATCTACTTCAAGTTTATAATATACAGTTATAAAATTAGAGAGTTGTAGTGTAAGATAAATTTATTCTATTTTTTTATTTTTTATTATATTGTCAGTGGTTGCATCAGTGAAATACATTTTTGATAAAAGGTTGAAACTTGAAGTTCTACTGATGCGCAAATAGAATGTAAAATAAAGTATCCATTGTGAACTTGATAAAAAAATGCATAAGAAAAATTTAAACAATCTTAATAATATGTATAGGTATGACAATTGTAGAATATAAAATCATGTTTGGGTTAAGTTTTCATATTTAAATATTAAATTGAACATATTGTAGAATGTGATTTAATAATTAATTGTTGAAAATAACAAATTATATTTCTAGTAAACATTTTTTTTTTTTGAGTAAGGTATTTATTAATTTCATTGATTAGAGGAGGTTAGTATATTAGTAGAGGATAGCTAAATTTTTTACAGAGGTTTAAAACTAGAGAAAAGATAAAATTAATTTTTATTTATTCACCTTAACATTCAACCTACTTCAGAAGGCTTCTTATTAATTCACCATGTAAAGATGTTTTGACTTTGTGATGGCTTGGAAAACATTATTTTTTCAAACATATTTCCATAGCGGTATCCTTAATTTTCATTTTACAGGAGAAATTACTATATAAAATTGACTAATTATTAAATTCCTTAAACTACTATGTATATTTTAAATTTTCATAAAAATTAGTTTACAATTTGATGTATGTTAAAAAATAGTTTATGGTATAAAGTCCAATTAAATATGAAGAATATTATTTGCTATAAAATTTAAATTTAAAAATAAATTGTATTGGATCTTATGATTTTAATATGTAACATAGTCGTAGAGATAGAATGTTGGTCATTTGTTCTCAAGATGTAATTTTCTGACAATTGATTCCCACATTATTTTCAATTGTTGATCTGCATTTGTATCTGAAAAAAAAAATTGTCAGGTCAATTAATAAAATTAATTACATCTGTTTGGCCTACACTTATAATAATTAATATTAACATCATTCACATGGTATTTTAATTATATATGGGGAGAGCGTATTTAAAACATTTGGCTTCAGAGTTAGACACACACTGGGTAATATTGTTACATTAATTTATGAACTCCAGATATTCTGTATTTTATGGTTTTACTTTTTGTGTACATTAGTTTAGTAAACTAACCAATAGAGCGCAGCACAAATTATACGTTTGTTTAAGTAGGAAATGAGATTATGCTATTACATCAAAATAAAAATGCCTGCATTCATATTGTTATATTAAACAAAAAATTAACAATATATACATTTTATTGTATGTAGTATAAGTAAATCATTAATTTTGGAATTATTTGAATCTTAATATATTCATATGTTTTGTATTTATTAGTATTTTGGTATATTTTCTTTTTTGTGGATTTGAATTACTATTTTTAATGTTTAATAATAGATATTATTTGTATGTATGACAATACATTTTTGATTTTTGAAAATCATTTGATATATTTATTATATGATAATTTTTATTCAAAGCATCTTTTAAATTTATATTGTTTTATCTCCAAGGATTTAATATTATACAGTGTACATTGTACATTGTTTTATAAAAAGTATGAACTAGGCAAGTGGTAAACATATTGACATGCATTCATTTTTAATTGACGTATAAAGATCTTTTGATTGTATTTTATATTTTGCTTGTAGTTAAAAAGAAAATATTTAAAAATGTACGTTGACAAGTAAATAAAAATATGCCTGGGCAAATAAATCAAATTTAACTTTTTAGTACCAAACTTTTTAAAATTATTACTGTCATAAAAGAAAAAAATTATAAGGTATTGATAAAAGTTTAAATATACATTAAACTAATATTATTTAAACAATTATTTTAAACTTTGGCCTGTTCGCAACATATCTCATGTCATTTATCACATGAAAACAATAGACTTTATGATAACTATCATTTTCCCTACTCTGATACTTTAAAAATTTTTTTTTTTCCAATATTACTTAATATTTAGTATCATTTTCCCTTTTCTACTGCTTATGTTAAATAACTTTTTGATTTTGAAATATTTATAATTGAAATCTTTTATCCTTAGAGTTAACTGTTATAGATTTATTATTTGGTGTGATGTATAATATGTTATGTATGATTTTATTATTAAAATCATTAAAAAGTCAATTTATCAGAACTTAGTTATTTCATCAATTTTGTCTAATATGTCAATAAAATTAAACTGTAAAAATTCCATCGAATGTTCAATTATTAATCTATTTCATTCTGGCCTTGTATTATTTAATCAAGTATAATATGTTTTTAATCTATAAAATGGCCTATTCATTGACCATCATTTTATTAATTTGTCATAAATTATTTAATATTGCTGCAATAATTTTGCAATAAAATTTACCTATAGGTGAATCCTGATTATATGCGTGCGTAGACCTTAATGGCATAGGAAGCAACAATTTTGGTTTATTGCTTACTTGTGATGTTTTCCTCTAGGGGCTGAGAGAGTAATTCCATAAAACAAAAAATTTCATCATTGAATTAAAAAATTATTCTTATTTTGAAAACTTCAAAGTCGAAAAGCTAATATCTCATCTTGCTTTTCATCCCTTTGGGAACATATGTCCATTAAGATCTTTTTAAATAGGTAATTAATCATCTTCTATGTAAGTTTCGTAGCAGCGCTTATTATTAAATCAAAATAATTTTGGACTTCATTTGAATTTGTAAATAACAGTTTCTATTTCATAAAACTGATTTTAATTTATCATGATGAAATATACCATTTTTCAAATCATTTGTAGCGATGAAGGTAATTTTTATTTAATTTAACCTGAATACAAATTTAAGATTTAACATTGCCAACATAACGATTAATTTAACTAATTTATTAATATTTGCAATATTTCTTCACTTCCTGGAAATAATTTCTATCCGCAAATGGGGCCATTGCCTATTCTGCCCCTCTTGTACGCATTCTTATGATCCTGACGCGTCTCGTATACGATTGTAAGGTTTGGACATAAAATGTTTGAAGCTTTATTTTTCCTACTATCCATGCAATCCCTAAAGTCTTTTGTGAAATAAAAAAATAAAATAAACTCGCCGTTGTGAAACCGTTAGTTCCATACCTTTTTGGACCGGCTCTCCGATCGTGGTAAAACAACTAGAAATAATAATACCCTGCACTTCGTGAATGGTTACGGTCTACCGTTTTTTATTCCCTTCCGCCCCCCTGTCCGCAATTATACCGTTGTTTAGCCCGTCTAAAAGTTTACTTACGACCCGTTGCCGCGCACATACGTGACGGTAGCCGACCTTTACGGCATCGCTGGCCGTGTCGTCCGCCGCGGTCCGGTGGCCGGCCGGCCGCGACAAATTCCGCGCCGGTCGCCGCGTGCAACTCGTACACGACGTGATGCGGCCGTTTCAATGGGCCGCGGCGAGACGAATTATAACATAAAACAACCCGGTCCGGCCATTATTATCGGTGGCCGCAACCACCGCCCCGTCGTCTCTACGCGTGAGCGATGTACACATATTGGTCCGTCTATGTGTGCGTGTATGTGTGTGGACGCGCGCGAGCATACATACGTAATGGCCTTTTTCGGCTAGAGAGCCTCGGGGCGACGGATGGCGAGGCGGAACCCGTTAAAGTTGGACGCTCCGCGCCAAAAGTTTGAGCTTTATCGCGAACCACCGCCGCCGCGCCGCGCCGCCTCGCACGTTTATAGACGGTAGACCACCCGGGAGGTAACTTTCGGGGTCACTTTTCCAAGATAATTCGGCGTTATAACTCAACGTCGTCGTCTACTGTTCCGCATCGTCGTTTTACGCTTTTCGCGCTTCGGACGCCCGGTGCGCGCACACTCGCCGCCGCCGCTCTCACACCGCAAAACACGTCGTATAATAATAACGTACCCGCCACGATGTGATGCCGCAGGCGGTCGTGTTTCATCCCTAAAACCATCGCGCGGCTCTTTTATGTTTTTATTTGAAAAACTTCCTGCACGTGTGTAAAATATACTTCACCCTGTAGCATCACATCGTATGGACGGGTTGGTCTCTATTTTTCACTCGTGTGGTCACGCGCCGGGATATCCTACGCACGAGAAAAACAAGCGCGCCTCGTCCAAATATAGTTTATTAATCATAATATTGTAATGTAACGTATTGCCATTTCACTTCTATTATTAAAACTTCTACATTATTAATACAATTAATATATAATAATATAATTATAGCTCCATTTTGTCTCTGAACTGTCCGTGTGTAATGTCGAAACTCCTTCACGCGTTCGATATACGCTCATTCGAAATTTTACTTTGTACTTGTTTTTATTGAGTCAATATAATTTTCTTGTTGAATTTACTTGATTTTATTGTTCTTTTGTCAATCTGGTGCCTATGTCCATTCACTCTTTAGTTTTATATACCATCAGTTGTCATTTAACACCGTCTTTCATTTTATTTCACTATTTGCACTACCGATTATTCTTGTAACCCGTTTATTCGAATTATGGGATCTGTGCCTTTAACTTTTATTGTAACGTGAATGCTTCGTCGTTTCTCAATTTCTGTGTTGACAGTTAATGTATACGTATATTGTATATACGAGTATGTGCTTCGTTTGACAAAAACATCGTTTTCGATTACGTTACTAAATTGCGAAAATTTCGTCATGCGGACAGTAATCCTTAGGGAATCAGTACAAGAGTGTAGAACAATAGTCGCAAAGAACATATTTGTAAAATTGCCTCGTGATGTTTATACAATCGATTTCATTTGTCTGCTTGCATAATGTATGCACAGTTAATCCCCTCGCTCCTGTCGCGTATGTTTTTTTGATCAGAATTATACGTCAGTTTTATATAGTATGCAAACAGAGGTCGATATTATTAACTAGCGAAAAAAAACATAAACATATACACACGACAGTAGTATTGTTGGACATGGGTTTAATTGTCTGATGGACATGCAGTGGTTTAAGTTCACCTGGCCCCTATGGAATATGTAACATGATTACATCGTGTATCGAGTTGCGTGCAGCTCATTAGGTTGTCTTTTGGACTTAGAAACATTCATGTTAACCTATATGGCTACACATTATTATTATGGATACAATTTAAAAAGAGATAATAATGATTATAATTTCTTTAATTAGTCGATTTATATGTGTATTTATTGAGAATCATGATTTTCAAACTGATTTTAACTGCTTTTTATTTATTTGTTTTAAGGTTCAGTATTCATTCTGTTTGAGTTAATAATAAAAATAGCGTTTGATTATAAATTTTGTTTTAACTTTTTGAAACAAAGCTTGGAAATAGTTTTTAATTCGATATATTTTATCGTCAACGTTTCACTTAATATGATGTGACATTCATGGAATTTCATAGGATTTGGCTTTGACTGAGTTATTCTGTTTAAGGATTTGTGATAGACAGTGACGGGAAATAAAAATTAATTTGCGTTAGTGCTATTAATCCATCGCGTATAGCTAGTAAATAGAGGGTTTGTTGATAAAGAAATGATTCATAAAACTAATCAAATTATCTCTTTAAGATAATGTTTATTATTAAACTAAAAAAACGTAAACTTTTTCTCGGTTGAAATATTTTTTTGTGACTGGAAGTCTTCGGATTAATTTATTTTTAGTTATGTGATGTATGTACATGTTATGCCTAATTTTATTTCAAACGAAAACCTACTTGTGAATGCCAATTTTAATATGTTTTGAACTATATTATGAAAATAATATTCTTTGTTGTAAGATGAATATACTTTTTTTTTTATTACCATTGCAAGCTTCATGATTTCATGAATAAAATAATAGTTGGGGGTTCACGTAATTTTATTTATGTTCCAAGGATTAAATAATAACATTATTTAAATGTTTTTCGTTGAACATTTTGTTTTGTTTGTAAATATGCTTTGTAGCTTTTTCTACACGCCAGCAGTTAAAATTTATGCGCTGGGATATAATTCTGAAGTTTTTAGAGTTTAAATAAAGTTTATATTATTGGTTTGATTTTATTCATATGATTTATTGTGAATTATAAATAATTGCCCGCCGTGAGTACCTACGCAAATTCACACGTCAGCATGTCTGTGTATGTGTTAGTGTCGTTATGAAGTTCTACGAGAATAAAATACTAATTTTTCTTATTGGTATCGCTCGAAACCCGGTGTGAAAAGGGGTATAATACGAACGCATTTATTGAATATTTTTACACGTGACCGTCTTGTGATGTGGACCGATTCGAACGGATGACGATCGCAATCGCGCGCATGTTGATACAGTCACGAGAAATTAATCTAAACGCTTGAAACATTGTGATATTCACGAGCGATCCCTTTGAGAGCGGTGCGCGAGGGGCGGAAACGGAGAGCGGAGAAAGAATAATTGTACGAAAAGGAAAACAAGAGTCATATACCCGCGATAAAGTTTTATCATTTTAAATTCTTCGTCGCGTGCGCGCCGATGGATGACGACGGGCGGAGGCGGCGACGGCAGTGATCAGGAAGAGCAGAAGAGGATTTCCTCAGAAAACTGCGCGTCGGCCGGGTGAGCGGCGGCGAAGGAGGATGGGGATTGAGGCGGGATGGGCGATCTTCCGGGAATATGAAAATTTGCGTCGCGCACGGCATATTAAACGGACCGTAAACTCTGTGTATATATATGGCGTTGCCGTCGCGCGCGGCTTCGTCGTCGTGTGAAGAAGACGTCGTCGGCGTACGGCGAGGCCCTCCCGTTGATTGCGACACGGATAAAATATACGTGGGGTGACCGGCGGCGGTGGTGGCGTTGGGGAGCTGAGCATCGGTGACGGCGCGGTGGGGGTGGAGTCGGGTAGGTACGGTTTTGGTATGGCGAGCGTAAAGCGAGGGACGGTGTTGTATTATTATTATTTTTAATTTTTCCTCCCCCGACAGGGAGGATCGGAGATATTATTATTATTATATTCGCCCGGCGGCGTCCGTCCGTGCCCGCGGGGCCAAATCACCTAACGCCTGCCGTCCGCCGGCGCGCGCGTTTACCTCGCGACGAATACGAATGAGCGTTTTAAAAACAAAAACCGTTTAAACACGAGCCACTGGCGCCGCCGCCGCACACACGGAGCTCTTAATTATTATTGCCACGCCGTTGCTGCGGGCAGCGTGTAAGTGTACGTTTTTCGGGTGTGTTTTACGTATGCAACGCATGTGTTGCGTGGGCGCGCGCGTGCGTGTGTGTACAGAAAATCGGGAAAAAGGAACCGCGGTGATAGTGTTTGTAGTGAGGACGGGGCGGTTCGGTACAGAAGAGATGGAAACAAACTGCATATATTATTATATACACACGTACATATTTATATGTACACGCACGCACACTCACACACACACACACACACACACACACACACACACACACACACACACACACACACACACACACACACACACACACACACACACACACACGCACTCAAACGCAGAGTTAGAAGACGTGCGCACTTGTAATTCTGGTCGGAAGCGAAATATTATTCGCCGGTGTGGTTTTTGTTGGCTCAGAACACCACCGTCGCGGTGGGACCCGGTCGTCACGACGTAGAACGAGGAGGGTCGGAGAGGTATTTTTCTACCTTTTTTCCCCTCCCCGTTTCTTCAGAATGCGGTGAATCGCCGCAGGTGGAAGGGAAACGTTACGCGCGTACGGGAGAACGTGCAGCTTTCCAATTATCCTTGGCGGATCGCCCTAGGGACGAGTAGCAGTCCGTTGGTATGGCCCGCCGTCGCCGTATTAACGTCGACAAATATTGCGGGCGGGATCGACAGCCGAACCCCGTCGCCGCCGTTGTTCGCTATCTGCGGGCCGCGCAGCGGTCGGCGGCAGTGGCATCGTCGTTGTGCGTGGTGCATGTGTGCGTCCGGTGGGTATACCGCATCATGTTTACCCGTCTGCACGCGTCCCCTCCACGTATTCCTGTGACTCGGCCCGCGCCCGCCTCACGTAATAATCAAAAGCTTTACCCCGATCTACACAGCTATTATTGATAATAAATACGTGTGCGTTTACAGTCGGTCCCCTCCGGCTCCTCTTTACCTACGGAATGTGTACGGAAAAGGAAAATTATTATTCCTGCTTCGTTTCTTTTCTTCCGACTACACCTCAAAATAATAACTATAATAATAATAGTAATAGTAGTACTACGATGTTGACGAGAACCGTGTTGTGTTATTATTGTCGAGTCAATGAAACGTTTTTTGTTCACAAATGTAGATGTTTTGACGAATGTAAACCTCAAGTTAGATTATTTAATGCTGCATGGGTTATTTTACTGTGTTTTTCTCTTTCATAATAATGTTGGAGATGTATATAATAAATGCGGTCGCGACTCTTGTACATGGCTTCCGTGTCGTTTGTTAGCATTCATTTCGAAATATCTATATTCTTTAATCATTATATACTCTCATGCATATTTTAATGATAAAAGAGTTGTGTAGGTATATGTGAGCTTAACTCGCGTTACATACGGGTAATTTTTTAAATGTGTGTTATTTTATCTAATCAATATATTCATGTATACGAAACCGTGTTCAACTACCCTGTTAAATAAATGTTTTTATTATGTACTATGTAAATCTTGTACTGTTCAAATAATTGCGTAAGATAGGCTTATAAACAATTTATATTAAAGTATTGTTATTATTTTAACAATAGTGTCTTAACTAAACCAAAAGTTATCGAATAATAGTTTTGTATACGTATTACTTATTTCTATGCAAATGTAAGGCATCTATCATATTTAATGTATTTCTTTGTTTTAATTTTCGTTTTATTTTCTCTCTTAGATAGTTTTTTGTTTCTGTTTTTACCTATATAAAATGTATTATGAATACTCAACTTTTAGTAGGTGTTAGTGTTTTTCTTAGAATGATAGTTTGTTTAAATTACCATGAATTATTCTCTAATTAAAGAAAGTTTATTTTAAAATAACGGTAATTTATGTGAATATAATTAAATAACAATACTTTTGTGAAATCATATATAAGTATCGGAAATTTTTTCAGAAGACTCAAAAATTGTTCTTCGTATCATTTAAAAATTTTACTATCAGAATTTTATAACATAAAACAATGTAATAATGTATATCGTATAGTTTATTTTTTCGCTATATAAACATTTACGCAGTTTTGAGTTTAAGAATGTTAGAAAATAATTTAAATATGTACTATATAGTTATTAAATATTATTGTAATAATATATCAGTAGTATTCATTATGAATATAAATTTATCAATTAAATATGTGGTGATTATTGAGAGGGCTGTCATCAATTTTCTTTGAATTATTTATAATTTATCTTTAAAATTATATTTCCATAGTATGTCTAGTATGAAAATATTAGAACTTAATAGTTTACTTCATTTTATGATGTTCAAAATGATTAAATGTTGAATGGTTTTACATATTTTTTTTGTTATTGTTTATGTATATACTTGCGTGTACTAGGTGATCAATACAGGTTACTGATAAAATAAATTTAATGTGTACCACTATTTGCTTAAAGCCGTTTGTTAAGTCATGTAAACAATCAAAATTGCTCAGAATTAACATTAAATCGTACTTTTGAATAAATTACTAAGTAAATAAATACAAATGTTACATTGGTTTATGTTTTAACTTTTTGTTTGTGGAATGAACATTAGTATTATTATGTTGGTTAACACGTGAATATATTACTTAAAAAGGTAAATATAGGTAAAACTTGATGATAATTTGAATAGTATAATACAAATTGGTATTTTTATAATTTTCTTTAGAATATTTTTTTGACATTTTTTTTGTTAACGTGGAATTTTTTCCAAAAGTTATGGAAATATATTAAAATATTCATTTAGTAGACATATTTTTTTAAATATAGCATATTGTTATTATATATATATATATTTGGTTTAACTTAATTTATTTAATTATTTTCACAAGTGTATTCATTAATAATCATAATATTTTACTAAGAACGTATTAATTAAATAAATATATTCAGTATTAATTATGAATAGAATAGTTCTGTTTTTTTTTTTAAAACTTTATAGCCGTTTATTATCATAAGTACCTAATTTTTATTATGCTGTTTTCTTATTTGTATTTATCTAAAATTACTTTTTCACTTTTGAACTTGTAAAGTTTTTCACTTTTTGAAGTGGACCCGTTTAATTCTTTTAGTACAAACGTCGAAAAAAAAATACAAATATTCGAAAAGACTCGAGAAACGTGAGCACTTATCGTCAAAATAACTTCTTCAATTATTATATTTTTGGTCAACAAAGGTTAACTTTGTAATTTCTCATGAACATCGAAAATAGTGGAACTCGATTGAAATTATAAAAAAAATAGTTTTAAGTTAAAAGTATACTTAAAGTTTTTAACAAGGCTGTAAACTTTATTTCTAAAAACGTTTATCGTTAAAGGTATTCATACTTCTTAGGTAGATGGTACATACGTATATGCGTATGTTATGTTCAATTGTGTGTACATAATACATTTTTAATACATAACAAGAAATATTTTGCATACATTTTTAATTTATCATAGTTTATTTGAATAACTTCATTGCTTATTCGTCGCTTCTTTAATTGAATTGGTTGGTATTTATAGATGTAAAAATATTCGATTATTATTGACCACGTGCAATAACTATACTATACATTCAGGTACATCGATGTACAGTGCACCCATATAAATAAAGTGTTTTAATTGAAACTAAAAACACCATTAATCAAGTACTCATCCGTGGGGTATTGAAATTGCTTTCATTTTGTTGACCATTTTTTGAAACGTCTCCGGAGGCCTGTTCCGATCTTATACTTCCTGCTAACGCTTGCCGGAGGATAATTTATCAGAAGGACTAATTCCACCGGCGGGATTATAAATCCTAAGCTCGCCGCCGGATATTACCTCTTTACTTTACGGCGTAATATCCGCTTTTAAGGAAACCCCAAAGTCTTTATCGATTTTAGAATTAACAGTGAAAATACTTGTTTTATCCTCCTCATTTAGTAAGAAATAAGAATTATCAATAAAAACAACAGATTTTTTCACGTACTCCGGTGTTATTGTTTTATCTCAAATTATAGAAATATCTTTGATAATTTATACTTTTTACTTAATAATTTTTGAATTTATAGGTAATGATTTTTCGGAAATGTTTTTGTTTATTAATTTTACATCAGTTCTAATTTTTTTCATTTATTTAAATGACAATGTTGATCAAAGTTAAAAGTTGTAATGCTTTAAATTTTTTAATAAACTTAAGCTTCATGTTAAATCATAGTGAAAAACATTTTAAAATAGTTCTTACTTATCTATGAAATACGTTTTTTTTTAAAATTTGAACACCACACAATAAATAAAGTACAAGAATATTATTTAAAAGTAGAACGTATTCTTGGTATTTTGTGTAAGTAATATGATTAATACGTTGAGACAAGCGAAATGAACCATGGACTTTTTGGTGTATAAGTATGGGTAAACTATCGTCATTTCTCTTTCAGACGCAAAAACTAATTTGTTTTTCTGTGAACTTTCGATCAGTTTCCCAAACTACGGATGTCGTGTCAAAGCATCTTCTTCCTAGCCATCCTCTCTTGTCTAGTGCAAACTCAACGACAAGTTAATCCGTATGAGACTTGCCAAAAACGGACGTACAAGTGTTCAAAGCTTCTATTCCTCTTACCCTTAATTTCGGTGGCGTAGCTGGGGCAATAAAACCCCTTTGGGAACGTTTCCGTCAATAACATACATCCGTAAAAAGCCCGTTGGCTCAATTGATATACTAACACCGATCTGTACACAATGTACGTGTTACTCAACAATCATACAATGTATAAAATGTTCTAGCGGGTTTGATGTTTCACCGAAATATTTTCGAATCTCATATTTCATATATTTTTACTCCAAAAAGTTTGTTTTATGATTAAGGATTTTATTTTTTATTGAGATCAAGCTTAATTTTTATATTTGTCTTAATTCGAATTTACAATAACTAACGTAAGAGGGTTTTAAACAGTTTCACTGGTGTATATTCTTAGAAAAACTTGTGCATACACTTAATAAAGTGTTATAATTTATAAATAAAGTGCTATAAATAAATGTATAATAAATTATAAATGATGATAAACTGGACATTTTATAAGTGTAAGTTTATTTAAAACTCCGTTTTCAAGTTAAATTGCATTAATATTTGTAATTTTTGTACATTAATTATATTATTATAAATCATTAAAAAGAACATACTTCCTACCATGGGGTATTCTTCGTTCCTCAGACAAGATAATGGAGACAGATGTATTTAATTTAAAAAAAAGTGATGGGTTATTTCTTTAGTAAAACAATTTTGAGCGAAATTTCAGTGCAAAAAAAAAAAAAACCGTTATGATATTTAACCATTTTTAATTTAATTATCGGTATGTTCTTTATCAAACACATTTAAAGTTCTCTTGTTACAAAAATGAGAAATACTTTTTTATTTAAAGATTTAAATCATGTTGTTCTATCTGCATCCAAATTTCGTAATGATTGGAGTCATGGACCAATTTTTTTGAATACACATTAAAAGTTTAAAATTAACATGATATAAGTCAATTCCGTAAAAATTAAATTATAATTCACTTAAACGCGTTTGAAAAAAAAATCCTGTGTCATGATTTTTGAAATTTTTTTTAGCATCTTTACTTGAATATATTAGTATGGTTATAGTAAATTGTCAGAATTTTTTGTCAAATTTAAAAAATGTAATTTGAAATAAACTTAAAGAAATCAGTTAATAGTAAGTAAATACGTAAAAATCATGTAATAATTTAATTACGCTTATAAAAAAAAATCCTGACTTACGAATTTTGAAAGTATTGTTGGTTAATTGTTTACACATGATCATATTAAATTTTAAAACTTTTTTTCAAATATTAACAAATTTTATTAGAGATAACTTTAAGCAAACGAGGTGTTTTCAAAGTTCTATTTTTAGCCCAAAAGTGGTCAGTTAAAAAAAAAAAAAAATTTGAAAAGTATATAGTAGTAATATTATGTCATTAATTTATAGTAAAAATTTCCAGCAAAATTAATTTTGGAGTTAAAATTAAATAACTAAAATCGATTTAGTGAAAGTGTCGTTTACGTCAAATTTGGTCGTTTGTACTCAGTTTTTTGGCAGTTTTTTCTCACGCCTGGAAAAACTATCCAGAGGAAAAAAAATGACACGTGTGAAGTACAATCTTCATGCAATTTCCCATCTATAAATTTACTGGATGAAACTTTTGGAATATTTTAACTACCCAAGTGTTTGTAGAAAAAAAAATGAACATCATTAGGTCTAGGTTCGGTTCACTCAGAATCTAAAATAAAATAATATATTTATTTTACCGACAAAAAAAGTAATTATTAAGTATTTAGAATAATGTTCAGTGTGTATAAAAAGTCGTTTATTAGTATGGAGATATTACATTTCGATTATGGTTGAGAATAAAAATACTATATTATATTTATCAATATGAGGGTTGCCCTCGTTTGGGTTTGTATAAAATGTACTCGATCGAAGATTAACAAGTTTTTTTATTAGGTCCAATACAACTTTAAAGTAGATGGGGAAAGGGTAACCCTATCGGATATATATTGTCGCATTACCCGCGTTTTATTTACGACAGATCCATACGCAGCAGGTGCTCCCCAGGTACCCCGTTCCACCTCATATCCCCCGATTAAAGGACCCTAGCTTTTTTCTCGATGAATTATTATCGACACGTTTCATGCGTGAGCTTCCCCAAAGGGTAAAATAACATTTGCCATAATCCAAATATTGCAAAATAGTGTTCATAATGGCCCACACTAACATGATATACGGTATAATAACTTAGTTTAGTGTCAAAGTTTATATGCATGTTGGTTTTTTCAATAGATTTTTAAAGTTAATAAAGGTTTCACTCAAGTATATTATGGAAAATAAAATGTTGATATCGAATCGGTTTGAAAGTGTCAATAAATTACATAAATATAAATCGAGAAGTTTGTGTAATTTTGTTTTGTGTAGTGATATTTTTTCAAAGTTTTACGTTTAGCAAATTGTTGATATATTAATATTTAAAACTTTAAATTTTTGAGTTTTTACGTAACTCAAGTTATTTTCATCTTATTAATAAGTAATTTATTAAACTATTAAAAACATTTTATTAGTTATATGTAAATTATAATTAATTTTTATTTCTTTGATAACTTTTAGATAAATAATATTTAATAATATTTTTTTTCTGAATATTTCGCTCAAACCTTCAGGACTGGACCTAACTGAAATTTACTCAATATAAAAAATAAATTCACAGTTTTATAGACTGTTAATTCCACATTTGTTGGTACAGTTCGGAGTAGTCAAGATATTGTCATATTTCATTATTGCATTGAACAAGGTGTATAGTTGTATTACAGCTAATTTGAGGTGAATTTATTTATAACTATTGTAAAATGTATCAAGGAAATAATCATTTTATGTATTTTAATACGTTATCAAAAAATTTTTTATACAACTTTCGTTTCACTTTTTAATCCGTTTAAATATTCTTAGTTATATGTACTTGTAAAATAAATCTATTCTTATATTCTTACATGGTTAATATATTAAAATGATGCTGCATTTGTCGAGGTATTATTTAATTTAATATTAGAAATAAATATTTATATGTTTGTTAAATAAATGAAACATGGATGTTTTACGAGCAATTTATTGAGAAAATAAAAATAATTTTTTTTCGAAGTAAATTTTTCTTGGGAATTTACCTAACTTTTTATGGTGCTCTTGAATATAGTGTAAAACATAAAAATTTTAAATTACATAGAATGTTGTGTGTTAATTTCATGTGATTAAATGAAAACAATTCACGGATAATATATATTCTAAAGAGTGGATTTGTTACTTTTACATTTAGTTGTATTCAACTTTTTGATTTATTTTAATTTATTAATAACACGTTAAAATATATCTGTTTTTTTAAATAATTTTATCGTATTAATAAAAGTTAATAATGTTATATATTTGGTTAAATCTGATCAAGATGTGACACAAAAATTAATTTTACATTTTAATTTCAAAATGATACTAGGTATTAATAATATTCCTTATTGTATATAATATTCCTTATATGTTTAAAGTATATTTCAAAAATTTTAAAATCAAATGGTAAGTATTATTTTTGTTTTAATGATATTTTGATTGTATCTGTAACATATTATGATCTTATGAATACCAACTAAATGTGTAGATAAAATTGCTAGTAACATCAATTATTTTAAATATACTTATGAAATGGTAATCCAATGTCTTTTAGAAATAGTGTTGTATTTTAATATATCGTTTTTAACATAAAATAGTTTGTAAGATAAAAAAAAAAAAATTAACAATTGAGAATGTGTTTAATACAATATTTATTTTTTATATTATAAGTGCTTTAAAATGTATTCCACATTATTATTTTACAAAATATTTAATATTTGTTTTGATGACATTTATATGTATTTTCCCTCGGTAGAAAAATATATTATCCATAAATACACGTTCCCGAAGAGAAAAAACTATTGTTTAATATCCTCGTATCAGGGGAAGGGTTATCGGTTTTCAATTGGGTAGTTTGGTAAACCATATTTTATTAAATGTCCGTGTTTCAAAACAATCAGGCTCGTTTTAGAGAAAAAAAGAGGGTGTAGCAGATAGTCACCAGATGCCTGGTCTGCAAATAACTTTTTGCGTTTTGTGTTTGAAAATGAAACGACAAAATACTATTACAAAATTAATTTAATAATATGAAAGCGATAAAAAAATATTTTCGTGTTCTTCATTTTATTTCTTGAGAGAAAGCTGAGTTTTGGAGTAAGTGATTTTCATTATAATTTGTTCTACTTATTAAAACTGTTAATGTATACATACTATACATGTATAATGTATACTGTGTTTCACTTTAATTATTATAAAAGTTCAAATTAATTATTAAAATATTTGTAGTGTTACTCTAATTTGTTCAATTTATAATGACTAGTTTCAGCATTAGAGAATTAAGTTATTCTTATACGAAATTGTTAGACAAACCATTTTGATTCTTTTGATTTTATCGTTTTTATTTTGGTCAATTAAAATATTATTCTGTTAATTTAATATATTATATATCGTAATTATTAAATATTAACTATACATACATTTCGTGAATAGTTATAACAATTTTTAAATTTTTACTTCATTTGAGTCATTAATAATATTTTAAGTATTAAAATTTAAAATTGGAACATAATTTATGATTTTTATTACATTTTTTTATTTACAAATATTTCTATTATTTGTAAATAATATCAATTCATTTTAATTGCATGACTTTATTTTTAATCGTAAATCAAAAGTTTAAAATTCGGTGGTGTCAAATAACAATTAAAGTCGATTTCTCTTAAATTGATTTTCCCGGACAGGTGTTTTTCGAGTGTATTAAATTTTCGACCATACCGTTATTGTCGAACAGTTGTAATATCTATTGTTTGGAGTACTTGATGTACTTGCATCCCCCTACTCATCCTCCATTTCTCATTCAAATGGTTTCGTTCCATTGCGATAACATCAAAACACTCGCGTTTGAACGTGTAACAAATTTTATTTTCGTGTTACACACTCGGTATTTATTTGAACACCTTTTGTTTGGATATTGGTTTTCAAAAAATTTACCATCCCTACCATCAATGAAGTATTCTAAACTTAATGAATTTCAATGAGTTTTATTAATGAATATGAAAATCAGAATTTTTACATGTACGTCCAATGCCCATTTATGTAAATTTTAAATAATTTGGAGTTATCTAAGTACATTTAAATCGTAAAAACTTAATGGACTATACTTAATTGCAACATGAAGGTAGCTATTGATTTTTAAGTGATTAATAAATCATATTAAAGTTTTATAACTCATTTCTTAGAAAATAAACTTCATTAGCATATTTATTATTATTTCACGATCCTTTATTTTATAAATTTAATCGTTTCAATTGATTTTTAATACCTTGTTTATAGTGACAATACATTTTAGTATAGTATTATAAATTTAAGTTAAACATTTCATAGCTTTATGTATTTTAGTAATAATTACTATTAAAGTATTAATTTTATTATTCTTATTATTAATTTTTAATAAGATAATAATCATTTTTGTTTTTAATATAGTAAAATGTCAAAATAATTCTTTAAATAAGTCTTTTTTTTGTTCAATGTGAGAATATTATTCATATTATCACATTATGCATTATTGCAAAGTTGTAACGTTTCTATTTCAAAACCATGAAAATAATTTTTAATATTTAGTTAATTTAACTTACATATTGATTTTTAATTTTAATATTTTGTGTTTGTGTCGTTTCTTTTAATTTAATATTAAAAAAATAAAAATAAAATAATTATAAGATTTTTCTTACGCTGGTAAAAAGAGTGTTGTGTTGATTATTGTTATTGATGAAAGAGTTGTATGAAAATATTTGTTACAATATTTAAATAAATTTACAATTTATCGTAATGGGATATATTTTTTTCTATATTTTATAATTTGTAATAATTTTTCTTGGAAATTTCGATGATTTGTTTTTTAGTAATACAATTTTAAAATAAATTAAAAATTTGAGATATTTGGTAACTAAATTTGGTTTACTTAATCTTTTCTATTTTGTGATAGTGTGTTGAGGAAATCTTTTAACATTAATACGTATATGCTGTAAAATGATGTTAGTCTGTAAATGAATTCTCAGAAAGAAACATCCTACTTGCAATAACAGGTGTAGTCCTTTGAGCAACCACAAAGGCTTTTGATTTTCTAAAGACAGACAAACTCTAACGGAAAAATTCTCTAATCACGATGATACTTCGGGACACTCTTCTCTCTTTTTCCATTTTCATTTCTTCTCACTTTCTTCATTGATCAATCCCGTGTACATTTTTTCTAACCCCCAGCTTCCCTGCAGTTAAACGAATTTCAGTCAAACTTTCCGTTGCTGCTGATTTAATTGAGTTTTCTGTTTGACCACCTACTCGTGAAAGCAGTGAAAGCATTTCAATGGTCTTATGAAGTTCGCTATTGTGAAGATAAAAGATCAATCGAAACGGTTTTTTAACTTTTGATTGAGCTCTTAAACAATGTTCAAACATCAGATGATGTTTATATCTGAAATTTGATGTCGTCACACTAAAAATCATCTAGCGTAGGCAGTGTGCAACTTGTATGATAAAAATATTACACCGTTGTAATTGCAAATGTGATCTAGGTTAAAATAACAGAGAAGTTTGTATAAATTGTAGATTTTTATACAAATTTAGTAAAATAAAATCTATTAATTAAAATTAAGAAAGAACATGGCAAAGAATAATAAATAAGCAAATAAATAAAAAAAAAATAAGATATACATTTATATAATTATCGGTCCTCATGGCGTCTTATACAGGTATTTTGTGTTTTAAAGAGAAGTTCTGACTAAGTTATTTACCACCGAATGAAAATTGAAATGTTTTTGTGGATGGTAATTATTAATATTAAAATGTTTTATATCAATTTAGGTTTACTTTGGCATGGATTACTTTATAATATTAATGTGTTTTGTAAATTTAACTTATTATTTAATAATTGTTCAGACTTGGGCAAATCTTTCTCGGGCATATGTTCGAAATGATATCACTTAGACGGTTGGGACACGAAGGACATTTATGAACAATGATGATAATAGTAATAATAATAATATTATCCTAAAACTCCATATGTATGCAATATCTCACTTTCAAATATATTCCAAATAATCACCCTTTGTGTGCATCCTTAAGGATGACGTAGATGGGACAGTGGCAATGGGAAGGGGGGGGGGGTTGGAGTTTGATTGCAAATCTCCATCGGCCATTGTTTAGTAAACGGATTCCATTGTGGCGTAGGTGGAGATGAAGTGTATGACGAGGAAAGGGGAAGGGGGTCTAACCCGTTGGATTTGTCGCGTATTAATCTCTCGGCCTCACGGCAAATCGGGATCTGCCGCCGCCGCACAAGATGTAAAACGCAATTACACGGGCCGACAGATTTATTGTGGTCAACCAGAGATGGCGGGTAGGACCTGTTGGCGGATGTCACGGCGGTGGTGGCGTCGGCGTGTGTGCTCTCACTCTCGGCCCGGAGTACCGCCCCTTAAACAACGGTCAGAGGGCTTAATGAAATGCGAAATTAAACTCGTCCGTCGGTGCTTTCCCCTCTCTAAAACCCACCACAAGCCCTAACACCACTTCTCTTCTCGTCATCATTGTTGGTTACCGCTACCCCTCCAGTCTCCTCTTGGAATACGGTTTAAACTAATAATAATGTAAACACTGCTGGACCTGTGCTTCTGTCTCGTTTTGGACACACGCCGCCGCTTTTGTCCGGCAACCGTTAAACGTTTTACATTTCCGTTGGGTGGAAGATGAGAATAACAGGAAAAATGAATATCTCGGCACTATTACTATAATGTCGTGGGGTTGTGTTGTTGCATAAAATTACCTTTTTTACATTACACAATTCATGGTAAACAGAAACAAACGCTAAAACCTTTATTTATTTATTTTTTTGAAAGCATTTTAAAATATTTAAAATCAATAGCTTACGAAGTACTTATAGAAGATATTATTCACGTTTTCAATAAAAAAATTATTATTAATACGTTTTATGTAACTAAAAAAATATTATAACAGTTGTTGTAGGAGAATTTAATTTAAATCCGTCGTCAATTGTTATTGCTAACAAAATTGAAATCAGTTTTTGTTGAATAAGATAATTAACGCTTTCTAAGTTTTACGGTGAAAAATAGAATTAAAAATTTATTTCCTGAAACTTTGAAGTGGATTGAACTTTTTTTTTAGTTTACGTAAATTGGCATTTGTTTATTTGAGTAATATTTTCGCTGTGGATTTATATATATATATATATTTATTTATTTATTTATTTATATAATATTAATACGAAAATAATACTGAAAAATTAACTTTGTCCCTTTATACAATTTCCCTCTTTATATTTTAATTAAATATTTATATATTTGAGATAATATTATTCGTCACTTGAATAATATCTTTTATTTTGAAATAAGTATCCAATTAACGTGGTATTTAATTAGTTCGAAAAAATGGCTGATATTTATTAAATTAATTTTTTTTTAATGCTTATAAACCTACGAGTATTGCATTAAAGAACATGGTTTTTATTTTTTGAATTAATTTTTCGAAGAATAAAGCTTTAAATGATTAATTCGATTATCACAAATAAAAACTTGGTATTTGGTTCATTGTGATTATTAATAAAAAAACTGGCCTGAAAACCTAAATTAACGTTTAAAAAAAATCAGTCTGTAAATATGTTATAATGCGGTTTAAGTATTTAAATACGTCAAAACGGATTATTTTCACGAATTATTTTAATCTTCTTAATTATTTTATTTTAATTTCTAATATAATTCTAGAAATTTGAAATATTCATCAATTATTTTTCTTGGTATTTTATAAACCTTATAAAAAATTCGAAAATTAAAAATAATTAAAGAATACGTATAAAAGAATATTTGAGATGTTTTTTTTATATAAATTAGAGTTCACATACTCATATTTCTTTTAAATGGCTTACAGCACTCTATGGCCGATTTAAACGATGCATGTTTTCTTTGATATATTTTTTATTCATATGGAACTGAGCGTAGATAAACTGAATGGATAAACAAAAAAAAAAGCTGTTGGAATGACTAACTTTAAAACTTAAATTATGCTCTCCTAGTAAGCTCGAGGTGCCGCGTCTCTTGTATAATCACTACGCCGCGTATTTACAAACTCACAATTCCCGCTCAACCGCCAAACCAATACCACACAAAACCATGTACAGAATTACACATGAACGTCTCAGGGTCTATTTATATATACATTTTAGAATATTCAATATTGAAAACTATGCTAATAGATATAGCGAAAAAAATTCCAAAAATAAAATCGAGATTTTCAATTGACCATTATTTTAAATTCATAATTAAAAAAAAAAATGTTTTTATTAATTTTTTAAAACTTAAATGAGGGTCGATATTGTTTCATTGTCTATTATGACGCTTAATTCGTTACTGTATTAGATACAAATACGATTTTAATCCTATTTTCGAAAAATATTTTATGTTAAATGATTCATATAATATTCATACGAAAATTGAAGATTTATATTTTGTTAAATTATATACGCAGTACACAATGAAAACATATGAATATTTTCGTTGGGCACAGAGTTTTATTTCGAAAGAACTATAATTTAGTCGTTCAGTTGGTGTGCGTGAACATTCAGGATATTTTTATTTTATCTATTTCTTGTTTTAGATGAAAGATTTTAATAAACTAAGAAAACGTATATTTAATTCCAAGTGTTCATTTAGTATCGAGGCTTTTTAAAATTGCAGTTATGCAGTAATGCTATACTGCATGGTCGGCAATAGGCGGTCCGCGGGCCAAATTCGGCCCGCGGAGAGGAAATAACTGGACCGCCGAAAATATTTTTCTTAGACGTCGGTTTTCCGCACATTTTAGAATTCCTTATAGAATTTAGATATTTCATCCGTTTGTTATGACGTAGGTAATTGGAGATTACGATAGCGATTACATTAATTATCTTAAACTGTGATTTAATACGAAAATAAATACATTGATTATTATCTAACTAATATTTGAGTTTTTTCTGGCCCTCGAAAATTTATTTTCACATTATCTGGACCGTCATAGAAATCAATTTCCGACCCCTGCTATATTGTGTCAGAAAATTATTTAAATATATGCCTTAAATTCCTGCTACTTTTAAAAACATATCATTTATAAAAAAAAAAATATGTTAGTTATATTATGTAAAAAATAACATTTCTGTTACATATAATATTTATTAAATTTGTCGATTTATAATTTTAATATTTATTTTATTGGATATCGACTCATTAAAAATTGTATTTTACGTTTAAATTGTATAGGTGTTGTAAACATCGATTCGGTAACAATGATAATATTTATTTGAACACTGTTCGAAACGTTTCCGGTTACATATCTAAATCAATTGTAAAGATAGAGAGGTTCTGTTTTAGGTAGTAAGTTTATCCACAATGTAATATACGCTTATCTTTGTACTTGGATCGTGTTACTTCGAATCATTTGGTAGTTTATATTTGGAAATAAAATGTAACACTAACATATTCATATTCATATACGTTGTTGATCTCATTTCGTATATTTTCTATGTTTGACATTTATCATCAAACATTTTGATGTTAGCGTATACATAGTATCAATAACCCATAATGATATAATTCGTAATGGATACCTATTTGAGGCAGACAGTTGTGTCAAAGATATTTATATATATTGTATAAAAATAGTTAATGTTAAAAATGCAGATACTTAATTTGCACTATTATTACGTTGTTTTTTTTTTTTTCAATAATTTAAAAACTACTAATTATTCTAGTAATTTATCTTAGATGTTATTTTGCTTTTCAAATCGGTAATTTCTTGTTACAGAAGAAAATAATCATCAAATATGTAACATTGTTAGTTAGCATTATTTAACCGAATCCTTAAAAATCTTGATCTTTCTCATCTTTCATTTATTTAATTTCAAAACATTAAAAAAAAAAAAAAAAAAAACAGTCCATGATTTCAGTTTTTAAAATATTTTTCCACACAAAAGTGGTGATTTTTCAAAGTTATTTCAAATGTAGTATATATAGTTTAAAAATAGTTGGATATTTTTTCTTAAATTATAATTATTGACATTGCTAAAGAGTAACTTCAACAATTTTTTTTTTTAAATACTGATTTCACTAATTTTTCAAAAGTTTCTTTACGCTTATGAAAAAACTGCATTGTAATCCTAAAAAATGATGTCGGATTTATGGAAGTGATATCTTAGTAATTTTCTACTTAATCTTTAAAAATTCGTAACGTTTGACAAAAGTTAAAAAACCAATCTACTCAGAACCTAAAAAATTTGGTTAAAATGTACATTATAAATTAATTTTAAGATTTTAAACGGATTTAAAGAAAAATTATTTTACTAAATTGATTTAATTTTTATTGTATGGATTAAATCATTTTATTTAACAAGAATCACTTTAAATTATTTTCTAATATATGAAATTCTTTATAGTACAGACTTAGTCTGTAGTAAATATTTACGATTTTAAAGTCGCGTTTTTAACTGAATGCGATTGTTGGCTTGTTTTCAATAAGTTCCCAAATATATATGTATGTATACATTTTTTTTCTGTGTTAGCTTATTTTGTATTTTTTTTTTTCATAATTATAATACTTAAAATTATAAATGTTTTGTTACATGGTCGTTTGATTTAAAATATTATATCTGTAATAAAAGACATGAATGGAATTGTTTTAAAATTTACGAAAACGGCCAAAGTTATCATGTGTTGAAATATGTTCCATATTTATAACAATTTATCTTTATTTGGTTAGTTAAATTTTTATTTGTAATATACAGTGTAAATATTAAGAATAAACAGACGGCGTTAGGTGAATTGCGTCCCTGTTATATTTTAATACTAGGTATGTAACAAATACATAAAATGTACTAAGTTAATACATTAGTTGAAATATAATTTACAAATTAAATTTAAAAAATCCAATAAGTATGTACAATACATTTTCATACTAACATTAACAACATTTGTAGGACAATTATTTAATTACCTCGTCAATTATTTATGTATAAAATAATAAAATTATTGTAAAAGCATATTAAACTGGAAAAAATTTAAATAAAACGGCTTTGGTTTTCAAATCTGGTCAGTAATTTATTATTATATTCAATCATTTTTTCTCCAATATAATTTTCTTTTTCGATAATTTGACACGTGATTTTCTTTGTCCATTACTACGTATTTTTCTGTATGTTACGGATTGAAATTTTTTATAAAATCAATAAAACTGTAACTATTTGGATGACTAGATATAAATAGATTATTTAATTTAGAGTGGAATGCCTCACAACTGTTGGTTGTCCGATTTGTTGTTGGTGTTAATTCAGCCCGGAGATTTGGTGGAAAACTTGCATCTTTTGTAATGTAAGTTTTAAATTTGTAATCTATTTTCTATCATTTCAAAAAGTATCTGGGACGCAATTCATCTAACTGTGAATTAACATTTTTTTTGGGGGACGCAATTCACCGAACCCGAAACAGGCGGTTATGAAAGTTATTCTTTCGTCGTGTATTCATATATATTCCGTTTAAATTAATTCTTCTACTCTTATATTTTGGTATTCCTTCATTATGCTTGAAAAATGTACGAACAATTTTGAAACGACATCTTAAATGTATCATGGATATGTAATTCTGAGATTTTGAAGATTTATTTAAAACTGATTAAGTACTTTAATTATTAGAAAACGCGGTTAAAACATATTCAATAATTAAAAAAAACATTCTTCTATGTATAAACGATTCATTTTTGCATGATATAGATCATCACTTATAATCCAAAACTAGTACTATAGTTTTTAGTATATATATATATGTTTCGTCTCTCATTAAATTTGTACGTAAAAAAAATAACGTAATTGATATCATGGGGTATTTTTCGCTCCTCAAACAGGATAATGAGGATGGGTGTATTGAAATTTAAAAAAACGATTGATCATTTCTTTAGTTAAACGATTTCAAGCAAAGCTTTATCATAAAAATATGCCATTTTTATATTTTATCATTTTTAGTTTGTCACTTTTTTTTATAAAACCTGTTTAAAATTTTCTTGATTGATAAGAAAAATTTTTTTTGCCTAAATTTTCAAAACGTTGTTTTATCTATATCCATAGGCTCATTATTATTGGATTGTCCAATAATTTTTTAAACACATTTTAAAGTTGGAAATTGATATAATAATAACAATATTTCATAAAAATTGTATATATATATATATATATATATATATTTATTTAACTTATCCTATTAAAATAAAAGATTATTTTAATTTTTGTTAATATAAGTTAAATGGTTTTTTTAAAAATAATTATGAGTGCAGGAGAAGTGAAGGAAAAGTTGGAATTTGATCATACATTTAATTAAGTATTCATTAGGAATTAATGGTTATTATGGTTAATTTGAAAATAATTGATTTTTATGACATAATTTACCTAAAGCTATCACTTAAAGACAGTCTACTTCAACCCCCATAGGTTTCAAATTGCACAGTTCTGTAAAATTTGACACGTCGTGTATTATTGAACGCAGAGAGGAATGTTAAATTCGATACCGTTACTTAAGCATCAATTTCCGCTCGTTGTTCATTAGCTTGATTAAATATAATAAAGGGACAATGTTTTGTTTTTTTTTAAATCATATTTTATAGATATTTCAGAATTAGGTTTTATGTTTAAATACTGTAATAAATTGATTTTGAATGGTGTTTTAAAACTTTAAGAAGCCACCTCTATTTGTATTTTATTGTTTGAATTATAAGTGCTGTTTACATTTTAATTTTATGTGTATTGATTAAATAATTTAAATAATACTTAAAAGTTTTTGTTTTTTTTGTTATTCTGATAGGTTTTATAATTGATTTAAATTCTTATTGAAAATTAGAAATAATGTAAACGTTTGAATTAAATTACCTAATAAAAAAAAAAAAAAGGTTTATGTATTTATAATGTAACTTAAACATAAATAAATACCATTTAATTAAATTTCTATAAAATTAGAAGTATAAATTACTATATTATTTACATTTTGTTTATTCATAATATTTTGGATTTGTAATAATTTTATTTCTCAATAATGTTTTCATCAAAATGTTTTACATTTTAAGAAAATATTTAGATTTGAATAGGGTATTACTTATTAATTTTCTTTAAATTTTAAAATAGTACAATGTTTATTCATTGTTGTGTTCTTCTCACATTTTTATTATAATGTATGTTAACTTAGAAATTATCATTTAAAGAGTAAATATTACAAACAATATTTATAAAAATTAATGTAATCTTTTTGTGATAAACTTTCAAAGCTAACAAGGTATATAGACTTTTTTTAAATTTTGATTCGCTACTTTTTATGGTATTATTTATATTATTTATTTTGCATATTTTCTTTCTGAAAATATGACTTATTGGTATTTACGGGTTGAAACTTATGCGGAAAAGCTCGTAAAAAAACTCATCAGACTGCAAAGACGGTGCTAATAAGACAGAAGAGCAAGAGGTGGTGGGAAGTAAAAGTTTCGTGATATTTGTATTCTAGCGAATAATATACGGACGCCCGTTTTAAAATCCATTCGGAATTATTATTTTCTCTCGGGGAGAAAGTTTACGGGCGTGCCAAGACGAATCGACCAAGATGAATATTCATTTCGCGTTAAGACTTCCCCCTAAGAACTTTAATTTAAATAAAACATTCATTAACGGGTTTTAAGTCTATCTGTTTTTAAAAACGACAAATTTTGACCATATTACGATTAAGATAATTATTTTTTTTCTATGTTTGTTTGTTTAATATTTATTAAGGCTTCGAGTAGAGTGTACAAAATAAAAAAGAAGATATTTCAAAGTAACTATCAATGACCTATCACTGGTCGTATTTATATTCATATAATACTAGTGACAGTTCAATTTTAAGTTGATTTAATTAGAATTTGTTTGACATGTTTAAAGATTATTAATTTAAATATTATACCCAAGAAAATTCAGAATTTTTAAAGATATAAATCGAAAAATTAAAATTGTACTCATAATTCAAAATTTCCTGTTTTTCTAGCTTTTTTAATTTTCATGTGAAGTATTTTAATGTAATTTATTTGAGTTGTCAGTTAATACAATTTTGTAATTTTTCGATATGAATACAAAAATATGTGATGTTGGTTTGATGTAAAAATATTATTATGAAATTCGTTTGCAATTAGTGTTTACCATAAATATTAAAATACCAATATTTCACAATATAACGTGTGTGTATTATAGTTTTAAATATTTATTTCAGTTTCATAAAATTTCTGTCTGTTTTGAAAGTATGTTTATAGTTATTGGTATATTTTCGAAGTGTGTAAGCTTCAGCAAAAGTTTTTCTGGCCATAATGGTAATCGCCCTTTTCTACACAAACTTTTCCTAATAGTGATCCCATTTTCACCAACAACATTTTTTTTTTTTTTTTTTTTTTGTAAAATGAATTTTATATGGGAAAAGTTTTAAGGCCTAGTCTATGATGTAAATTATATAGTACGGTCACCAAATAGTTTTTTATATTAAAGCTTATTTTCAGAATTCATATAAATCATACGTATTCATATTGGTAGTGGAATTCATAAAACTTCCTCACTTGAACAAATAAAATGTGCTACATATAGTGAATAATGCGATTATATTTTAAGAACATAATAGTTTATTATTTATTTTATTTTTTTGTATGTAGTCAAATAGGTAAAATTTAAGTTATATTTATTTTTTGTTTAAAACCATGTTTCAACATCTACCGTATAAAATTTTCGCGTATAAGATTATGTCGGTTTAATCGATGTAATACTAATCATTATTGTCATATTTTCATTTATCAATAGTTCACTTTGTATTGAGGCAGGAGAACGTATGATAATCACCATTAGAAATGGAATAGAATTGTATGATTTAAATGCCTATCATAAGCAAAGCCGGGCTAAGTCAATTAATTTTCAAAATCTAAATTAGAATTAAAAAAAAAAAAAAATTATATTCCAATCAATCTACACAAAGTTCTGAAAATTACTATCTAAAATCTTTAAAATCAATGATTTTAAAATCTGAATGAATAAAATCCGTTCTAAAACAATTTTTTTTGGATAATGCATTAATTAAATTTATTAAGTATCTATAAAACAGTTGTTATTATTTTTTTTATTTCTCCTTTTATATTATATTATTAATATGCTATTTGCGTTGTTTATATTTATATTTTTAACTAAAATAGAAAGTCTTTAGACAAAATAATTCTAACATAATTTATCTAGATTAGGTGTACCTTAATTTATTAAAAGACCATCAAATTTGTTATAAAATTGTGTATGCTTTTAAATATAACAACTGGTATCTAGATTGATGGTGAAATAAGCATAGACTAAAATATATAATATTTAAATGCACAAATATAATTATTAATTTGTAAACAGTTAAATGTCTATTTATCGAAATAATATATATATATATATATATATTATATATTATAAGTAATCAAAGTCTTATTTCTGTCAGATATCTAGATATTTATAAATATATAATACTGTAAATTATAATGTTAATATTATATTTCTTCAGTTTATCCAATGGGTTAGGTTATGGTTATTATAACTTCCACAAATGCAGGTATCCCTCAAGTTGATATACCATCTCTAATTTTAGTTTCTACCGAAATAAGTACATATTGTATTTAATTTAATTTTAGTGAATTTACTTATTCAAATTTTTGTAAACATTTTTTATTTACTTTGGAAAAACATATTTATTATTGATGGTACGATAATTAAACTTTCATAAATTAAACTGACTTTCTCAAAAATCAAAATTATTACAAGGATTTTTTGACATTAAACCCAAACTCTTTATAAATATGATTTTAAAAGACTTAAAAATCAAAATTCTTTTTATATTTATTTTGAAATTTCAAGAAATTTTGCCTAACTATAATTACAACACAATATATATTAAGAAAGCTAATTAAGCTGTTAAGAATAAAAAGATACATTTAGAATATACGAAATGCATTTATTTTATTTTAATTTGAAACATTCCAGTTAATGTGTGTATTAAGCTTAAATATTGTCACAGCCAATACGTTTATAATAAATAAATATTTTTAAATAGATGTTTAACAAAAAAAAGCTTAATTTTGTGTTTATCGTGTACGTTATATAAAATGATGTAAATATTTCACTGAAGGGTGATGATATGAGGTTTGTGGCTTACTGATTAATCAAAAACAAAATATAATTAACATATTTGTTTAATTTATAATTTACTAAAATTATGGTTAATTTTAGTGAAGATAAAATTAATTTGATTCATAAAATAAAGCCGATTCGAATTTCCAACGAATTGTCAGTTAAAATTAATTTATCAGTATAGTAATATATGTTGTGATTTAATGCATTTATATTATTATCAGTGCTCCGATTTAAATGTTCTAAAAATATTGAAGAATGCATTTATTATTTAGACAACCCTAAAAATTATTGTTAAATATATTTTTGTGAATATTTTCAACAATTAATTTAACTTAAATAAATAATTTTTCATTTTTGTAAAAAAAAGAAAAGTGATATATTGATTTAATAAAGATATTGTGCCAGAAAAAATGTGTTTTAGATGGTTGGATGGCTAATTGGTTAGTGTGCCGAAGATAAATTTGAACCTTATTGTTTAATTTAGTTAAAACATGATGATAATTAATGTGTATAACATTTTTACACTATTACAAAATTTAAGGATGATAATGCGTGTTTTATTGTTTACATTTCAACCTTATGACAATTTTTTTCCTCATTACTAGAAATAGATTATAAATTACCTTAACATTAAAAAATAAACTATCAAGTCAAAAATGTTCTTTTAAGTTAAAACTTAAAACCGTTAAATGTTCAAAAAATAACTTTAAAAAATATTATTCATGGAACACAAACATATTTGTTGCTTGCGTACCATGTTAAACATCAAACAAAAAGAAGAAAATTACTGTTAACAAATTTCTGAATAAAGCAAATTAGTTTTTTCATGTGTATCGAGTTGGCTTGATTTGATGTACTTTCATAGTATTAAAAATTGAGTGTATTTTATTTTAAAAAATCTCAATTTTCTTTTTCTGAAATAAAATAATTTTTTGACTGAGGTTTATATATATATATATATATATATAAATAAAAAATAAAATACAGAGTAAAGTTATTTATAATGCTTGTATGAATTAATATGGAATTATAGTAATATAATTAATTCTAATAAGAGTTTGATAACATATTATAGTATACCCAGCGGACAGTGCCTTACATTTTATCGATTAAAACAATTAGTTTTACAAAATGTATTAAAATAATTGCTAATTTAATTTAAGTCATTATTGTAAACATTCTTATAAATTTATTAACATGGCGTGAAATGATGATATAATTACATAGTGATCCTACTTTTGCTGATCATATATTTTGAAAATTTAATACATAAATGATGCCATTTAAACTTAATTTTGTTTCTTTTTTTTTTTTTTTAATTTTTAAATGAAATCAACAATCAATACCACTTGGCACAATAAGAAGATGTGAAACAGATTTTATACAAATGATTAAAAAAAAATTACATCGTTAATTTTGTTTCTAAAAATAGTTTTTGTTGTTTTCATTAAAAGCTATTATATTCATATTATTTGTGTATAACTTTAGATAGTACCTACTTTTGAGAGTTTAATTGACAATTTAATTTCTAGGTAATTCATAAATAAAATTAATATTATAATCAAGAAAACTAATTGTATAAAATATAATTTGGTATCGTTTTTTCTTAATTGTTTTCTAATCAGAACAAGTTGACAAAATACTTGGTCTTAAAACTTTTACATTAAACCACGGACTCGGTATAAATATCAAGAGTGTTAACTAAGTTTTAGGTACGGTTAGGTACGGTTCAGGTTTACTTCACACCGATTTGAAGTAAAAAAAAAAAAAATAAGTTACGAAATAGCAGTCAACAAAAACGTGTGTGTCGTTTCGTAAAAAAAAAAAAAAGCAGTGGTATTCAATAACAGTATTTCACTAGGGTCTGTGAAGACAATTTCTATTCATGCAGCGTAAATGTGTGAAACGGCAACATCACACGATACTTGCCAACCTTAAAATGTAAAAAACACGTCGCGTCGAAACGTTCGAAACGTTTAGCGTCGTGAAATCATTCGGTCATTAACAGTGCTTACGGATAGTATTACGCTTACCTGTTAGCCTTACGCGCAAACCTTGTTCGCCGCCGCCGTCGTCGTCGTCGTCGTCGTCGTACCGTCCTGAACGTCGTGTTCGTCTGGACGGTGAAACAGCAAAAGCAGCATCAGCAACAGCAACAGCAGCAGCAGCAGCGGCTACGACCGCGGTAGAGCACACCGCGGGTAGAACGCGATCGTCCAGTACACGTTCGTGCTGTTCGAATGCCGCGCGCGTATATCTGTCTCGAACACGCGCGCGGCGGGTCCGGCGGCGATACCTGTGGCGGCGGCGGCGGTTTTTGCCAATTGGCTGCGGCGGCACCGTTGGGCGGCGGGACCTGGCAAGGCGGACGTGTGCCGAGGAGCGGAGCCGGCTGGCCGGCCGCGCGCGCGTTTCTCTTCGGGGCGTGCGCCGCCCCCGCCGTCGCGCTCAGTCAGTGTACGCGTACCACCGGCGCCCGTACGACACGACGTGACCGACGACGTCGTGCGTCCCGTCTATTTACTCGTCAAACAGTAGTGGTGGCGCGATTTATCTGTCGTTATTATCGGCTTTTTTTATCATTATTATCATCATTATTGTTTATTATTATTTACTTTTAACTTTTTTAACTTTTTACTTTAACGTTTGTTGTTGACTTATTTTTATTTATTATTTTTTTTTATCACGTTTCAACGTGCGATCTGGTGTCGTCATCGTCGTCGTTATCACCACTGCTATGGACGGGGGGTGGTAAAGTGTAATGGACCGACAGAAATCGGACGACCGACAATGATTTCCTTCTCCCCCCTCCCATCTTGCATTCCCCGCACCTGGTATATGACACTATGGTCATCATATGGATTTAGGTGTCTAGGTTTGAACTGTTGTTAACTATTGTCTTAAAACCACTGTGTTTGAAGTATTAACCGTAAACGGTTTATATAAAATATTTGCATGGTTTGCTTGTCACTGATCGTGGATCCGGGTGTGACTCCGCTGAAGACAATGTCTTAACCGTTATATTTTACAGGCTGACGATGTGCTCGAGTAGCTCTTGGCAAGCACTGGTTACCACAGTGTTAGCCTGTTCTGCAGTCTGCGCGTTCGCTTCTGGTATGTACCTCTTTTATCTTTTTATCACATTTACTGTAGAATTTAGTGGTGATGGGAACTTTCTTTTTAAAACAAACAGTGATTATGTATAGGGTATGGGTTTATGCAGTGTTTATGACTCCCCGCTTTTTTATATTAAGGTGTAGCTTGTTTAATTTTTAATTGCAAGCTGCAAATTGCTATAATTATTTTTAATTCGCATCCAATCAGGTACACTTGTTCACAACGGCAGGAGTGGAAGGTGTTGGCATAAAATTTAATTCTCAGAGTCCGTCGTCGCTTGTAATAATTCCCTCCTCGTTTTTCACACCGTGGAGGTTGCCATGAAATTCTAAAAACGTCGCTTGTTTCTGCCTTAGGGTGGTCTAAAGTTTTCAAAATATCCTCGAGCTCCTGGTAATAACTTTTTAATGAATGACCGCATGTCACCAACCCCACAAACAATAAGGACGTAATTAAAACTGGTCGGACTCATGGCCCTTATACTTTTTTATCTTCCTTAATGTTATATTTTAAGATTTAATAAGAAGTACCATAATATGTAAATTATGTCAAGCAAATTTGAAATCAATTGTTTATTTCCACTCAATGAATGTCAACAAATGCGAATTAATTAAAAAAAATAAAAATAATTTAGTTTGGTGTTGTACAATTGTGTGTATTCTCTCACTTAATGATTTCAAATATATTTATTATAAATCGATGTAGTACGTAGGTATGTTACTAAATCAAATTTAATTGTGGTATTTATGCAATTTATATCATACTGTATATTAAAATGTATTAATGCCGGTATAGGTACCTATTATGTTTATATTCTTACAAAAAAACATATCGTCATGTCAATTAAAATTGATGTAAATGGTGTAGTTATCGTGTTAAATTAGAATTCATATTTAAATTACACCTTTGAATGCCAATTGCATGTGTGGAGGATAATTTAAGCATAACACTCATAAGGTATTTTATTTTCGAATAAAACTTTTTTAATTCTTTATGTGTGAATTATGATAATTTTTAATGATAAATCAAGTAAATTTCAATAAAGGTGATTATTATAGTGTATGCATGAATCAGGTACCTTGATAAAATACAAATTAAATGCTATTTTAATAATTTAAGAGTATGTATGCTTGACATATATATACATATTTTCATGGTAGAAAAATCGCTCTAATCAATTAAATAATAAATAAATACTACTTTTTATACGATTTTTGTGATAATTAACCCGATTTACATTTTTATTTTAATAACAAATATGCGATTAGCGCTGTAATTACATTAAGTAATTTAAGTTTAAAATATATTTATATAAAATATGTTAAAAAAGAAAGTTTATGACATGTAATAATGTTTTTCAAATTATAAATGTTTATTTTACCACAATATTTTCAATTACACTCGTATCTGGTTTAATATATTGTATCTTTTAATCATTTTTATTGTAGAATATATAACTATTAAAATGAAATCATTAGTTATATATCTAAAATATTATTATTTTAAATACTTAGATTTAATTAGGAACATTAATATTAAGTATGATGTATAATTGTTGAGCTATAATAGTCTCTGACTAGAAGCTAATAAAAAAAAAAAAAAAAAAAAAAAAAATAGGAACATTTATTTAGTTGTTCTATTGTGAAATGACATGGTGCATTCAACGTTATTGTTTGACATTTCATTGATTATCAAATTCCTATGTATTAACGGATTACTATTCCTCTACGGTTTAAACTAGATTTAAGAGCGTTAAATTTAAATTAGAGATGTTAGGTTGTAGTTGTGTTACCAAATACTATACACTATAATGTACTCGTATAATGAAAGTCAAAAGTATAATCCATTTTTAATATTTGTAATTTTTTTTTTTTTCAGTCCTTTAATTGGTGACAACTACTTATTTGTACATTTTTGTAGTTTTAATATTTAAAATTTCCTTTTTTGACCAATATTTTAAAACATAAAGTATTAAAAGTTTATTGTTACAGAGTGGACATACAACGGTACCTCTAAAAAATATACTTCCACTACTTTGTTTCTTTAAACTTTAAACAGGTGTGATACAAAAGACTGACAGATATTTTGGATTTACACATGATTGGATGACATACCACATAATCAAAAAACTGAATTGATAGGGATAAAAAAAAATTATATTTAAATCGGGAAATTATAAATTTACTATTTTTATCTAAAACAAATATTATGAATAATTTATAAATATGAGTAAATTATGACACAATGAATCAACTGAAACATTACCTTTATAGTCGTTAATTTTGAATTGTATATCTACTATTTTATGAATTAACGATGTCTACTATAATTCAAATTCAAATTTTATTAATTAGCTAATTTTCTAGGAAATAAAAGTTTCGGATTGATAATTTATATTGTCGGTTTTCGTCATGTCAGCTATTTGACCTCGTCGGCGAAAACACTTTCGGCATTCGACAGTCGGCCTGGTGTCCATCTGCTGTTTGGATTCGGCCGAATGTCTTTATCACCTTTAAAAGCTCATATATCTTACTGCTAGTTGAAAATAAAGTAAACTACAAAAAACTACCAAAAGAAAATCAATAATAATATTCTTTTTATAAAATTAAGTTAGGTAGTTGTTGACACTTAAAAAAACTAAGAAAGCTTTAAAACACATAGATGAGAAATAATGAAGACATTATTTTTCCCACATATGTAGTTTTAATATAGTTTTTAATTATACATTACAAAAAAATCGAACGTACCTTACATTATGTAGTATTCTTCGTTCCTTGGCCAATCAAAATCGTTTAAACATTTTCTTCTGAATATTGGAAAACTTTTTTTTTACCTAATGATTCAAAGTTAGTTTTATCTGTATAGAATGGTTCATACAGATTCGATGGCAAATTTTTAAAACTATTTGTCAAATATTGGATAGGTTATGAAACACTAAATTTAATAAACGAGATATTTTCAAAGTCCTTTTTTTAGACCAAAAGTTGTACAATTTTGATTTGAAGATTTAGGGAAATATGTAGCAATATGTCATAAATATATGGTGAAAATTTCATGTTTCTAGCAACATTACTTTTTCAGTTATAATTAAATAACTGATATCGATTAAGAAAAAGTGTCGTTTACGGAAAATATTATCAATTTTACTGTTTCTCTACAGTTTTTTCTTACGCCTAGAAAAACTATCGCAAATAGAAAATAGAAAAATGACCTGTTTAAACAACCAAATATATAAAAATTTGAATCTTTAAAGATGCTGTATGAAACTTTTAAATACATTTATGTTAACAAAAAAGTATTCATTGAAAAAAAAAAGAAATAAAACATTATTGTAAAACTAATAGATCCTGTGCTTAACTCGAAATTTGAAATTTCAAAAAACTTAATTAGAAAAAATTATTGATTTGATAACTAGAACATACACAGATACAAAGCTGTACAGGTAACAAACAAACGTGATTAATATTAGTTTCTATCAATTAACTGTAAATTAATAATAGTTTAAGTTGGCCAAATTGTTTATCATATAAGTCTAAAACGTATGAAGTGTATATACCTAATGATCATTATACATTTATTAACATTAAATTGTAAATCATTTTTAATTTAATTTTTGAGTTCCAAGTGAAGTAAATATCTATTAGTTTTATAACGATGTTTATTTTTGATTCAGATTGAAGCGTTAAATATTTTTTATTTATAAACGTATTGGTATTTTGTATTAGTTATTTTTTTGTTAGGTATAACTTTTTCGAGATATAGTTGTTGTCCAAAAGTTATATTCAGCTACTCTATAGGTCATAAATTCCACCTAAATGGTAATTTATTTCTATTCGCTATCATTTTTCAAAGTGTTTGGGAAAACTACAAAAGAGCCAAGAAAATAGGTAAATTATTAGTAAATGACACCTTCAGTCAATCGGTTTTAGTTAATTATTTATAACATCAAAACGTGTTAAAACTTGAAATTTTTACCAATCAACAATACTTTTATTGTTTAGAAATAATTTCAAAAACATTTTTCTGAATGTTCTTTTACTTTTATTATAAAAACTTTAAAACTTTTATCTTAAAGAATTTTTAATTCTTTTTATTGAGACTTACATATTCAATTTAATCTTACTCATATACATAACTAATGATACTAAAAATTGTTAGTAATAAATCTAAAAGTAAAGTTTTGATGGAATTGATTGTTTTCACATCTAATTCCAACTTAAAATGTGTATAAAAAAATAATTTGTCGATCCAATTCGTATAAAACTTGGATTTATTTAGAAAAATTATATTTTAATATTTTAATAAAAGAACATTTTTTTATCGGATTTAAGACTCAACATTAGATTTTGGTTACTTAAATTCTTTTAACAATTAACTTTAAACGGTAAAATGTATTAACGGTATGTATTGCGTTAAAGTTTTCCTCAGAGTTGTTTGACATAAAAAATCATTTAGTGATTCTTCAAAAATAAATACACTAATCATGATTATCTTGTCCAAAGAATGAAATAACAAGTCCGGTTTTTGTATAAGTTGTATATTAATGTCACTATATTATGTGGTGTCGTCAGATTCGAGAATTTTACTATTTCTAAATTACGAAACGCAATTTTATCAGTTACAACTGTAATTAATTTAATTTCTTTATATAATTTTAATTTTTGTACAGTTGGTCAGTTACTATTACGATTTTTGAAAGTTTTTTTCGACAGGTGTTAGTGGAGAAGGGAGTAGGATTTTTATGGTATTGGGTATTTCGATTACTCTGATTTTAAGTTGAATACCTGTCTTTACTGAGAAAGTTTATGGTCATTGTTAGGTTAGGAAATTCCCTTACGGTAAATTGTATTTGTCAAAATGTTGTAGTACTGACTGTGTTTTTATAAAAGTATACAAAGTATCATAAACTATTTCTAATTAAGATTAGTTGGTATTAATATCGTCTCTAATTTACATTTTTTTTTTTAAATTATTTTAAGTAAAAAGTTATCAACTCATTCTTAAATTGTATTTAATATATCGTAAAAACATTCAATTTCTATAAAGATAAAAGTTACCCTAATCCAGTTAATTTATTTTTATTCATTTTTAGCTTCAAATAGTTCTGGGATTGTAAACCAGCCATTGAAAACTTTTAAATAGTGGCCAGGTTGATGTGGCGGCATAGCCAAGTGTTATTATTGCGAAGTAACGGAGCGCCGTAGTTTATAATTTAAAATAAACTCTGACTTTTACTCTTCTTGCTACCCCGTCTCCCCGCGACTATTTCGTTCACCGTCTTAATAAAACCGTCGGATTAGTCTGACAGGTTTACCCTTCATTTCCTCACCCTCAAAATAATAGTTCTCCTAATGTATAACGCGTATGTACCTATAAAATCTTAAAGATTTTCGTTTCTACTTTTTATATTCATTTTCTTCTTAGGTACTTATTTTCTCAACGAATGAAAATATTTCTATTAAGTTTAAATTAATCTTGATTGATAATAAATTGTGATTCTTGAAGTGTTCTGGCTAAATATATTTTTTTCACAATTACAAACTTTTTACTTTTATGTTCAATATAATTTTTGCATCTTGAATACTTTTGGGCTAAGAATTAAATGTTTTTTTTCAATTTACTTATATTGATTTAGTTTACCCAAGCATACTTCTAGAAAAAGTTTATGAAATCATTGTTGAAGATTTTTCTCATAGCCGTGAGTTTTCATTTGTTATTTATAATATAGATTCATAAATAATGCAATTGAAAATAAAATTAATCAGTATTTGACTGTGTGTAATTTTTTTGTTTGAACCACATGCTTATCTATATTGATTAGTTTTTTTGTAAAATTTTTAAAATATTTATCTCATATATATATATATATATATATATATATATATATATATATATATATATATATATATATATATATATATATATATATTTAGAGTAAAATTAACTAAAAATTAGTTTTATAGTAACTTTTAAATATCATTGTTTTTCAATATTTTATTTTTACGAGGTTATTTCAATTTGTAAAATTACTTATAAACACTTCAGTTAACCAAGTTTTAAGTAAACATCATCTTCACAAATAAAAACATTTTAATCAATTATATAGATTTTTAAATCTTGAATTTTTCATCACATATCTAAGTATAATTATAAATCTAATATACACATAAAAAAGTGACTTGTGCTTTACATTCACCATCAATATCATATTTGAAAGACGAAAATATACAGTGGTCTTTTAAAAATTATTTTGTTCAAATTAATTTAACTGTATTCAAAAATTAAATTAAGTGTTTTATTTTAGAAAAGTAAAAAAAAAAAATTATATATTTCGGTTTAAAATTGTTGAACACTGATTAATTTTGAAACTATTTCTTTTCGCCGTTTGTAGTTAATGTTTCAGTTTATATGAGCTCTCGGTAAAATGTGAATTGCATTTTATTATAGTACAAATTCAATACTAACTTAAGCTGTAGTACAAAACATTGCCGTTGTTTTGAAAAAGAGTCTATAAAAAAGTCAATATATTTTTTTTTATCATCTAGATAGATAAAATGTTTCCGGATTGTTAAAGACTTTTAATTCAAAGTCAACTGAAAGAAAATTGAGATCAGGAGAAAAAATAGATTCAATTGTATATATCGTCTATTGCAGTATTAGGTAGGGCAAGGAGGCAAGAAAAATCCTTTTGGTATCAAATAGTACTATAAATAAAGTTTAGTTTTTATGACTGCAAAAGATTTAAGTTACCGGAGTCACATAATGGTCTCTATTTTATCCGGTATAACTTCTCTTGAGTTATCGTTACTATGAGTTGACATTTTTAGTTGTTAAATAAAATTACATAATAGTAGTTTTTTCTTCATTAATGCTATTTTATACAAACGGGGCAATGGCTAGGCAATTTAGCTACATTTATGTATTGGTGAATTCTAATTTTTTTTTTTTTAATATTTTCTATGTTAGAGCATTTGGTATTTAGTGGAAATTAAAATTTTTAGTACCATTAATTTTAAAGTAATAATTACGCAATTAACTGAATCCTAGTTCACCGTTTTTACTATAATTTTCGGTAGTTTCTAAGATTGTCTAACAATAATGAATTAAAGAAATTTATAAAAACAGAATTATATTTAATAAGGGTATCGTGTGCTAATAAAAGGCTACTTTGTTTAGTTTCATTTATTCTTTTAAATTAACATCTAGCAGACTATTGTGTTTTGTCAGTAATCTCTGACATACAACCAATTTTGTTGTATTTCATTGGCCAATTTTAACTTAAAACCTTCTGATTTCACATATGACTTGATGAGATTGGAGGTAGAAAAGGAGCTTATCAATTTCTTTTGAGGGGTAGGTCAATAAATTATGGACTGTCCGAGATACAATAAACGGACTGAGCTGTAGAAAAAACAACGGGAAATTTTTGGCTTTTCACCAACACGCCGTAATATGGTGGACATGGAGTGTGGGAATAGCCTAGGGTAAACGTCCCTTTTATTATGCTGTGTGGTGGTGGTTTGTTTTTTTGCCCATTCTTTCCCCCGGGCTCTTAACGTACATAATTCATGTTCCGGTATCGCCTCGGCCGAACGCACCGCCGAATCGGCGTTTTCCTCGGAAATATACTTCCGCGTGCCTTTTACATGAGGATAACGAAATCCCATAATCCCAGGGCACTATTACAAATGCTGTATAAATAGTCATATTTATTTTGAAAACAAGTTATTTTAGAATGATAAGTCTGACCATAGTCTTACTAGCTAACTTGTTTTTATTCAATATTTTTTTAGGAAGTATCTACTAAGACTACTTGATCTCAAAATGGTATAATATAATATATGTTCTTCGTGAATTGTTTAATTTTTTCTATTTGTGAGACGGAATGCTCTAAAGAATGAAAAATCAAAAAATAATATCGACAACCATGGGTATTTTATGGTTATTAATCATTACAATTTTTAAAATGTTTTATTTTAAATTAAACGCATAATATGGTTTTATAATTTAAAAGTTATTTAATTTAAATCTTATATTTTATTTTAATATTGCACAATGCCCTCACTAGCCCCGTCAAAAGTCCTCTGGTTGTTAACTATTCTTCCCATCCCGATTTTTTTATTTTTTTTAACTTGGACATTTTCTCTTGGAACCAAATATAATATAACACTGTAGCGCACTGTAGGTAGTTTATTTGTGTTTATATAAAATGTATAGCTTAAATAATAATTTAAATTAAAAATTAGTATTCATCATTATTATAAAATACGTGTGTAAAATGTAAGCAGTATTTTAAATAATTTATTATATATATATGTGTGTGTGTGTGTGTGTGTGTGTGTGTGTGTGTGTGTGTGTGTGTGTGTGTGTGTGTGTGTGTGTGTGTGTGTGTGTGTGTGTGTGTGTGTGTGTGTGTGTGTGTGTGTGTGTGTGTGTGTGTGTGTGTGTGTGTGTGTGTGTGTGTGTGTGTGTGTGTGTGTGTGTGTGTGTGTGTGTGTGTGTGTGTGTGTGTGTGTGTGTGTGTGTGTGTGTGTGTGTGTGTGTGTGTGTGTGTGTATTATACTTAAATATGTAACCTAATATGTTACCTAATATGTAACCTATCAATATTATTTGTTTTATTATATCATTTAATTAGTACCCGATGTTAGACATCAAATTACACTCATTTTTCATTAAGTAATTATATATTTGAAAGCTGAAATAATAAATTTTTACTTATTATGAAAACTTAATCCTCAAATATTAATTTATTTTTTTAATTTATTCAAATGAGTCATGTCATGGCTTTATAGAACTTTTAAATCTGCCTAAAAATATAAATGAAGTATTAAATTCATTCATTATTTGTTAAAAATTACTATACCGAACTATTGTATCATATTTAGTTTGATGGAAATAGTCTGGGGAATTTGTCTAAGGTACCTATATAAATCGAATAAAGTGTTATTTTTATTTTCAAGTGATTAAGTTATCGTATGCTATTTTCTGTTTACTGTATAAATCTAGTACCGATGGTTTTATTAGTTTGTTTTGGCGAGTTCAATCTGAATTTGTTTTGTGCATTTTTGATAGATCGGTTATTGAGGGTCGTTTTGGTTTTGAGTGTCCCCACATTGTATGTAAACTTGAATTTTTATGTGTATCGATAAATGTGTTTTTTCAGTTTTCAAACGAAAACGATGAGTATGAAAAAAATTATTCTGTTCAAACGTAGGAAATTGAAAAGATAATAAATAAATAGAGTGGAAAAATATAAAACTACGATTAATGGACAAACAAAATATAGTATATGTGTAACACACTAACACAATATAACGGAAAAATACAACCTCTATGTATGTTAGTAGAGTGCCAGATTAATTTCCGGCTTGGTTTTTAGTTCTGTTGTTCACAAAAAACATAACAAAAATTCTTTAACCAATTTTTAGTTCTTACAAAATAGTTTAACTTTTTTGTGCGTTAGCTTGTGTTACTTAGACTTTTAGACGCGTGCGGAAATACTCTTGTAAGTGGAGATTTTTTTGCATTCACTTTTATTGTTTTCAGTTTTTGAAAAAAAAAAAAAAAAAATCATATTCAGTTTATGAGTGTCAGTGAAGCCGAGAAACGGTCCTTGTGATTCAAAAAGCCACTACACGTAATAACAGACTCGCCCTGTGCGGGACTTATCGTGAAATTCCCACCGGATGTGAAGTTTAGCACACGAGAAGTTTTGAACTCCCTCTCCTTATAAGTTATTCGCTCGATATTATATCCGAGTCTCGTTATCATTACCATTTAATTACAGACGTACACACTAAAGAGAAAAATTATATTAATAATATTCTTAATGATTATATTACACAATTTGATGTAGAACCTATATATCCATATAAAATATTTATGAAACTCTTACAAAGTTCTCAATTTATCTACTTTTTTATGCTCCACGGCTAGTTATTGCGTAAAATTCAGAGCAAATGGAAATTCACTTATGTATGCACATAAGGGGTGGGTAGTAGATGGTAAAAGTAGCGGTGGTGGAGGCGTATCCCTAATCGCGTGCCACTCTTTCCCCTCATAGTATTTACCGTCTCGGACACCACGTCCGCTAATGGTACCTGTTAATATTTGATGGGTTTAAATTCGCAAATACCCCTCACTAATACGTCTCTTCTCTCACTGTTAAAGTTTGAAGTATTAGAAAATGGTCGTACAAAATATATAGCATCGGTTAACTGTTTCTGTGTTTCACGAGTTGGGGTAATTTGGTACACGGAAAACACAACGTGAATTTCTTATTTGTATAACAGATTTTTTTTTGGGTGTTATTGATCGATTGCGATCGTATTTTTATACTTTGTCAACCGATGTAAAATGTATGTGTATTAAATTACTATAAGTTTAAAGTCTGACCTCTCGAACTCATATTATATTGTTATTAAAATATGTCTGAATTCAGAATACGTTCTTTCTGATATTGATTAAAATCAATGGTGTTTCATAAAAATTAAAGCATATCAGTGGCGAATTCTCCAGGCATGCTCAGCATGCGCCGCACGCTCTGGAATAAATTTAATTTTTTTTATAATAATATTATCAATAAAAGTACAAAAATGATTTTGCTATTACAAATATTATATTAGGTACTTTAAAAGAAACAATTTATGGCAAAATTTTCATCTATTTCTGTTATACTTACCTGTGTTTATCTTTAGCATAACATTTAATGACAGAGCATGCGATAGATGTGCGCACAAGCTATACGACGCTTGTTATAGCTGTGAAATACCGGTTATTCTGTGACCTACTCTACTAGCAGTCGCGGTACTAATCGCTCAGGGCATGCTCATTCTGTTGTGCTTCGTCAATGCCGAATGCCGTCATTTATATCAAAATTACGTGTACGAGTATATGAAAATTTTTATTCGTTTTATTTTATTGTGCTATTTATTAATGTTGTTAAATGTAATAGGTAATTTTGTTTAGAAATATTATAAATATATTATTTTCAAAATGGCTTTTGTAGAAAATGTATGTATTATAAGTGACTTGATTTCTAATCCTTTTTCTAGGAGATTGGTGATAACTTAAATTATAGATGTTTATTTAATGAAATATTAGATAATATTTTGAATCAAATTGAGAGTAGATTTGGAAATTTATGGGAAAGTTGTAGTTTTTTTCATTACTTAATTCTGAGTTGTATGAAAAACATAATAAAGAATTTCCAGAAAATGAACTTAAGTCAATGAAATGAATAATTTAAAATAACAACCCTTATTAATAAATTTTAGATTAAAATTTATTCCTAAGAATTATTTCATATATTTATTATATTAAGTGTATATTTTTACTTTAAACAATGTTCGTTAATTTTGAATTTATGAAATGATGTTTTCTCCCAGCTTAAACGCATTTGAGAAATTTAGTAGTGAATTTATTCATGAATGTTTTCATATATCATCTTAGTGTTTTATTATTTATTATTCTGTTACTATTCTCATTATAGTAATATTATTTTTAATTAATATTTATCTATAACATGTATATAATACATGTTTCAGCTGTATTATATAATTTGTTATACAGTATGACATATTTGATTTATTAAACGACTTTTAACGTTTTTACTATTGACATAAATAAATTTGATAATTCATATAAACATTGAATATTTATTACATCTGTGAAAACCTAGTAGATATATAGTATATTGTAAATTTGGAGTGAATTTTTATATGATTGAATACAATAAAGGATATTGATATTTAGAAAATAATACTCGTATATTTATTTTCAAGTTTATTATTTTTAATTTGATCTTATAGATAATATGTTGATAATGATCATTTTTCTGAGTATAAGATTAGTATTATATAGGTATTAACATATATTTGATTTGAGTGACAAATTAATAAATATATTATTATTATGGTAATTTACTAATAGGATATTGTAAATATATTAAAAATGAATTATGTTGATACCTTTTAGTACTATCTATTGTTTTAGTTACGAAGATAATTAATGAGGGCTGTATCTCTAAATCGGATTATGCCAGTAGAATGATGATGAACCACTTGACCTGAAATCCATTTAGGGTTAATACTGGGATTCTACAATGGTTATTACATATTCGTATTGCCCATAGAACTGATAAATTTGATCTCAACATTTATATTCAGTGGCTGATTGTTAAGAATTAAATTTTAATTAGAATTTTACTTGTAATCTTTAAATAATGTTTGAATTTACTAAATAAATTTGTAAATAATATTTGTATGCAATTCGACTATACATGTGTTATTATTTTTGAAGTATGGTGTTTTTTTTAAAATTAATCTTATCTATAAATAAGTATTTATTTATGTGCATTATTTAAGTAAGGCTCAGTGATGATGTGTATGTAGTATTTATGATTTTTATCATCAATATAAGCGTTCTGTAATGTTTTTCTAAGTTAAAAGTCAAGTGTCATTAAGATATAAAGTGAACAATCGTTCATATTTATTTTCATGATGAAGTCGATATTTAATAAGACCTAAAGAGTTAGTAACTAATTGATTTCAAATTTGCATGATATATTAGCAGTTATATAAATACTGTATGTATCTTTTACACATTCCTATACATATGATATTTCTGATTTTGTTCCTTAATTGGTATAATTTGACAAATTAGATGATCTGGTTCTTTTTTATTATTGTATAATTTTTTATTCGATAACTATCTGTTCATTTTTTGTTACTGTTACTTATACTTTATCTTAAATTAACTATATTTAACCAATCACCGTTTTTAAAATATGTACATGTTCGCCTTTTATTGACGTTTATGTATAGTCTTACCGTAAAGGAAACCAATGAAATACTTAAATTACTCAGTACACCCAGTAGTTCTTTGCATTCATTTAGTAGCGACGTTCATTGAATTTCCATGCGTACGAGAGAAAAATAAATTTTTTTTAATATGGACAAGTGCAGATTGAATACAATGTTTTATGTTCTTTTTTATAGCATAAAATAACCGGTTAGACTGTTAGGTCTTTTATAATTTAAATTCAAACTTGTATATTAAAATGCGGAATATATGTTGATTATTTCATCATCAAAATTTGTATTTAAAGATTGTAATATGTACTAAATTATCTATTAAAACTGCAGTCATAATTTATATGTAATTGTTGTTTTCTTAAGCCTTTGATCATTATCAATTTTAAGGCATAACTTCCTGATTATTTTAGATCGTATATTTTATGCAGTGCTTCTGTTTTGAACTAGTTGATAAATGCATTTAACTTTAAGAAGTACTCACATTTATCGAAACTATTGTATCATTAAATTTATGTGTATGTATGTGTGTGTATATATATATTTATAGAGAGAGAGAGAGAGAGAGAGAGAGAGAGAGAGAGAGAGAGAGAGAGAGAGAGAGAGAGAGAGAGAGAGAGAGAGAGAGAGAGAGAGAGAGAGAGAGAGAGAGAGAGAGAGAGAGAGAGAGAGAGAGAGAGAGAGAGAGAGAGAGAGAGAGAGAGAGTATATATTAGTCAGAATATGCGTTCATGTGATGAAAATAATCTGAATATTCTATCACTTTTCCATCCATCATTAAGAATCGAATTTATATTTTGCTTATTGTTGTTGTTTTTTCCTTAATTTTATGCTGCTGGTTTTAATTATAAAAGCAAAACGCGTGTTAAAACTAAATGTTCTTGGATTATCATCATGCATTTGTATGCTAATATTTAAAATATTAAAATTTCGAAATCATTATTTATTAACTATTGTATAAAGGTACTTTAATTTATTTATTATCCTAGTGTAGATCTTTTTAGTTATGAAATAAAGTTACATCAGTTTCATAGTACCTTACACTTGTGAAAAAACACTATATAGAGATTTTTTCTTCAAATACGATAGTGTCATAAAATCTTCTGTTCAACCATAAATTAGTTCTCTGTAAGCTATTAGCGTCAGTTCTTCTTCATGCTAATGATTTTATCATTGGGAGTTCACCCCTCTTAGCTTCGTTGATAGACAAGCCTAACAAAACATTAGCCCAGTTTTGAAGAAGGCAGACTTTTTTTCTTCTTAAAAATTCAAGAAGTTTTTTATCAATTCCACGGTAATAATCTACGGAATATAAAACTTTTTGTCTCATATTAATTACTTAGACCAGTGGTTCTCAACTTATTTGCTATGATGACACCCTAATTTTGATGCATAAAAATGGCGACACACTTAATATGTTATGGATTTTTGAAAAAGTAAAAATTACTTACTTTTGTAAATTAACACATTTGTAAGCATTTATATGTTAGCATTTTACTATAAGAAAAACAAATATTTCAAATTTACTTACTACCTAATTTTAATTTAAACAGTACAAAGAAAGTATTTTAAAAAACAGTATTAGCTTGGAAAGGGAATTAGTGCGATACTTGTGATAGGCGAACTGAACATAGGTCTTTGATGATTCGTGGGCGAATGGTTGACAAACTTACGCGTAAATCACTTTCAATATCTTGAAGCTTAGACCTATTTTTTTGGTTTTTGTTATTTCTAATGTTGATTATGCTGATTCACACATGTATGGCGTTGAAACAGGAAGCAAAATTTGCAATGCTTTTTGCTCACTTCTGCGTATTCGTTTTGTAAAAAAATCCAAAATGAATCAATTTCATACATATACAATTTGGATTTTAACGTTGTATTTGATGATATTTCTAATAAATGTTCTTTTTCCATTGCAGTTAAGTTTGCATTTTTAATATTATGTCCTCTACATGGACCATATTATATTTGTACAAATTATATTTTCTTTACGACCTTGCATACTCGAATTCAAAGTATTCAGTTTTTGAAAAGTGTTAGCAAGGTAAGCTAATTTAGCACACCACATTTCATCATCAATTTTATTTAACATAATTATTGATATTTTCAGGTTCAAAAAAAAATTGCTATTTATCTTGAAGTTCTTATACATGATTTAATATTTTACCTCTTGAAAACCAACGTATCTCAGTATGAAACAACAAAGTAGTGTATTCTGTACCAATATTTTTACATAATTCTTCAAATATTCTACATTTTACCGATTGTTTTTTAATGTAGTTTATCATTTCAATCACAGTTTTGAGAACTTCACATAATTCTCCCCCATCCGAACTTTTTATCATCAGAGCTTTATGGTGTAAGAAACAGTGGGTTGTAATTAAATTAGAATTTTTATTTTTTGCAAGAGTAAGAAATCTTTTAAATCGGCCAGTCATTGCCGCTGCACCATCTGTGAAAATTGAAATGCAATTCGATCATAGTAAATTATTTTCTTCGAAAAAGTTATCAACAGTAATATTATGTTGTTGTAGTTTATAATTTACGGCAAAATAAAAATTGTTCAATTATTTCATTTTCATTGACACATCGTATGAAATAAATTAGTCGAGATTTACCAGAAACATCCGTATTTCATTAAGTTGTAATGCGAACTCTTTATATTTTCGTAATATCTAATTTACATTTTTTCAAATATCTTCTGATATTGTTAATATTCTTCGACCAGCAGTATCATTTGACAACGGTATATTTGAAATTTGTTCAGTTGGTACTTTACCAAACATACATGATATCAACAATTCCCTTACAAGCTGGTAAAATCAATTCTTCTCCGATGGTATGTGGTTTCTATTTCTTTGCTATGAACTCAGCGATTTTAAAAGAACTTTAAAGAAATTTTTCTGATATTTTTAAACGTTTTTCCATGAACGTTGAATTTTTTTTGTGATGACAATAAATGCATAAAATATCGAGAACTTTTTTTACTAACATGACTATGGTTTTGTTCTAAATATATTTTAAATTTATTTGTTACCATTGACTCATTTGATAAAGTTATCTTCTTCTTCTTCTTAGGCTTATAGCGGTCCATTGAGGACCATCGCCGCTTCTAAAATGCCTTTCCACTTCTCCCTATCCAATGCCACTCCCATATCTAGCAATGGGTTGATCTTCTTTAGGTCTTTTTCTACTCTATCGTACCATCTCTGCCGGGGTCTGCCTCTTGGTCTTTTCCCTGTTATTTTGCTTTCCGTGACTTTCTTAATTTGCGTGTCTTCGGCTCGCCAGACATGGCCTGCCTTTGATAAAGTTATGCCACCCACAATACACGGGGGTATTTGATTATTTTCATCACCAGTAAACGTAAATCCGAAATTTAAATAGTCGTCGTTATACTTACGACACTTTGCTGTTGTTTTGCCATTTTTAGGTCCCATTATAGAAATTTGTGATGAAGACGGTGATTGGTAGAGCTATCGATGCTTGACCATCCGAGGTTGAGATTTTTTCAATATTACATTTGTCCATACTTGGTGTAGTTCCTTTTAATATGAAATTTCTAAGAAAATATGAAAATACACTATAATAACACACACATAACGCGCACAACACTGCGATTATGACTGATGAGTGAGGAGTGAGGATATGTTTATTTACGTACCTGCATACCTACGGTATTATTTTTCTTAACTGTGGTTTTTACTATTTCATCATATTCCCAAAATAATATAATTATTTATCAATACAATAAGATATAAAATAATATATTAATATCGATGTTTAAATTTAAACTAATGATATTTTGGCGACACACACAGTGGTAATACACTTACCTAACCTAACCGACACACCGGTAGAGAATTACGGACTTAGACGTAAATCATATTTACATACATCGCATATAAGAGCAATAATATTTTAAATTACGTTATCAGAAAAAATCTGTCATGTTCAGCTTCTATGCGTGACCACAATGATTTTATCCGTGCAAAAGTTCAATAAAAGTCTATGTATGTGTGGAGAGGAAAGTCATTTTTCTATCGAGTGCCCGTCGTAGGTTTTATAGAAATATATCCCATTACCCACTGTGGTTGTGATGTACCTTTATTCGTTGCCTCCAGGCTACCGCCTCTCCGGTTTGTGTTTACAGGAATGTTTTTTTTAGTTCACCCTACCTTGAAAGGTTTTCGAATAACTGTCACCCCAGTATTTGCCTTCAATTATCGGTCAGGTCAGGTGACGCGTGTATGTGCGTATGTATAGACAGAATAACAAAAAATTATAATAATAATAAAAAAATGGACTTTCCACAAAGTTTGAAATAACAGTAACAACAGTCGACGGTATTTTTTCATTTCGCTATGTAAACTCCATGTACAACGATATGTGACGTATCGATTCGTGTTTGGCCCATGGGTATTTCCGTCAACTAATATTATATGGATTTTCATGTACGAAAAGCTTTGTATTATTGACACGAGTTGTCTGTCTATCTTGTTTGGGAATGTCGATCTTTTTAGTGTATGAGAAAAAATAATATGGCTTCATTTTCTATATTATAAAAGGTTTTTTTATACCAGATTATCAATTTGAAGTAATTCATATTTTTATACGTATTAGCTTTAATAAACCGCAGATTTATTACACTAAATTTACATGATTTTCAATTATTATTTATTTGGTTTGGAAATTTAAATTTATTTTTGTGACATTTTTATATAACTCAGTATGATTATCAAATCAAATATTATTTTTACTGGAACGTTTTAAATTAAAATTTGTTTTTGAAAAATAAAACTAAGAATTATAAAAATTACTGATTGAATTACTGTTATTTTTAACTAAATGTTATACATATCTTGAAATCGTTAATTAATTAACAATACAATTAACATTAATTAACTATACCAATCGGTTGGTAATGCAAAATTATCGTTATGGCTGATATCAAAATAATTTTCATTATTATTATTATTAGTTCTCTGTAAAAATAAATTATTTTAAAATCTAGTTACTACATTGCGATTATAACTTGAGGACGAATTTTTTATTATTTGTTTATGTCATTATTTCATTATATAATTCATAAATTATTTTGTAACAAATGTATTTATTTTTCTTTAAGTAACAAGCACACTTATTTCTAATAAAATAATTATTCACATCCGATTGTAATAGTTATAAACAGAATAATTTTAATTTAATAAATGTAGAATAATTGAACTTTATCCATAAAACACTAAAAAATATAAATAATATATTTATGTATAAAACTACAACACATTTAATATACATAGATACCTTTTAATATACTTTTACATATTAAGCATTTATGTGTAAAATAAATTATGTACTTGTTAGTTGTAATGGACGAGTAAAATAGCATAATAAGCCGAGAGTCAACAAACAACCGCGGTTATTTAACCTGGCGTTTCTAACCGTAATTAACATAGACGGGAGGTGATTGCAATGTATATGTCTGTATCCGGAAGTGGTGTGGTTGTAGGTGAGAGGGTAATTAGACAAAAGATGGACGAGCCCCATGGGAGGTTTTATAATGTACATTACACGTCACCTATGCGAGGAAAGGATAGCCGTTGGTTTATTAAGTTTTTCTTTTTTCTTTCGTTTTATATTTTTGTAACATAACCGTTTGTGTATCATGTATTTTTCTGCTCTTATTATAACTAAAAAAACAATAAACTTACTGTAAGAATATATCATCTAGTTAATAAAAGTATTTGTACATTTTCATATCGATCAAAGTAGATAAAACAATGTCCTCATTCAATGTTATCTATGTTAACTTTTACTGTATATTTACATACCTTCTTGTAACTGGCAAAGAATGAAAAATAAAATAATAATTTCCGGCTCTGTAAAATTAATGAAAATATATGTGTGTTTCTGATATAATGTAGACATTTTTTGAGTTTCTTTTATATTTCTTTTTACGTTAGATAACTGCTTGTATCCTTTAAGTGCAACCATGCGTTTTAAATTTTTTTTAAAAACTGAATTCTCGTAGATTTTCCCATAGGATATTGTATTAACCTTTTAAGGATTTAACTTATATATTTGTATATCTTTCTCTTTCAAGTTTTCTCTATAAAATAAGATCATATATTGAAAATGGTTCGAATTGTTTGTATAGTGTTGATAATTAATGTATCAAATATTTTATATTTCTATAAATTAAAAATATCACAATTTAATCTTGCTTTCTTATTTGATTAGTTTTTTGTATACATTTTACAAAAAATAAGCAGGTACTTTTGTAAGTTATGATCAATTTGAACTATACCACATAGAAATGTATTTGACAGAATTATATTTATTATTTAATATTTATTGCTAACATTTCGCAAAAACTTTAATAAGGAGCAGATTTAAAAGAAGACGTACATAATATAAAAAGTGTTTCAAAATATATTATAAATGATAAATAACTATGAACCAATGTTAATTTACAAATTAAATCAACATTACTTGTACAATAGACGCAATTAAATATGATAAAAAAAAAAACTTGCTGCTATGTAAAATATTGGGGGACAGAGTGACCGAGTGGAACTAGGCGTCACTGCTGACGCACACTGTCGCCTGTTAAAACCTCGGTCACTGGGCAGGTGACTGTCTAGAGAGAGCGGCCACCATCTCCCCTGTTCAGAAGGTAACGGGAAGCCACTGCACAGTAATAACCCTTCCTTCCCAAGTAACAACTTCTCTTAGGTGCAAACCAACCCTCGGGTTGTTGACCTTAAGAAGAATGTTGCAAACCAAACCTCGGGTTGTAAAAAAATAAAAAATAAATAAAAATAAAATATTGCGAAACTATTCTTTTAGGCTTAAATAAAATAAAGCCTTTAAGAAAATTAGTTAAATGTTAAAAATAATACGTATATTTTTATAATACCAGTAATAGTTTTGGTCACCATGACAACAAAAGTCATGACGATTTTAAATGACGGATATATAATTTAGTTTGCTTGTTTAGAAATAATTTAACAAAAATTAATTGGTTGAGTACAATACTTTTAAATATTATATAATTCTATCGGATTTAATTATATATTACCATTGTACATAATGCATTATACATTTTACAAAGTTTTGGGGATATGGTGACATATTCAATAGCGTTTTCCGCTACAAAAATATAAAACAATAGCTTTCGTATAATTGTTTGAAAGGCCTTAATAACTCTGGATGAAGGAACCCAGGGACGAAAATGTGAGAATAGAGTTGCTGCGATTCGGTGCCAGGAAACCATAGTCCTTGAACAGTAATTTTAATTATAGTGAACGTTGACGAGTGGATTTCTTTATATTCTCTTATTTCCACAATGATGTACTTCATTTTTCTTTAAACATTTTTTGTTTTTTGTTTGTCGCCATCGAAAAGTTAAAATAAAAAATTGTTTTTAATTTTGTTTATTGTATTATTCATTGGGAACTTCCACGTTGAATTCCGCGTAGGTACGTTGAAAGTGGTTTCAGAAAGAATATAAGTATGAGAATATTGAATTATCTTTGAGTCTTAAATTTAAAGAATTGCAATAGCAGTATTTGAGTATTTAAATTTTTCTATAGTTATATCAAAACTATAAAAAACGTTAACTTTTCTGAACATGGTGAGAAAATTGAGTCGTAGAAACTGAGAGATTCATTACTTTAATAAATGAAGAGGAATACATCTTACACCTCTAGTCACGTCTTTTATGTGGACTCGACAACGATAGAGGTGAGTTGTAAGAGAAATTACTATAATGAATGTTTTTTTTTTTTTTGTGTATTACCGAGATCTTTGTATACGATATGAGGGACTATTTCGCTCGTGTAACAGGCACGATATACTTTTGACAGTTATCGTTGTAATTGTGGTAAAAACATAGTGATATAGTTCCAAAGTTCAGTATAGTTGTGAATCGAAAAGGGCAAAAATATAAAAAAAGAAATAGTTGGATTGTTCCCTGACTGCGTTTATGTTTTTTGCGTGTTTTCCTTCCTGTTGAGATAAGCCAACTGCTATTACAATAATACGTCCACTGTTCTGTATTACCTATTAGTCTAACATTGTGTTTACATACATTTTTAACATTTACTATCAAGAAAATGAATCCCATGTAATTTGACAAAGTATCTACTCGTATAATTTAGTTCGTAAATTCATAACATTTTTAAAGATTTCAATGTAATTTTTCTTCTCACTTTTCGTATTAATAATTTAATCCTCAAAAATGTTCTATAATATTTTGTATTATATTTATAATTTTTTTTTGATCATTTTTTTGTTTGTTTTTTGAAATCTAAAAAATAGCTATTTATTGTAGATTCATGTAAATGTACTACTGAAAAAATATAGGACTGGGCTTTATAAAAAGATGGAATATAAATAGTTGTTGTGAATTTCATTGTGAAACGTTTGTATTTATTACCACAACAGAACTATATTATAATGGGTTACCTAACCACATTTCGATCCAACAATTTCAACCGTTTCAGTTGTCCAAGTTCAACCTAAATAATAATTATTATTCGCCGGGAGTCAAACAACGTCATAGAACCTTCTGTCTATGTCCATATATGATCATTATACGTTGTATACATACATACTTGAACTCTTCATACATTTAAACATATACACACGTGGTTGTGTGAATGCACAAATTGGTCTGTCGCCTGCGAGCGAAGTGTATACGTGTTTTACCACAGAAGGGAAACAAAGCTCTATGAAATGCATCATAGTGTTAAATAGATGTTTTATAATTTAATGTAATGATGTTGACAAGACACAAGAATATGTAGTTAATTGAAAATGTATGGTTAAATTCTGAATTGAACCATTGTTATCTGAAAGAGAGAACATTCACCTAATATTAACTTACTCTTCTCTGGTTTCCAAAGTTCAAAATAAGTTTTACTGAGTAATCTGATGTTTGCTAATTAATGCTGTTTTCAATTAAACAAAACTGACCTGGCCTTTTTGTATTTATAAAATACATATATCATATTATTATGTGTGTTCAGGAGTTTGATTGTAGTTCTATATAGTATTAATTTGCCCTTAAATCCATTACCCTACGCTTTATAGAAATACATTTCATTTGCATTAACTGAATTCAATGAATTTATAATATAGGTATAAATAAAATATTTGTTTTTATTTTTGTTATAATATTTGTCTCATATTTATGACGTGAAAAGGGGTTCGTTTTGATTTATTGATATCTAAAACAATGTATCAATTTTACTAAAAAACAATAATCAACCACACATAATAAATAACTAATAAACAAATGAACTATTTCATCTAACAAATAAACTGTGTAAGTTATGATGCAAATAAGGATTTTCATATGGTAAAATGGTATGTGTACATCCTGAACACAACACATTTGTTGACTCTTTGCGGAATATTTTAAGTATATATTTTTTATTATTGAAGAAAGCGAGTGCTCAATTCGTATTGTAACTTAGCTTCTATTTGCTTCATTTGTTCATTGATTGTTTTCGTATCAAAATAAAACTGAGTTAACATTGTTTTCGGTGTTTTGTCAATCCCATCGCGTCATATCCTGTAGTCATAGATGGTGTGGTAGAACAACAGCGGTCTATTCGATGTATATACATATAGATTACTTTCAGATTGTACAAACAGATCTCATCGACAGTGGTAGCCTTTTTCTTTTATTATGAAACGAAGTTTTCGCTTATTTTTTTTCTCCCTTCCGAAGTTTACCGATGTGTACACAAGTGGGCGGTGATGAGTGGGAAAGTTGTGTTAATTTCTGGACTAGAGAACCCAGACGTCTCTATTCGGTACGTATACGATTGTAGTGCAGAAAAAGAGTCAGCGATGGCGGTGTACATAAAGAAGTGTGGAAGGTTGTGGTGGTACGCAAAAAAAAAGAAGGGAAGAGAAGAGTTTCCTCGATCTGGTATAGCAACGATGATAGGAGGCAGAGTAAATTAAAGTTAACGCGGGTTTTCAATTAAACAATACCCAGGGTTTTTCTCGGTTACGTAGTAGAGCGCGAAAAGTTCCGTCTTCCCATCATCGCCACCACCACTATCCCACCACCAACACGGCCACAAACGTAGTCCGTCGTCATCGTCATATTGTCTCTCTCTCTCTCTCTCTCTCTCTCTCTCTCTCTCTCTCTCTCTCTCTCTCTCTCTCTCTCTCTCTCTCTCTCTCTTTATCTCTCTCTCTCTCTCTCTTTATCTCTCTCTCTCTGTAGCCACCAGATGAATTCTGCTCAGCCTCTCACCCTTTAACACGCTCCACCGACCCCGTGCCCAAATTCCTTACTCCTAAATCGCACGCGTGCTTTCAAGGACCATACATGTATGTCCCTTCGTTTTCGACGTCAACACACCGTTATAATATAATAATAGTGACACACACACACACACACACACACACACACACACACACTTAACAGGATATATAGATTTCTTCTGCGGGAGTTATGACCAAACGGAACAAAGGTGTTAGTTAGTGTAAAACGGAAATGAAACTGTGTTATATAATCGCTCGTTATATCGATTACCCGTATAAGGACTTCTTTAATAAAGTCGTTAGTGACTGGTAGGAGGTGTTATTTCTGGGAAATTCTACATTTACCGAGAAATCTCCTGATGACAAATTATGAGGAAAAGCAAATATAATTAACAATAACGTGTCACGAGTTTTGCCGAGGATAATAATGACGTAATGTCTGTTATGGATCGACAAGTTTCCAAAATAAACATCGATGTGCGCTTTCAATTCGTTGCAAAGTAACTATAGAATGATAAAAATTTTTGCTGTCAACTAATTTCGAAAAGTTAAAAGTTTAATTAAGTGATTTTGTATTTTTTTGAATGTAGCTTCATAAACCTGTTATGCTGTAATTGGGTGATGAACGGGTTTCGAGTATGCTACAAACATTTAAATTTTGTGTTTTTGATGGCCGTGTAAAATGATTATTTTTCTTTGATGTGACATGGTTATAATTTTCTTGGATTTTTTTTATTATAATTCATAATACTCATCGAGTTTTTACCAATAACAGTTAAATTTATGTTCCTGGTTGTATGCGTTTATACAGATTAAATACAATTCCACGTAATCAGTTTAATTATGAAAATTGTCCAATGTGGTTTTTGTTAAAGTTTCTGCGTTCATTCTCATCATTCATCATTTAATTAATGTCCCAAGTTGTTAAATTTCAAACAATTTTTCATATTTTTCAGAAAAAAAAATTATTTAATTAATTTTAGAACATAGATATTAGTCCTTCACAAATGAATCATGTCAATGATTGTTCACTAACATTGTTTTTAGTAGATAACAAACATATTATATTATAAATGTGAAATTCATTGTATTTAATCATATAAAAAAATGAAATGGTATTTTTTTTTTTTATCAAAATTTTTTTTGTAATTTCGTAAAATATATATAGAAATTGATTAGAACATTTATATTCAATTATTTATTTGTTCGCTATTTTTAGTACATGTGGTGATGTAATTCTTAAAAATGTGCAAGTTAAATTTATCTCTATGAAATTCAAAACTTTGAAATAATACAATTTTTTTGCATATTTTTAACGAATAAAAAATGTATAAACAACATTTTGATAGTACCTACTTATTGATGATTGCATGCGTACTAATTTAAAATACCATTTTAACAATATACTTAATGAATATTCTTAGAAGTGCATTGTGATAAAAAAATAAATTCATATGACGTTGGATTATGTTTTTTACAATTTTAGTTAACTTAATATTTTAAATTATTTTTGAAAACTTGATATTTATTAGTGATTAATCGATACTTAATTTTTGTTTTTGTAGTTTGATGTTACACCAATTTATACAATGTTAAATAATAATATATTTAAAATTGTCTTTGTCGAATATAAAAATGTGTTGAATATAAATAAAAGTAGAACTCTCCATCTTATAGGTATTCATGTATTTTAATAAAAAAATATTCATGCAACTTTTTATAGTACTAACGTAGGTACTCATTGATATCAGTCTTGATAAAAATTGAAGGGATCATTATTAAACAATACTGGATGCATTTCGTTAGTAAATAATCGAGAACCTTTGATTGTTATCCAGTAGTCCATATTTTAACTACCTGAATAAAAGAATAACATACATTTATGGTATTTAATGAGTTGTCGAGGAAGAGTTGTTTCGGATATATAAAAGTAAACGTGAAAGAACTAAGTTGCACGCGTTAAGTCCGCTAAAGATTTTACTCGTGATAAAGTGACTATAGGAGCTTTTGTATTGCTGACGGAGCGGCAAAAAACCCGTTAGCTGTGTAATTTACCAGCGTCCGGTCGGGAAAATCTTACACGATCTATGTGTGTTTAAAAAAAAAAGTGAAAAGGAAGGGGGATAAAAAAAACATAAGGTTGTCCCGTACGTTACAAATTAGTCGGTTGGCCGATCCCCTGATGATAAACAACACGCGTGAGGTGGGTTGGGGTTACAGCTGTTTTCCACCGGACGTTTTTAAAGTGGTTTGCAAGCTGACACTACGTTAAGTGCCTCACTGAACCCGCCCACTACTTCTACTAGTTGTAGTTCTGAAGACAAATAGTGGTGGGAGTGTTTTACTGTGTACATGATATAGTGAGACGCAACAGCAACAGTGACTTTAGCTGGGATAATAGAAGTACTTTGTCCTACCAAAAATCATGCGCCATAATTTTTTTTTTTTTTATCACTGTTATTGTTTTGTTTTACGATAGTGCCAACAACAAGAACAACATTTTTAAACAACTAGTATTAGTACCTAACTGAATTTGTAAATTTGAATTTTATTCAGTAAAGTATAAGGCGAAATTCAATTTATTGAAGCATATGTACTATTATATTCAGATTTTTTTAAATCGTGAGTAGTCGTAACGGCACTATGAGTTATGTTGTACCTGTCGTAGATCATTATAAATATAATAATAATGCATTTAAACGTCTATCCAAATTTAAATATGATGTATGGTTCGATATGGGACAATTGATAATTCTTTTTACCATAAGAACCTTTTACAGTTAAAATAAACATAGTTTAAATTATAACTTAATTTATACATGACAGACTATGTTAAAAATACTTTTTTGAGTAATTTAAAACTTATGATTAACGCATTTTCGATTTATCGATTATAAGTGATTCGATTAATACCACAAAATTAAATTTACCATACGTCAATGATAAACATAATGTGAAAATACAATTCGATCGACTTATCTTATAAAAGTAATATCTTAATACATTTGGTTTAAAACTGCTGTTTTAATAATTTATATGCTTTTTAATTATAGGAATAATATTTTTTGTTTTAAAACTTCCTTTAAAGCATTTATTTAATATTAAATTTTTTCTTGGTCATATTTAAGAATTAAGGAAATAATTTTTAAATATTTAAATGATGGTTCTTTGTATTCATAAATACCTACCGAAAATAATTTTTGAGTTCATATAATTATGTTAAAAGTTATATTTTCTTTTAAAATTGTATTCATTTATTGGCAGTTAAAATCAAAAATCATTTTGATCTTTTTATAAAAATGTATGTAAACTTAAAAAATTAAAAAATTAATGTTAGTTATTCCGTTTTTTTAATAAATTTGATTAAGTTATAAATGGTGATAATGTTTTAAATAATTAAAAAATACATAAGGTATATAACCATACAAAAAATAATTTTACAACTATTTTTGACACTAAAGGAAACAAAAATTATATTGGAAATTCAATAAAATTAACATTTATTGGTGAATTAAGAAAATTAAAATTATTATTTAGCCTGTGAAGTTGTTGACTGGTAACGAGTTCGTTTTATCAATGTGTACAAAATAAAGAATATTCCAGGGTTTAAAAGAAAAAAATACAATTATTAATTATTATGATTTGTCCTATTTACTCAGTGGGTCATATTATTTTACTGTTTCCAACGGCCGTCAGACCTATTTCCGATTTGGATGGATATCTTTTTTTATATTTTATTTTTTGGTGAGCGTAGTGAAAATACAATAGCCTATGGTACGGGATAGGTTTGAAAATTCCTATTGAATTAACTTTCACTCATAAAAAATTCGAACAAAAAATTGTTTGAATAGATTTTAAAAATCATTCATTCAATTGGTTTTATCAATTAATGATGGTTTGATTCTTATACAATCTAGGTTATAAATTATGATTTATTGACATTAAAGTTTAAATTTGTTTCAAGAAATGTATTCTATAGAATTTGAAATTAAATTAAATAACGGGTCCGGTACATCACTAACCAATCATTAAGTGATAGTAAGTTGTAGTAACTAGTAATTAATATATTCTGAATACAATAATTGTAATGATTTTAATATATTTGAGGTATAAATGTTATGAAAATGTCTTCAATTCATATTTAAGATATTTTTTTACGTAAAATACTCGTATTATTGTGTGATCATACATATTTCATATCATTAAAAACTGAATTACCCGGTTTCGCCCATGCACACTTTTGAACAAAACTGTATCTACTTATAATATAAGTGAAATATAATTTTTATAATTTTACTAAATTTATGATATTTTAAAATGATATTCTATACACATATTACATATTACACTATAACCTCGTATTAAAAATGTACGTACTTCGCACTATGAAAAAAATAATGTATTTTCAAAGTTTTATTTTTAGCCCTAGAGTTTTCAATTTGTTTTTAAACATTCTTTAAGTATATAATAATATACCATGTAATGAAAATTTCAAATATCTAGTTATATTATTTTGTAAGATACGATCAAATACTAAAATTGATTTAGTGAAAGTTTTGGTTACTACAAATTTTATCATTTTTACTTGGTTTTTCGACAGTTCTTCTTTCTCTGGGAATCATTGTACACAAGAGGGAGAAATTAACCCATCAACTGCCATCTAAATGTGCTTTTTGATTTGTAGAGTTTCTGAATGAAACTATTGGTCAATGTTGAGTGTACTAAAAAGTGTCCTTAAAAAAATATATCATTAAAAAACGAATAAATCTATCACTCTGTTTCAGAATCTAAAATTAAATTAAAATCAATAACCTGTGTCCATAATATGTGAATGTTGATTATGCTCACCCAGTCGCGTACTCGAGGGGACGGGTGGTACCCCAGAAATTTCAGAAAAGTTTTTCGATGAAGAAATTATACATAATTTAGTATGAAAAGTGTGAAAATGTATAACCTTATCCCGATAAAATATTTTGTTGTGTACCGTGATTAACTTATGCAAATAATGCTTGTGGGATGTTTTTCTTTTTAAGTATGTATCATTTTAAATCCTAACAGAATCATTACTCTCTTAAAATAATTCATTTTTATGTAAAGTCCTGTTATCTTGTTAATTCAGCTTTATGAATGCATACGTAAAACTGTATTGATAGTAAATATTAAACTTCTTTGAATAACATATGATTTAACTCTAATGGTTTGTGAATTGTGTTTCCAAGACTGTAATGGGTCCCTTGGTTGTATTAAATTCTATTTCGAGATACCATCATAACGTACATTGATGCTTATAACTTATAATGTAATTTCGCCAAATATCACTGTGAGTTTTTATTTTAGCCTAACGTCTTTTTACGATCATTCCAAGCATAATTTATGGTTCAACAGGTGGGCACAACTACATACGTTTGAAAAAATGTTGATGGTTATCCGAACGAACCTTAGTGAACTTATTGATTTTGGAGATGAGAGAATTTCAGTAATTTGATTATTGGAATGTTTTTTGGAAATTATTTGAGCATTTCCATTCTTTTCAATGATAAATAAATATTCAATTCAACGTCATTTAAAAATCTCTTTTGAATTTTTTCACTTAAAAATATCAACATTAAAATAAACATGTTTTTGACTTAAAAACATAAAACTTAAGATAATGACGTTTTATGTTTATTTTTAAAAATTCCGACCCTTTTAAGATGTTTAACGAAGAGACGGTACAAAAAACAAACGACAAAATTCTAGGATATAGGACAGCAATTTGTAGTTAATTACCCAAATCGAAGATAAGATTACAGTAGTGCTCTTAGATAGAAAGTAAAAAATAAATAATTAAATATGTAGGTTTTCTTTTCTATTTTTTGGTCACCGTCTAAGTATATTAAATAAATCATTCTCGCTGGTGTATCAAAAATGAGCCAAAGGTTCTGAATGAAGTTAATAAAATATTCATAACCCCTGCATGCAATATACACACCTTCGCGGTCGAATTTCCAAAGGAACTCTTGTTTGATTTTTAAGCATTCCCCGTATGTGTTTATATTTTAGTTTGTTTGATCTCTATAGGGTTTATAACGTTGCCGAAGGGTGGTGTCAAATGTCAGTATGACAACCGATCCGTTTTTGAACCTTGGTTACGGGTTTATAAAAGTTCTTTTAATGTGTCTAACACTAAGAATACGACTTCTGAAAATGTTATTGTTTTGAATAAATAATCAATATTGTTGAAAAAAAATGATTTACTTTTACTATACTATAAATTTTAAATCGAGTATGATAATGTTATATTAAGAAAAATGTTTAAGTTAATTATGAAAAAAAAATTAACTACCCATATAATTTAAAACGTTTTGTTACTCAAGATTATAATAGTATAAATTATTTTACACATGTTGCTTGGTAATTTAATAATTTTAAAGACATTAGAGTTCTTATGATATTTATTATTAAATAATGTGTTTATTAATTTTTTTAAATACTTAAAAGAATATTTGATATCGATGTGTATTACAATATTTTTTTTGATAAACCCATTTTATTTTTTACATAATCACTGTTGTTTTTATATGTTAAGTGTTTAACTTACCGGAATTCGATAGTATTATGAAAATTCTTGATGTTATTCCTTATGCTAACTTATCCATTTATCTACTGGGTTTTTTTTTGCATAGGGTTCTTTTAAATTACTTACATAGTGTCTTCAATTTTTTTTTTTATTACACCAAATAGCTATTAATTTTCCTGCTGCTTCACTGAAACTTCTTATTTTTAATTAATTTTGACACGTCTACGGTTTTTAATTTTATATTTATTCATGAAAAAGTGAATAATAACAGTTTCACCGTTGGTATAAATATTTATAAAGGGACAGACAATAGGATTTTGATTGATGTCAAGCGGTCGGAAAACAGACATGGGATCCTAGTAGAATAAGACTGCTGTATGAAGAATGTACCTGCCGAATTTAAGAATTATTTTTGCAATTTAAATTAGGCGCTTTTCCTGTTCATTAGAAAACTGAAAAAGTATAACCTTATCTTATTATTATTGTTATTATTTTATTTTCGAAAATACGTTAAGAACCACGTAATAGAGTTTTCTCTGAATTAAAAAAAAAAAATATATATAGGCTTTTTTACTTAACAAGAATATTTAAAAGCTTCTCCTTTACCAAATACACTCTCCTTTGCCTCCTTAGATTCTTATAAACACTTAAGATATTAAAAATGTAAAGCGTTTAAGTCTGGGTCGGATACTTTTCGGTTTCTGTCGGTTTGGGAGAATTGCATGTGGTCTTCCTAATGTTTACAGGCGCCAACTTCTCCGCTTTTCCATTTATTCAATATTTGACACGTAAGTATATAACAGCGCAATAAATATCCTTTATTATTTGTCAAAAAAAAAAAAAGGCGAAATATTTCTACATAAATATTCAAGTTGCACTGAGATGAAATAAAGTATCGAGTCAAAAGTCTCGAATTCATTTTTACTGTTTCAGTGAAAAAACTGCTATGAATAATCTAAAGGTTAAAAAGAAAAAAAGTTACCTAACGAATTTATGTTGCCTTGCGTATGTCGGCCAAAGATGTATAGCTTAAGTGACCCTAAGAAGTTTCTTTAGAGAAGTATCAAAAATTCGAAGTTTTTATAACCGGGAAATAATAATATAACAGGGTAGCTATATTCTCTCTGTGTATAGGGCAGGGATGAATGAATAAGAAAAATACGAAAGATGAATCATTAAAGTACCTCAAAGATGCCTGGAATATCCAAAATGTCAGTTTCACTGTGTTTTAGTTAGGGGGTGTATTTTTAAAATTCAGTTTGACCGCGTACAGTTTCATTGTTTTCAAATAAACGTGCAACTTGGGTTAATATATATGTTCAGAGTTATTGTAATGCTTACCCTTTGTCACGTAAAATAGTTTCGTACAAATCTAAATATGTTATGGAACGGGGTAAAGATTATTTAACATACGGCTTTCATGGATTTGAGTGAATGAGGGACAAAATGAAAAGTTTTTGAATTTCAAAGGTTCATAGTTTTAGAATATCCCGGTTAAGTCTTGTTAAAACTTGTTCATAATAGTTTTCATCGTATTGCAATTATTTAATTTGGGTCATTATTATATATATATATATATATATATATATATATATATATATATATATATATACATATTATCTTTGAATTTTTTGTATTTTGTTGACGTTTAATGTTTAAATTTTGGAATTTATTTGCCTAAATCATAAATGATATTAAAATACTAAAAATGTTTCAAAATGTATTATTTATTTTACATTAATCCACTATGTTTCGTTTGTCAAATCATTTGACAAAGTAAATCTCTGAATATCATTTTATAATCCTTCAATTTCAAATATACAAACATTTTATTTTATACTGAAAACTCAAAAAAAAAAAAAAAGATTTTTTTTAAGTGCCACTTTTATTTCTATTATATTTGAATAAGCACCTAATCCGTGTTAAAATACTAGTAAAACTTAGATATAATCATAAAAAATTGGAAAATTATGTGCCTACTTAAACTAATGATTCTTGTCTATAAGGGTCATTTAGGGATTTTCAATTATAATGGTATTTACATTGAATGCTCTGGTATTGGATTGGTGTTAAAATTGAGTGCTTTAAATTTAGAATGTTAGTTGTTCAAAAATACATATTTTTTTGTGTTTGAAAAATATTACTATATACATTTTTAATATTCCTACAGAGCCTCCATCGCTAACAGTGAAGCCAAGACCACAGCAAGCAAAGGGCAACAGCGTGGCATCGTTTTACTGTGGTGCTCGTGGTGATCCTCGTCCGTCTATACAATGGCGTAAAAACAACAAGAAAGTATCAAATGCATTAAATCGATATGAGATTGTGGAAAAAGTAGTAGGCGACAGCGAGACTGGTTCCGTTTTACGTATAGAACCGACTCGGGCACTCAGAGATAACGCGGTCTACGAGTGTTTTGCTGAAAATGGAGTTGGTGATGCTGTCAGCGCTAATGCGAAACTCGAAGTTTATGACGGTAAGTACATAATGCCCTATATAGTATATAATTATCGATAAATATTCATTAGTAATTAAAATTAAGAAGTCTACATGTAAATCAATATCAGTTGATCCTATCTTGGGAGTATTATTACTTTTTTTTAGATCGTGAGTGAAGCGAAGGATGTATTGGTTTTACAATAATGTTTTGTTTTTATTTGGAGACACTCTTTGGTACACATAATTTTTTACAAAAGTTTCATCGAGCAACTCTATAAACAAATATTGCATGCAGATGGTACTTTATGAGTTTAATTTCTCTCTTCTTAATAGTTTTTCCAGAAGTGATAAAAAACCTAGTATAAATGGTAAAATTTACCGTTAAAGTCACTTTCATTGAATCGATTTTAATTGTTTAGTCATTAATCCAAAATTGATATTGCTAGAAACTTGAAGTTTTTAAATTTGTATTAATAACATAACATATAGATCCACACTTTGCTAAGATCAAAAACTGAAATAACAACTTTTAGGCTAAAAGTAAAACTTTGAAAATACCTTTTTTTAAAGTTTATATTCAATCACATTTAAATATTTAATGAAAATTCTAAAAATTTAGTTTGACCATATTCATACCATACAATCAGGTAACAATACCTAAAAAATTTTAAAAATCGTGAATCAGAATTTCTTTTTAAAAACATTTAGGTAATTATACAATTTTTACGGAATAGACTGTTTTTATATCAATGTTCAAGTTTAAAATGTGCACTCAAAATGATTGAATCATCTAATGATTATGTTGCTTTAGATAGGTAAAAATAGTAGTACAGTAAAATAGTAACTACACTGTAGTTTGAAAAAAAAATTACCGAAAATTAGACTAAAAATGGTAAAATATATAAAGAGTATATTTTTATACTGAAGCTTTGCTCAGCATCGTTTAACTATTGAATGTATTTATCTTTTTTTTTTAAATTCAAAACACCCATTACCATTACCTTGTCTGAGAAATGAAAAATATCACACGATGTGAATTACGTTTTTAATAGGACTCTTCAATGAGAGTCAAAATCATTAATTATATTATTCAAAATATGACCACATTTAAATAATATTTGCAACATAGAATTCGCATCATACAATATTTTATCAAAATTAAGTTGTAAAAATAAGGCCGCGTTTACTTCGCACCATGGGTAATTTTCGCTTCTTGGACAAGATTGTGGGAATTGGTGTAATGAATTTTTTAAAAATGGCTGATCATTCATTTATTTAATCTATTCTAAGCAAAGTTTCAGTGTACAAATATATCGTTTACGTTTTTTACCTTTTTTTTATAATAATAGTATTATTGTCTGTAGGTTTTTCAAATTTGAAAAAGTTTTCTTGTTTGATAAAGGAGATATTTTTTTTTACCAAAAGATTCAAAACATGTATTTTCTCTGTATGCAAGGTTAAATAATGATTGAATGCACTATATTTTTATTATGAACATTTAGAGTTGAAAATGTTTTTAAAAAAAAAAGTAAATTCCGTAAAAACTGCAAAATAATATTACTTAAATTCTTACAAAAAAAAAAAAAAACTCTTGAGTCTTGGTTAGAAATTTGTTTAGTATCGTTACTTTGTGAAAATGTATGATTCTTATTAAAATTTCAGAACTTTTATATATATTTATTTATATATATTATAAAAGATGCATTTTCTCGTCTTCTATATTTTCCATAGATGTGAGATGAAAAATAAAATAAAGTAATTTGATTAATTAATCAATCACATTTGATTTATTATGAGATAAAAAAACTATTTTTTAAATTAATTCAACTTGAGCTGTATTATAAAGAAGCCATTTTTGGAATTTTATAGTTATTAGTTTCAGAGATTTAATAGTAGCGTTAATCACAATATATACCTACTTAAGACTTGTAAACTGTTGTAAACAGATCATTTTTTTTCGTGTTAAATTCTTTTGTGCGTAAAAAATGTGACAAGTCATATCAACTTCAAAATATCTTTAACAGTAAATGATGACACATTTTCTTGTATGGAAAAGAGGCTGTTAGAAAATGACTACCCAAAACTCTTGACGGTAATTTATGGAGAAGTTATTTTAAACTTATTATATCGCTATTGGGTAAACTCCAATCGTACATCAATTGACCTCTCAATTTTTTTTGAATGCGCTAAAATTTAAAAAAATCATCTCAACGATCGTCTATGGAAAATAATTGTATGTTTCTTCTCCTCTTGTGCACTGTTATTTCTTTTCACCGGGAATTCGTTTCGAAGAGGGTTTGCCAAGTGTTTATTTGTCTCCTCCCCTGCTCTACCACTATCGAGTCCTCGTGCACGACGTTTCTGGCGTGAAAACGGAGCCAGAGTTTCATTCCATCCGCGAAAGCTGTGAACACATTTCCCATTCGAAGTTAATCATGTAGAAGCTTACAATAATATAAAATTCCCTTTTACTCGATTTGTCGGAAGCGCACTATTTCTGCGTCAAAAAACGCATTCCCTAACCAAGAGCATCGTGTGTATTTATCTTACGTAACGTCAACAGCAACGTTCTACAAAATGCTTATAACTTTTTTCTTTCCATTTTTGGTTTGTTTGATAATATCAGCTTCCCCTCTTGACTTAAATGATTCATTGGTTTGTGAGGACAACTGTATATTATTTATTGTTACCTACGAATTTGAAAGCGTAGCTCTGTCCTTTCCTGACTGTTGTTTCTGCAATCCAATGGACTTCCTTTTAAAACCAACCCAGGCGTTTAATTGAATTTCGCTTCTTAACAGAAGATGACAACTATAAAATTGTCGATTCTACGAAATAATATCTGGTCCATAAATTTATTATTAACGCCGTTGTTTACTCTACAGGTCTGTTCTAATTCACAAACCACTCAAGAGTTTCCAGTAGTATTCAATCCCTTTAAATAATAAATTCATAATTGTTACGTGTCCACTACCCTTCTATCACCTATTTCAAACGTCAAATTTTCATAAAAGCCTGTGGGGATCATTGTGCTCAAAAGCAATTATGACTTTTCACAATTTATAGCATAACCCACTCTAGGCACCTATTTTTACGTATTTTTATAATGTTTGAAATAAACGCATTTCACGAAACATTATACTGCACTATTGTTGTTTACATTACAATCATATATAAATTTCTAATTTCCTATTTGTCTTATTGGTACAAATAGTTGTTGTTTGTACTATAGACATGAATAAGAGAAGGTTAGTAATTTAGTTGTACAAAGATAACAATAATACGTATATATATTGCTATTAATCACCTTTATAGTTTTTATTCCTCAATCAATGGAGAATATCATTGAATTTTTGCAACAGTGATTGATATATGTTTAATCGATTACTCAGTTTATGGTAAACGCTAAAATATAATATTAAAGTTTATTATTTGTTAGGCTATTGAATCATGAGTATTTCTTATAAATAAGTGTATTGGCGTTTGAAGTTCAAATTCTTTGAATGATGTAAAAGATTACTAAATTTTACTTGTATGATAGATACATGAGTAAAAGTAATATTATTAGGCATGGCTTGTTTGACGTGTTTCAAATTTATAATTATGTGTGCCGAGACTTTAAGCAACTATCTATACATTTATTTGAAATAAAATGTCTAAACTCGTATATAGAAAGTTTTTAAAGCGTTCTTTTTAATCCTATATTGTACATAAATATGATTTTTTTCATATACAGTTTAAAATACTATAGAACTATAGTATATAACTATATATATATATATATATATATATATATATAGAGAGAGAGAGAGAGAGAGAGAGAGAGAGAGAGAGAGCTATTCTAGTATATAACTAGAAACCCTTTTATTTACGTGATTTTTGAAGATTTTTAGTTTTCTTATATGTCTATTACTCTTAGGTGAATATTATGATACACAGTATTCTTTTAAATTTTGATGTCAAAATTATTGTTTAATTTATATGAAAATGTCAAGTTTGTCGTAGCTAAATACTACTCTTCATTCAAAAAACTTTTATAAAAATTTAAAATTCATATATTTATGAAGCTGTTAATTGAAAATAATAATTAACAACATATTTTCAAAAAAATTAATTTCTTTCATGATACTAAGTTATAAGAGAGACTGTAATTTAAAAAATTAAAAATGTATGTCAATCAAAAATAATAGTAAAATTAATTTATTTTATTAAAACCTAATTTTATTAGTGTTTTAAATCGTATAAAAACACAAATCAAATTTATTTATTTAGAATAGAAAATCGGGTAAACATACTTAAAAAAGCTAGTAAGTGAGATGATGGTGGTACAAGTTCGTCCCTTCGGTCCTCGGACAAGATATTGGTGATGAATGTATTAAGTTTTAAAGGAATGATGACTCATTTCTTTAGCATAAAACGATTCTGAGCAAAGCTTCAGTGTAATATAATATATTATTATTTAAATACTGTTAACGTATTTTACGGTTATTTGTTTAATTTTTGGTGAGTTTTTTTGTAATTAAACCCTCATAAAATATTCAATTAGATATAACTCATTTAAACTTCAATTGTTATAACAATTATAGCTCATTAGAAATTTTCTGTCACCAAAAGATTCGAAAAATGTTTTTATATCTATGTTCCAAGTTTTATTGTGATCGGAAGTGTGTATAAAAAAAAATCCTGAGTCACAATTTTTGAATTTTCGTTAAGATAATTAGGAAGATATATGAGTAAGGTCATATTAAATTTTCAGAACTTTTTGTCAAATATTAAAAATTATATTACATAAAAACTTTCAAACAATTTGGTAAATTAAAAGTTCGATATTTAAGTCAAAAGTGCTATAATTGTTCTGCAAATGTTGTCCAATATAAAAAAGTATGTATTTGATATTGGATAAAATTTTCAAGTTTCTAGCTTCAATACTTTTCGATTTATGACTAAATACCTAAAATCTGAACAGTGAAAATCTCGTTTACGGCGGATTTTTACCGTTTTTAATCAGTTTTTCGATCGTGATTCTTGATTACTGGAAAAACTATGGAGATTTTGGAAAAATGGCCTCTCTAAAGTAACATCTCAGTTCAATTTGGAATCTAAAAGTTTTCTGGACGAAACTTTTGGACAAGGATTTCTATACGAAAAAGTGTTTACAGAAAAAAAAAATAATTAAAATAAATAAATTAACATCATTGTAAAACCATAAGATCCTTCGCTTCACTCAGAATCTAAAATCAACTTGTGTTAATGACGAATATTGAATTCGAAAATTCTTACATTTGAACTATCGTGTATACTATTTCATAAATATTAAATAACATAATTATTTTAATGTTTGGTACATTGAATCAAAACATATTGTATGGTAGTTTGAATAATAAATTCAAGAATTATTCTTGAATGTAGCTATTTACGAAAAAAACAAATATTGCTTACAAACAAAACCATTATTTTGTTTTAAGATAAATTAGTTAGTGTTTGATAATGTTCTATACATTTTTTCCAATGGGAAACTACAGATATTTTATAATTGGTTTAAATTGTTAAAAATTATGATAGACAACAAAATATTTCCGGTTTATTCATAAATGTTATTACATACGTTTATAATTTCAAAATATAAATTTACTGATAAAAACCGGTCTACTGCCATACTGCTATGACATTTTAAAGGTTAAATCAAAACATAATGAAAAAACTGAAAAGAAAACAAATTTTTTCTTATGAAAATGTAATGAATATGAATTGATATAAATGATATCAAAATTATAAAACTATTTATTTTGAGTTATTTATTATGCCGGTAAATGATACGCAATATATGAGGTATGTCAAAAAGTATGGAACGAGGAGGAACTTTCAGAAGAATGGAACAAGGCTATCGTGGTACCGCTACACAAGAAAGGTGATAAACTTAACTGTAATAATTACAGAGGAATATCACTGTTGAACACGACATATAAGGTGTTCTCAAAGGTATTACTAGGAAAATTACAACCCTTCGCAGATTAACGTATAGGGGAGTACCAATGCGGATTTCAAAAAGGGAAATCGACAATAGATCAGTTGTCGAAGTTTAGTCAAATTATAGAAAAAAGTTCGAATATAGGCAAAATATGTGGCAGGGATTTGTCGATTTTAATAAGGCCTATGACAGCATTCACCGGGAAAGTCTTTATAATATAATGTACGAATTCGGAATTCGAAGTAAGCTGATTTCCCTAACAAAAGTATGCATGAATGGTACAAAATATCAAGTAAGAGTTGACAACGTATTATCCGAAGAATTCCAAGTGGTGACAGGCTTAAAACAAGGCGACGCCCTTTCACCACTACTATTCAATATAGCCCTGGAGAAAGCTGTACGGAGTATACAAAGGGATAACTATGGTATCGCCATCGGCACAAACAAGATTGGTATTTTAGGTTTCACAGATGATTTGAACATAATTGGTGATGATGAAGATAGTGTGAAGCAGTGCACCACAGTCCTCATTAACGAAGCAAAAACCGTAGGGTTGAATGTAAATGATAACAAAACCAAAGTAATGGAACTATTACCAGAAAACAACCAGGTCGACAATGTAGTGATTCAAGGACATACATTTGAAAAAGTGCGTCGATTTAAATATCTGGGAACCTCTATCAGTGGTAATAATAACTGGTCCATCGAATTAAACAGCCAAATCATCAAATCAGAAAAGGCATCATTTCGCTAACCAAATACCTAAAATCTAAACTTTTCTAGAAAAACCAAAGTACATCTTTACACGGCGATAATTAGACTAACACTAACATAATATGGATGTGGGTATGGCCTTTAACAAAGAAAATGGAACAAAAACTTATGTCGTTCGAAAACAAAATACTTAGAATCATCTGCGGCCCAGTATATGACAACGACCTGGGGTTCTGGCGCAGAAGAATAAACAAAGAGATCCGAGACTTGACAGGAGTACCAAAGATAATCAACTTTGTAAAAGCACAAAGAATAAAATGGTTTGGGCACGTGATGAGAAGGTTAAACTCTGATTACCTTAAAGCGGCGGCCGAACCCACGGGCAAGAGACCAAGAGGACGTCCAAAGAAGCGATGGATAGATGGTATAAAGCAGGATTTAGAAAAATTAGAAATATCAAATTGGGAAGAAAAGGTACAAAATCGGGAAGAGTGGAGGTTGTTGTCGGTGGCGGCAAAAACTCTCGAAGAGTTGTGAAGCCAATGATGTTGATGGTAAATGATACGAAATAATGTCAACAACGTTTGGTATATTTCAAATAATTATATAATTTATTAATATTTAATCAATAAATATAAACACTATTACTTTTGTAATGTATAAAATTTAATGCTCCAGTAGAAATGAAAAATATTTCTTTGTTGAAGTAATTATAACTGAAAGAGTTTAATTAATTATATCGGTCATGGCAATAGAAATTAGTCAATTTACTGTTATTGAAAATTAGTACACTACTAGTTCTTGACATGCATTTTCCGTTTAATTAAAAACCGTATTCTTATGATGTCTAACAGTTAACATTTTATTTTTCTTAATTTTAGGTGATGTAATTAAATGATTTTTAATGATACTAATCCTACATTAGGTTTCCTGAATTTTATTAGGTAATAAAAGTTTCAATCAATTATTTATTTTTCAATCAATAAATTTTGATCCCCTGTTATGATACGGCTCTTTAAGCAAACTTCGTTGATACAGTTTTGTCTGAGTGTAGTTGACTTTTCAAGTGTGTAAACTTTTTTTTCTGTATAGTCGACCAAACGAATTTTGTATAGGTTGTGGACGGCAGCTCAATGATGGGAGGGTGAAAAAAAGTTACCGGCCATTAGAGGTGTGTAACAACAAATCACATTAAAAACCGGCCAGATGCGACCCCGGCACGAAATAATGGTGGGGAAGGAGGTAAAAATGGCGAAGAAAATGAAAATTAATGGGAGAAAGTTAAAAGACCGCGGCGACGACCTAGCGGTAATTTTTCCCGCTCGGTTACAGAGGGAAAAACTTGCGTGGAGATGACGCCGCTTTTTTTTCCATTCCCCTTCATTTTTGGCGGTTTACTGTTATTATAAAGTTTACACGCCCGGAGGTTGATTGATACTGTACGGGCGGCGTACGATTAGGGAGGTGACGCGCTCGTTTATCACACCAGAAGCCAAAACCAACGTTAATGTCAATTAATTCGTTAATTCTTCCTTTTTCTTTCTCTTTACTTGTAGCTTGAATTGAAACTACTAAGATTTTATATTTGTGTATTATTATATGTATGAATATATACTGTATATTAGTAACTTGTGGCTTTCTTGGTTGCATTTAGATTAATGAAAGAAGAGACTTGAAAACCAAAATGTTAATTTGTATTAGTTGCAGTGGTTTCACTGATAAATAAATAGTTGATATTAATTACAATATTTAATTGTTAGGTAAAAAATAAAAATAAATACTTCCTATTGAATTGTCTATTACAAAACTTACCGTAACATGCAAATACTACTTAGATTTATATTCCATATATCTTAACAATACCTGATTTACTATTAAGTTGTTATAAATAATGTGATTACATTTTTATTTAATCAACTTATTTTTCCTTTTTAAATTTTACATTTTTTGTCTGTTATATAAATGTACCAAAAATATTATCATGTTCACTGTATCTTGCCAGGTTAGAATATTGATTTGTCAATTTATTGTATTAATTTTTTTATTTAACCAGGCTATATAAATGTATTTTTTATCTTGTTGGGACATTTTGTTATTCTTTGTTTATGGACCACTATAATATAATAATTAAATGGTATCAAATCTTTAAAATAAATGTTATTTCTGTTAAACATAATTTTCCTCTTCCCATTAAAACACAGTTTTATACGTATCAATTTTTAAACTTCTGTTTATTTTGTCGTACTTTTCTCTTATAGGTAATTGAAATCTGAGTATTTTTCTAAGTTATATAATAGGTTTCCGGACCGACCAATTTTGGGCACATATAACACTGTAACTTTTTCCTCATCTGGACTGTAGTAGATTGTCGATAAATATAAATAAATATATATATATATATGTGTGTGTGTGTGTATGTATGTATGTATATATGTATAATATATATATATTGGTCTTGCCGACCAAAAAGCTACATTCTGCCGCCGCATCGGTATATCCGTATAAACCGAGGAAAATTTCCGGAATACATCGCCTTCAGGGTTGAGAATAATATACGACTTATCAACCGCAGGTAAACCTTGAGTTTTTCCTTTGAGAGACGACAGGGTGTCCCCTCTTTTTCTCTTTATATTGTTTTTTCCACGGTAAAAATAAATAATACGTTTTTCCTTCGAAGATTAAATAGAAAGACGACAGAATATATAACAGGGGAAAAAAATGAATCAGATATACTTGAAAAATGCCTTAAGTACGTCCGCGGAACGCAGAAGGAAAAAATACGCCAAAACTGCTTTCGCGTGTTTGTTTTTTACATACTGTTGTCGTTTGCGTATTGTACACGATTCGATAATAATAACTCTGATTTTAAATTAATCCCTTTCTTCCCCTCTTCCTCTTTTTGACCTCTCTCCTATGACCCTTGTATTTTGCTAATGTAATCATAAAACTGAGACTGTTACGACCCAATTTGTTGTTACTGTTGAAAAGTTCACTGTTGCCCGGTGAATAGAAACAGTGGAGTGTGCAGGGTATTAGAACGAAGGAGGGTGAGGTCGTGCGTGTCCGGACTTTTAGACACGACATATATACGTTTCGACAGTTTTGCGCGAGGTTTGAGTTTGAGGAAATAACAAAAACATCGGAGACTAATAATTAAACTCGAAATGTCTAGCCTTTCCTATCATAATGCACATGTTGTATTTAATTTAAATAGAACCACCAATCAGGAAGTAAATGAATCATTCGAATTGTAGTGATTTATCAAATATAGTTTTTATATACATTATACTTGTTAACAAACATAATAACTTGTTATCCTAAATATATAAAAAAAACATTGATTGTTTATTGTTATTTATTCATTAAAAATTACTTCATATAACGGAATATTATATTAACGTGTATTGGTGATTGTAAAATTACCCTTGAATTTCTTTTATTAGATTAATATAATTTATTAAATGGCTAATTAAGTTTATATAATAATAATCAAAATATTTCAATCAATAAAAATTTGATATGATAGGTTTATGTCTTGATAATTATGGTAATAAGGTTAGTGATTGCAGTGTTTACGTTAATATTCAATTTTTTTTTTTGTATTGTTATATACGACTGAATCATTATGTCAATTTGAATAATTTTATTATTATCAGTTAATTGATATTGTAGGGTATTGAAATCATAAGAATTATACTATAACCTTGTGTATTCATTGAATTACTTTCTTGCAGCTTAGTTGTTTGATTTTTTACTTTTTAGTACATCTATAATTTTTCAATTTAAATTAATAATTTATTTATGAAGTTATTAATTTTCAACTACGAGTATATAACTAGATTCAGCGTTATAGAAAAATTTAAAAAATCTAATTGAATCCTGTATATAACATAAATATTAATTTTTCATACACTCTTTAAAACATTAATATATAAGTACGTTCAAAATAAATTATTATTGATGTTTTGATATATATTTTCTTTAAATGAAAAGTTTATAGTTTACCTGGTTTTTAAATGCTAAACATATAAGTTTAGAGTTATGAATTAGTGTCAATACTTTTTGTGGGGTACTGTTGCTTCTCTATTCTGCTACTCCAAAGTTTAAATGTTTATGCATTTTTTTGTACCTCATAAACAATTGATAAACAATTGGTCAAAAAAAAAAAAAATATCAACATATTATTTACAAATAATAATACTATTATATATATATATATATATATATATATATATATATATATATATATATATATGTATATAATATATTTTAAAAAAGTATGTTCAAACGTATATATTTTTCTATATTATTTAAAATATTTATCTATCTTAGTTTTTTTTTTTGCGTCGAGTAACTCCATATTTTCCATATTTATATACGAGTAATGCTGTTCAAAACCTATTTCATCCGTACGATACTGGACGAAACTTTTGAAGACATTTTAGAGCTTCTACAATTGCTTAAACCCTTCTAAAATGTGGCTAAATTTGTTTCAAATAACCGATGTGATGTTTCAATAATCCGATTTATTTTCTATGTTCTAATATACAGCCTGGACCGTTCCGCGACATTTTGTTTCAATAACGCGATTGTATCAATTATCCATGTTTCTAATAAGCGGCTTCTACTTTATATATTATATATATATATATATATATATATATATATATATATATATATATATATATATATATGAGGTATTTACCTGTTGAGTTTTAAATAGTTGACGCCACATACGAAAGCCGAAAAAATCATCGTAAAATGCTAGGATTTTTTTTTTTAAGAAATTAAGTTCTATATGTATTTTTATGTAATATATATGAATAAAAATATGTGATCGAATAATGTAATGTAATAGAAGTGAATCATATTTTTTCGTTTTCATGAAAGAGTTTATGGTGAATTTAATTGATGAAAAAGTACTCATTCAAATGTAGATTGTTTATGTGCCTGGTCATTCTGTAGTGGAAATTTATTTGTGAAATAAGTATGAATTCTTCAGCATTACTCATATAGGTGTCACCAAAGTTACCTGAATTTTATTTGCTTCGAAATATTGTGCTTTACATAGGTTAGGTTAACCTAACCTGTGCTTGTATTGATTTGTAATAAATAATTTCATTCATTGCACTTCATGAAACATAATACGTTCATATGCATTTATCTAACGTATCTATTCGCTATTCTTGAATGTGTAAGGTCGACTTACCCTAAAGTTTTACTCTTCATCTAGTTTAGAAAGCGGTTAGTAAACGATTCTGAGTTTAGGCCAGCGGATGATGAGGACCGCTGAACCCAATTTAGTTAATACCGAAATAGGATTACGTCAAAATTCAACATTGGCTGCTGTTGTTGCATATATACAATCTGATGATGGTTTGTATGTAGATTCCCGAGTGAGTAAGGCATGTGTATGTAGTGGTAGCAAGCTTTTGTTTCAACCATTGTAAGCCGCCTTTGCGATGCATGTGGGACTTCTATATAACATTATACATCTCATTATTGGCCTTCATGTCATCCGAGCTGCATGCCAGTGCACTTCCACCCCCTTTATTCTAATGGCTAATAGCTGAGTTTCATTAGTTTTTGTAACTGCCAATCAATAAAATGTTATATATTTGCCCCATCAACGAAAATTGTAAAAATCATCGCAATAATGATCAGTAGGTAAATTTATTTGATTTATTTTGTATCTTTTATTTTTTATAATTATATTGTATGGTGCACATTATATTTTATTGCGATTAATTTTCATTACGCTTAATATAGGATTAAACATTTTTAAATTAAACTGATCTCTCTAATACTCTCTTTTTAAATTAGCCTTGTAATTTTGATTTGTTTTTACTGTAAAATCTCTTCAATTTTAGTTATTTTTGATACTTTTGTGTAAAAAAAAATTATTGTCAAATATTCACCAAAAATTCGAATAGTCAAGATATAATCTATTGTTTAGTCTAATGTAATACAATATAGAATT